>JADLZL010002423.1:0-135655 GCA_015844335.1 Chrysopogon serrulatus | reverse complement strand
CCTGATTTCAGTTTCTACAGATTTGGAGTTTGTTTTTGAACTCCTCTTGTGATTCTGATCTTTTAAAGTGGTGTTGTGGTTTTAGTGCCCAGGCACGGCACTAGTCCGCTAGGGTGGGCGTGCCCGTGGCACGGCACGGCACTACCTAAAACCCTTGGTGCCGTGCCTAGGCCTGAGTCGCGGCACGGCGGCACTACACGGCACGGCATGGCAGTGACACCGTGCCTGATAGTGCCGTGCCGTGTAGTGCTAGTGCCATGTAGTGCCAGTGCCGCCCGTTTGGAATAGGCCTCATCGGCAGCGCGTGTTTATCGTAAAAAATATTTATTAGAATGCGACAATGCATGGAGAGTAATCTCTACTATAATGAAACACTTAAATTATACTCTGTCCACCCAAGAATACGTCCTCCGCTGGGAGCGTTCAACCATTGTGCACCCAAGAAAATACACATAGGATTCCGTCTCTATTAAAATCAAGCGCTAAAAATCATTTCTCCCTGGCTTCAACCCGATCGTGCGGCCACGATGGATCACAGGCTTCAGTGCTGAAGCCTCAACGCGCCCCAAGCACGCCGCCGCCTGCCCCCCTCGCGATTCAACGCGAAAAAAAAAACAAATCAGCTCCGAAAGTACGACTTCACCGGTGCCACCTCCGTGGATGCCGCCGCTCCACCGCGCGTGGGATCCTTCGGCCGCGTCCCTTCGCCACCGCGGCACTGGCCCAACACCCCGCAGACTCCCGAGATGCATGCGCCGCCCCGGGCTCCCTGCTCCCGCCGGGCGTCCTTGTCGACGCGTTGCTACGTCCGGCGTTCACCTCTGCGTCGGTGGCCGCTGACGCACGCCGCTGCGCCCGCACAGCGAGGCGGCGACGGATCCTACTGCTTGTGCGCCGAGGTTAGGCAGTAGAGGCCGACCAGGCCGCTCACGCCCTTCTTCAAGGGCATGGACGCCCGCATTCTCCCCAACCAGTGCGTTAGGGCGGCGCCACCGGAGGCCCCCGCGGCGGATCTGACCACCATAACTTCAGTCCGTCCTGCTTGGTGTGTTGGCCCAACTATAATCCCGCCGGTCAGGTATCCCCTCCCTCCATGACGCATCTGCCAATGTTGCCGCTGCTGTACTTTACCCTCCCTGTATCCCGTTTGCCCACAAAGCTACACCTGTGATGATTTGTCTGCAATGATTCATTTGGTTTTGAAGGTATGCCAATACAAATTAATGTTGGTTTATATCTGAAAATGTTAGCATCATTCTATTATTCAGCCTTTGGTCTTTAGACCAATGGCATTATGACAGAAATCATGTGCATTTTTTGGCATATATAGTGAAGTCAGATGAACCAATTGCAGTTCCAATGGTAACACAAAGTTGAGCGTCTAGGATTATACAAGGTTGAGTACTACCATCAGCATCTGGTCACTTTTGATAGTGCGCCATGTTGCCCTATTGTAGTCTTCATCAACTCTTGAAGTGGTGGCCAACTGGGAAGCAGTCTGATCAAAACATACAGGGAACTTCTCAATGAAGCGCAGGTAAATAGGCTAGCAGTTTGGCAATGCTGTAACACTAAAAATATGCATTCCTTGCACTATATATATACTATAGTAGTACTTCAAACCATTTTCTCATTGTTGGATCCAATCATTTTTTTCAGAGGTTTTGATCTCTCAGAAGAGGCACCTGATAAGGTTCTACACAGATTATACTGCAACTTTGAAAAGCTCACGTCTAACAGTGACCTTGCTTTTATTTATTTTTTTAGGGAATGGTATATCTTATTTACCATGCTTTCTTCTTCTTCTTGTAGTTTCTAATAAAAATCCACTTTTAAGCACACCGTGGCCTTCCTATAACATTAGCTATGTGAATTGTGTAGTAATATATCAAACAATAAGCTTCACTTAAGATTTGTTCGAGAAAAAGCCTCATCTCATCAAGAAGTGAAGGATAGCTGCAACATGCAATGAAAACCATAGCTGCTCTTTTTTTTTAAAAAAGAAAAAAAAGCATAGGTCTATTGGATTATCAGCCAAACTTGCCCCAAGACATGATTTTTGTGAATATCTTCTAAATTCTTTGATTCACCTACCGTTGTTTTCTAATAAAGATGTAGCTATCCTATAGTAGAGATAAATGGAGACCTATTTCAAGATTAAAAATATTTCCATTGGCATATAACTTGTTTGGTGAACTGATGATTTGCAGTTTGACTTTACCATAGATACAAAGGGCACAACATCAGTTTCTACGTACATATATACTGCACTATTTCTAAATACATGATCAATAGCAATATGTACTGTGATGGCGAATATAGATGAACTATTTCTTTGTACAGGTTTGATGTTAACCAGTGTGCAAGCGGCTAAAACTGAGTTGAAAACCGAATCCTAGACATGTACAAATTATCTCGAATAGGGCCAAACATGTACAAATTATCCAACAGAACTGTGTTTCTGTTGGAGTATTACTGATTGGTCAGTAAAAACTCTCCTGACCTTGGATCAGTGTTTGTCACGGTTGCCTTGGCTTGTTCCAGTTTGAGAACATTTCTGACAGCCTTGCTGCTGCTAAAGGGATAGAGACCGATGTTAGTATGTCGTGTTAGTTGCCTACTTTGTGTAGACATGAGGTTTTTATAGGACTTATGAAAATGATCTGTTCAGGTGGTCGGCGGCTCCTTGCTACGGTCTTCGGCGTCCGACGAGCAGCTTGCACTAGTACATAGAGCATTTGTGTTGACGGTGCGTATCCATTTGTACAGGCGGTTGTAGTTTAGACACGCCACTGAAAATCAGGATAGGGTCCCCATCTTTATATCCGCCAGTGGAAAAGGATCAACACTGGCGGTTTCTAAAGTGAACCGCCAGTGTAAATTGTCACATTTACACTGGCGGTTCACTTTAGAAACCGCCGATGTTAATCACAAAATCACCACAGGCGGTTTAAGTAACCAGCCGCCAAAGTGAAAAGTGACACAATTTTTCACAGGCGGTTTCGTTATGTAAACCGTGCGTGGTGACTTTGCCCTATATATACACCCCTTCTTCTTCCCCACCAGAATGAACAGAACTGAAGCCCGAGCGGTGTGCCATGGGAGGAGCTTTGGAGGTCCAGATTTGACCCAATACAAGAGGGGAGGTTTTGATCCTGATTTCTTTGGAGGAGGTAGCTAAAAAGGGTTAGTTTATGTGTTTCTTGCCTCATTTCCTTCTTTTTTCCTCAATCCCCACCACTCTTGAGATCTAAGGTTTCACCTCAAGAGAGAGAAGAGTAGCTAGATTTTTAATTTTCAATAATTCTAGCCACTTCTTATATAGGGTTTCACTTTTTTAGCCACGGTTTAAATTTTTTTAAGTTTTATTAGTTACTCTTAAAGAAATATTTAGTTATGTTTACTTAATTAGCTTGTAGTGATGCTTGCTAGGTTGTCATTAATGAATCTAGTTTGAGTTATTTGGAATTTTTCTAGATATTGGTGCATTAAATTAGTTTTTATTTAATTATTTAGTTATGTTTTGTTAAATTGAGTAGTGGTGAGACTTCAAATAGGTTTTTAGTAACTATAGTTGCTTTAATTTTTTGGGTTTCATCTAATTAATTGATGCTTTAATGATTTTTTCTATTTTTTGTTTAATGAAGCATAGGTGAGAGAAGAGTAGCTAGGTTTTTATTTTTTTTAGTATTTCTACTCACTTTTTATCTAGGAGTTCACTTTTATAGCTATGGTTTATTTAATTATTTAGTTATGTTTAGTTTAATTAGCTAGTAGTGATGCTTGTAGCTAGATTGTCATTAATTAATCTAGTTTTAGTTATTTATTATTTTTCTAAATATTGATGCTTTGAATTAGTTTTTGTTTAATTATTTAGATATCTTTTGTTGAATTAAGTAGTGGTGAGGCTTTTATTATGGTTTATAGTAACTAGGCTTGCTTTAATTAGGGTTTCATTAATTTGTCTATTTTTACTATATACAAGTGAGGAGTCATTTTCATCTATATATACTCTTTTGAATGAGTATATTGATCATACAAAGGTTAGTTAATAATTAATATAAATAAACATCTATGTCTACTTTGTAGTGTTTACAATATATAAATCTACTAAACTTTTTAACAGGTAACGATGGATAGAGCCTTCTGGATGTATAACTTAGACAGAGTAGATCCATCATACATACCTGAGATTCAGAAGTTTATCGATGTTGCGAAAAACCATGCTTTGAGAACACAGAAGAAACACATATATTGCCCTTGCTCAGATTGCAGGAATATTGTTGTTTAAGAAGACACAAAACCAATCTTAAATCATTTGGTCTGCCGAAGATTTATGGAAGATTACTTGATTTGGACAAAGCATGGAGAGGGTAGCTCTACGCCTTATACAGTTGGAGACCCCCCGAACCTCGAGCGAATGGCCCGATATGTTTGTTGATGATATTAGTCGGTTCCTACATGAGACTCATCACCATTGTCCCCAGCAGAGTGAACATGTTGTGTCTGATGTTCATGATGATGCGAATGTTGGAGGAACCGAGGACAACAGAACTGAAATGATGGATGAAGATGCGGAACTGATGGCTGCACTATTACGTCGTCATACAGATCCATCAATGTTCTTTATGAAAGGTATGGAGGCCTTGGAGAAGGCAGCAGCAGAGCCATTGTACGATGAGACTAAAGGTTGTACCAAAGAGTTCACAACTTTATGGTCTGTGCTGAAGCTGTTGATGTTGAAAGCAAGATATGGATGGTCCGATGCCAGCTTTGATGCATTATTGAGCACTCTCAGAGATATGCTTCCAAAGGAGAACAAAGTGTCTGCTAACACGTACTATGCAAAGAAGCTAATCAGTCCACTTACTATGAGTGTCCAGAAGATCCACGTTTGTCGAAATCACTGTATCCTATATCGAGGTGATTACAAAGACTTGGACAACTGTCCAAATTGTGGTGCAAGTCGGTACAAGACAAAAAAAAAAGACTATCTACAAGAAGAGAATGCAGCCTCCATTTCTAAAGGGGAAAAAGAGAAAGAAGACTCAACAGTTCAAAACCCCGCACTAAAGAAAATGAAGAAGACTACTACGCACGAGAGAAGGGTTCCCCGCTATGGTCATGTGGTACCTTCCAAAGTAGTAGATCGGTTGAGGTGTTTGTTTGCAAACCCCGAGGACGCTTGAGCTTATGACTTGGCATGCTTCCGATAAGCACAAAGTAGATACAGATAAATGTGGGCCACTGTGTTGGGCCCTTTGGCTTTTTTTTGCAAATTTTTTTTAGAATATTAGTATATATTAATTCTATAATTATAAATGTAATAATCACATTTGAAAATAATTGTACATGTAAGAAGTTAAATAATTCTATGACAAATTAATTCTATTATTATATATAAATGAGCTCTTTCCTTCATAAATATTGGAAATAATTAATATTACAAATGACTTAGAAAAAAGATAGAGATATATTTCTTTCCTTCATAAATATTATAAATGATTCATTTCCTTCATAAATATTAGAATTATGTAATATTGCAAATGACTTAGAAAAAGCAAGAGATATATTTCTTAGTGGCCGTGTTAATATTTTTTTAATGACTTAGCATTACTTATTGGCATTTATCATATATGTAGAGAGATATTATAACCTTATTATTATTGTTAGCTTATTTATTGTATTAATGACTGAGTGTCTAGTGCATGTGCTAATATTTTATGTAAATGTAATAAATATTATTGCTTTCTATTATTTCCTTTATCATATGTGTGATATTAGCATTTCTAGGAAACCAATGATTATTGTATGTGCTAAGTACATTCTTTCCAATGACTAAGTACTTCCTTTATCATATGTGATAAGTACTACGAGTACAATGATTACTTCTAGGTTTGATTTAGTGTGTTATTGACTTAGTGTACTAATGACTTGTCATTTTTCACATGACTTAGCATTACTAAAGAGAAGATGACTTCTCCAAAATCTGGAGAGCATACAGATGACCAGTAGCCAGAGTCGCCCAATAAGGTTGATACACCCCGAACCAACGGTTAGTATGACACAATTACGTTTACTGGAACGATGACTTATAGAAAGGAAGAACTCACATACTTATTGGCCTTGCATTGTTAGAACTACAAATCCTCAGGCACAAGAAGAAGAAGAAGAAGATTACCATGGTGACATGTTAGAAGAAGAAGAAGATGATGGAAACCGAAGTGATCCATGCCCTAGCATAGATAGACAACGTCAACGTAGGGTAGACCTAGATTATGATCCAGCTATCGATGAGGTACAGTTATTACATACAAACAAATGTTTTCATTGATCCCGTAAAAATAGGCTCCGCTCCATGATGCATTGCATATATCGTGCAGGAGGTTTTGTCTCAATTGCATGAGATTCTGGTCGAGGAAGCAGAAGTGCCAGAAGGAGAAGCCACAGAAACAACCGAGACAACCACCTCGAAGTCAAGGAAAAAGGAAATGCACGGATCGAAAACGAGGTGAAAGAGGGACGAACAAGTGGCCAGAGCAGACCTATGTTATTCCCGACATAAGCCCAAAAGGAGAGCCATTAGTGTCAGATGCGGTTGCGGCCAAAATAAGAAATGCGATTGGTTTCTTGGTCAGGGATAAGCTTGACATCACAATCCAGAGGTGGGCGGATGTGAGCGTAGATACACGAAAAGAGTTATGGAGAAAGTTCGGTGAAAGGTTTGTCATCCATACGGGGACTGATAAAATTGTGAAAGAGTATTTCTTCAAGCAAAGTTGCAACGCGTCATTCCGAAACTATAGATCGAAATGAATATCAAATATCTAAAGAAGGGTTTGGATCCAACTAGTAAGTATAAGATCACCGCTGGTCGGTGGGGCGTATTCGGGGAGCGTAAGAAAAAGATCCAACTTTCCAAGCAAAGAGCGAAGCCGCTTGAGCTAGCAAAGAAGAACAAGTACCACCACCACCTTGGCACGTGGTTACAAGTCGCAGATTCGAAGTGGCGGGCGGAGGAGGAAGAGCTCAAGAAACAAGGCAAGCCTGTCCTCTCGGAGGAAGTTGGTGAGAGGACGGCGAATTGGTCAAAAGCTAGAGGAACAAAAACAAACTTCTACGGGTTTGAACTGTCCCGATGAAATGACACCGACAGTAGAGAAAATTGTGGAATTGGCCGCGGATGTCAAAGAGGGAAGATTCAAGCCACAAAGGGAGAGGGACATCTTGACTATAGGTCTAGGCAACCCTGAGCATCCTGGTCGTGTACGAGGAATATCATCGAAGAGGGATGGAAAGAGGGATTTGGTGAAGAGTGGTTGGGCATGTACAAGAAAAGAGATCGATACAAGGAACATATGAAAGATTTCTATGAGGAGCGTGGCTAAGGAACAATTCAAGAATATGATGTCCGATTTCCTAACAAATCCTGATCCTCAAATAATACTGAAAGCTAGCTAGTGCAATGTCTGTTCACGATGAGCACACAAGGTCCGCAGATGCAGATCGTCCCCACACAAAGAGCGGCCGGGTCCTCGGGAGATGATTTACGCCATGTCCACACAATCACCCGGCTTTCCAAGCGCAGTGGGGTCTACGGGCAACAAAGACCGCTTCCCGAGTGGATGATATCGAAACACCGACACCCCTGCAAATTGCGATACGATATGGTATGAAGCATGTTCATACAAAGGAAGTTGCCACGGGCTTTGCAATCCCGTGGGCGTGACTACCACCATACCATCATACCAGAAGAGTACTGCAGGGTAGAAGTGCATACGGTCGTCCCTGGCTATGAGGAAGATGTGCTTGAAATTCCAGGCCCTGACAATGTTGAGACACTCGGACAGGCTATTAACACTTTCATCCTATGGCCTCGACGAGACGTGGAGTTGACGCAGCCACCACAACCGCAGCAACCACCAACCGCTGAAGTGTTGCTAGAAACTCAAGAGTCAAAACATGTGGAAGTTGTTCCGGACCCAACCCCGATATCACCATGTCCCCAATCTCCTCCACCTAATATACAATCACCGCTAGCCAATCCTGTTGAAACCCCACAGTCATCACCTAAACCTACAGGATCTCCACCACCACAAGCCAATCCTATTGAAACTCCACCATTCAATGATCCAGCTCGTGCTTCCCCACCACCTCATGACCTCGAACAATCGCCTTGGACACCACCGCCGCCCCCCAAAAAGATCCAAGAACCACCAAAGAAGAAATTTTTGGTTCCCAAATTGATCTCCCCTTTCGAGCCAAAGAGGAAAACTGCTGGAACCGCCAGGTTTTTATCAGGGATTGCACAAAGCCGCAAGTCAAAGATCGTTGACTTAGCCGAAAGGAGAGGTCGTCAAAAGGCCCGAGATCAATGTCTTACAGATCAGGAAGCCCACATGGGAGGATTATGAAAACGTCCCTGACAGATACATACCGGGCAGGCCTCTCCTTAGTTGGGAAAACTGAAGAAACTACCAGCTCGTATAAAAAGACTACATGACTGGTATATGAGAGCTGCTTCTATCGGCATCGACTCGATCCAAGTAAGCATACCACCATCTGCTTTCAGAAGTGAACGAGATACCGCTTTTGTAACCTTCGAAGACATTTGGTTGATGATGAACCTCAAGCGGCTTGATGTTCAGCTCATAACATTATTTGCATTGTAAGTCTCACTCGTCCTAACATGTTCATCATTTAGTATTATTGAGTTGTATTACTAAGATATCCCTTTGATGACATGCACTTGTGCCATGCAGAATGGAATATGATAAGGACGAGACCACTTACGGCCCTAGACCAAACAAACATGAAAGCAAACGAACTGGGTACCTTAGCCCAAAGAAAATCTGTGAGAACGAGCACACCTTCCGGATTGGTCATGACAGCGATGAATTACAAGGGTTAACAGAAAAAGAAGCTGCAAAGAAGAAAGAAGACTTGGAGAAGAGACACGAGGCTATCTACGCCGCGTACATAGGAAATGCATTTCTTCAGTTCCAAAACAGAGAAGTGGTAATTGCACCATACAACTTCGGGTAAGTCTGAGTGTATATATAAAAATCACGTTAACAATATGAATAGAAACACATGACAATTCTGGTCCATTCTTGCAGCGACCACTGGATATGCTTCTATATCTATCTTAGGGACGGAAAGATGCTGGTCTTTGACTCTGCAGATTATAGAACTGAAAGCTATGCAACGGTCACGACCATCTTGGAACAGTAAGCTAACATACTTGTATACATACTTTTATAGCTGAAAGTTATGAAAAACTAACTAATTCTATTTGAGACCATAGGGTTTTACAGGTGGTACAAGTTCAAGGGTGGGAAGTTCGACTTATCCGTAAAGGGCGAGGAACTAAGAATATTTCATAACTGGCCGGTAAGTAAGATATGAAGCCAGATCATGTATGTACAGTACGTAGTTAAGACGATGTTGCAAGTCAATAACAACTTCTCCTCTATGTAGTGCCACAAGCAACCACCTGGCTCCGTACACTGTGGATTCTACGTGTGCGAGTTCATGAGACTAAACGGACGGTACCGCAAAAACCCTTATAAGGTATAACTAATAGTCACACTATATTTATGTCGTTACCAAGTGCAAACATATGATGTCTACAAACTTCCTTTCCAGGCGGTTGCAGAATCATCGAAGCCCAAACACCTCACGGAAAAAAATCTATATGAACTAGTCGAGGATCTGTGCTCCTTCATCATGAAGGAAATCATTCCAAGCGAGGGGAAATACCACGAACCGGATAGCGTCTTAGCGAGGCCAGAGTTCAGAGCGCTAAGAGAGATTAGCGCTCTCAAACTAAGTCGAGATGATTATTAGAATCATCATATCATTTGCGATGAAAAACTTTGTTGTCGTGGGCTGCAAAACATATGTGATGAATATTGATGTATATATAAATGTTGTAATTAAATTAAATTGTTAATGGTGTGTATATGTATATAATTATATTGGTCCTTTCTAGCATAATTTAATAGCCTTTTGTATTCCTATCATTGCATGTAAAGATCATTGACATAAGATATAGGGAGAGACAAAGGGAGAGGGAGAGGGACAGGGAGGGAAGGAGGGCATTTCACATTTACAAATTCAAATTTAAAACTGGCGGGAAAATTATTTTCACAGGCGACAGGCATAACCAACCGCCTGTGAAAATAGTATTTCCACCGGGCGGTTTGTTACTGTTAACCGCCGGTGAAAATACTATTTTCACAGGCGGTTGGTTATGTCAACCGCCTTGTGAAAATTTATTTCTATCGGCGGTTGATTGCAATGGACGCCGGTGGAAATGCTCCATTTCCACTGGCCTCCCACAACAGCGGTACCCCCGCAACGCCGTGAAGAGGCGTCTGGAACCGCCTTTGTGCAAATGCTCTGTGTACTAGTGTTGATCTCGGGATTTATAGGTGAGACCGCTGGCCACCAGGCATGGCGGTGCAGGCCACCAGGGCCGACCCCTTCTTCCTCTCCTCCGTGGACGCGGGCGCTTCTTCCCCTCCTCCATGCTCGGCCGGTGTACAATTGGAATATGAGGTGCATATCTGAATTCATTGTGCATAGCTTAATTGGTGAGATCATCGCCAGTGCTGTTCAATGTCAGTGTACAAGTTATGAATATAATTTAACCTGCATTTTGTAACATCTCAAGAACCTAAATTTGCAAAGCGATGGTGCTTTGGTGGGTATTGAGAAATGCCTTTTCATGGTGAAACTTTGGGCCATGAGATGCAGTTTTGTATCTCTCACACATGGTTTAATAAATGGCTTGTGGTATTTCTTATCATTACTGTTAGATCTTTGCTGAAGGTATCAGCTAAAATAATCGCTTAGCTTCTGGTTTGATTTATTTGTGGATTTTTTTTTCTGACATTTTAATTTAGTAACAGTAACTGATATTGATTCTGAGTGTCCTTTTATCGGTTCCATTGTCTTAAAATTGAGTTAAAACAGACTTGTGAATCTCCAAAATAGACGTGTGAATCCCCAAATAGCTTTCTTTAATATGACGAACTTACTGAAAATGATTACAACCAGTCCTGATATATATGACTTGCTATACTATCTTGGAGCAAATCGGAACTACGACAATGGCTCACTGGAAAATTGTATATTTGACTATTTTGGAACCTTATCTTTATCCTTCAGGTGAATATGATCATTATTTTATTTAGGCAAAATTGTTTTAGTGGTTTTGTTGTAAATTAGCAGAATATTCTAAAAATAATTGCATTTTTTATTGAATGCAATATGTATGAATAAGTCAGAACAAGTATTCAGTTTTTGGGCTGTGCTCGACAGAACAGGTTAGGGTTGTGCTAGACAGAACAGGTATCCGGTTTTTAACCTTTCTTATTTTATTTTTTCAGTTTCTTATTTCTGAAGTAAATTGGACGACGGTGCCCTCGCCCTCCTAGATGTGATGGCGGTGCCCTGTCCCTGCGACAGCAACGGTGGCGCCCTCCTCCCATGATGGCATCGGCCAAGACCAAGAGGGAGATGTATTTTCATTATCTTCAATTAAGGCTTGTCATTTTAGGCCCCCTTTGGCTCACGGGGCAAACACAGGAAAAACGGAGGAAACAATACCGCAGGAATTGCTGACGTCATAGGTCCTTTGGCAACGCGTAGGAAAAACGGAGGATTCCGTTCCTTTGGATTCCATCTCTCACAACAACACAGGAAAAAAAAAATCCGAACCGAGCTCATGGATTGGCGGGAAGTCCGACGCAAATGTCCGACGGTCCGCGGCTCCACCCCCTTTGCTCGGCTTGGGCTGCAACTCCGGGCAGGTTACGGCGCCCGCGCCGATTCCACCGACCGACCGCGGGGGCCGCGCGGACTCCGCACCAGCCCAGCCGCACCGACTCAGCCCGATCTCCCGCTCAAGGCTGGAGTGGGGTCCGAGGGAGGGGGCGCCTGGAGGAGAGGGATGGAGGGGAGAGGGCGCTGGAGGAGGGAGACGCGACGGAGGAGCGCTGGAGGAGGAGAGACGCGACGAGGGGGGCTGCCGCCAGCCGCCGCAGGAGCGCCGGGGTCGCAGGAGCCGCGCCGAGCCGCGCCGCCGCCGGGCGGGAGGGGAGGCCACCGGCTTCAAGACCGACGGGCGGTCGCGGGGAGCAGGAGGTGGTGGCTGAAGCCATCATAGCCGCGGGCCATGGGTGCGAGGCCGGGAGAGGTGGGGGATGTTGGGGGTAGAAGAGCGGCGGCGGCGGCTTGTCCGTGGAGGTGTGGTGGGGAGAAGGGAGGCGGGGCGGGCGACCGGCTATCTATCCGAACGGTTTTTTCTTTTTTTTTGATACTTATCCAAATGTCCACGAACGGCGGACGGAGCCAAGGGAAATTTTCCAGAGGAATCGGACTGCCTTCCCTTTCCCGTGTCTTTCGATTCCTATACTTTCCCTTTGATTTTCCTGAGAGCCAAAGGGGCCCTTATAGTATATATGTTGTTCTGTTCAGAAGGCACGAACCCTATGCTATCTACAAGGACTAGACTATGATCCTATTATTTTGTAGAAAAAGATAGAAAAGAATGAAAGTTTCACTTAGAGCAGAGCTGCATTTTTTGCTTACAAAAATATACCTACTTGCGTTAGTTACATTAATACCTGAATGGGAGCTGTATGATTGTACCAAAGAAAAACTGCATGCCATTCATCAATATTAGGTGCTCTATTTGATGGCCGAGCTGTCGGTGCAATTAGGCCTCGGAGATAGGAACTGCAGATGTGGTTCTGCCATTGCCGGCTAAAGAACTGGAAAACTCTGGTAGACAGCTTGGCCGGATCAAGGACTGCAAATGTGTTACTGGCAAACATACATATAGGCTTTCTTCCATCTTAAGCTTAAGATTCATATTTGTGAATCTACATATTAAGGCCTTGTTCAGTTCGTAAAATGTTAGAAAAAGTTGCAACTCGTAGCATTTTCGTTTATATTTGACAAATATTGTCCAATCGTGGCCCAACTAGGCTCAAAAGATTCGTCTCGTGATTTACAACAAAATTGTGTAATTAGTTATTTTTTTTACTAACATTTAATGCTCCATATATACGGGTAGAAAATGATGTGATGGAAAGAGAGTGAAAAAACTTGCAATTTACAAGGGAAGTGAACAAGAGGTAAATGGCCTCAGATCTTTTATTCTGTTGTTGATAAGCTTTGCTGAAGTGCAGAGGGTCAGAGGCGCAGCCTTACGAGATGGCTACCAGAAGGTTCAAAGCTAGCTGTCCGTTCAGGTCAATCATTTGTTGATATTTTTTTCTTGTCCCAACTTGTAATTTCAATACATATCTAGAAGGTTCAAAGCTAGCTGTCCGTTCAGGTCAATCATTTGTTGATATTTTTTTTCTTGTCCCAACTGGTAATTTCAAAACTATTAGACTAAATAAACTTTACAAAGATATGTATGCCTGTGGTTTCTATAAGAAAAGGCGATAAGATCACATATTATCGGTCGAATTATTTTTCATTTGTTATGAAATTTGTTCAAGTGTATGCCTGTGGTTTCTAAATAAACAAATTATTACATAACAAAGCCTACTAGAAGACTACCACCCCACATGTGTATAAGTTGAATAAACTATAAAAATATAAATATTAATTGTTTTTATATGTATTATAAAAATAAAATCGTTGCGTTAAGCGCGGACATTATACAATAAGACAAGGAGGCGTCGTGAGTTGTGACCCGTCAGGGTTAGGCCGCGTAAACCAGCTCGCTACCGCGCCCTCGCTTTGGGCCACCCAAGAGCCAAGCCGCAGCCCACCAAACAGCCAGACGACCTTTGGGTTGGGTTGGGTCTTCTAGAGCTGGACACGCACGCAGCATATTCCTTTTTTTTTTATCTCCTGCTCATCCTCACGACAAAGCAGCGCCACGGCCACACCACCTTAAGATCCGATCTCCCTCCCTCCCTCTGTCCCCAATTCTCCCTCCCCAATCCCAAATCACCACCACCCAAGGCCCATCCGGGCCACGGCCGCGCAATGCCGCCCTTCGTCGACGCAATGCCGGCCCCCGCCGACGCCGCCGGGGACGGCGCCGTGCGCATGATCTCCTCCAAGGAGCTCCGCGCGCACGCGTCCGCCGACGACCTCTGGATCTCCGTCTCCGGCGACGTGTACGACGTCACGCCCTGGCTGCCGCACCACCCGGGCGGCGACCTCCCGCTCATCACCCTGGCGGGGCAGGACGCCACCGACGCCTTCGCCGCCTACCACCCGCCCTCGGCGCGCCCGCTGCTCCGCCGCTTCCTCATCGGCCGCCTCTCCGACTACACCGTCTCCCCGGCGTCCGCCGACTACCGCCGCCTCCTCGCGCAGCTCTCCTCCGCGGGGCTCTTCGACCGCGTCGGCCCCGTCCCCAAGGTGCAGCTCGCCGTCATGGCCGCCCTCTTCTGCGCCGCGATCTACCTCGTCCTCGCCTGCGCCGGCGCCGCCGCGCACCTCCTCGCGGGCGCGCTCATCGGCTTCGTCTGGATCCAGTCCGGATGGATGGGCCACGACTCGGGCCACCACCGCGTCACGGGCCACGCGGCCCTCGACCGCGTCGTGCAGGTGCTCTCCGGGAACTGCCTCACCGGCCTCAGCATCGCCTGGTGGAAGTGCAACCACAACACGCACCACATCGCCTGCAACAGCCTCGACCATGACCCGGACCTGCAGCACATGCCGCTCTTCGCCGTCTCCCCCAAGCTCTTCGGCAACATCTGGTCCTACTTCTACCGCCGGACCCTTGCCTTCGACGCCGCCTCCAAGTTCCTCATCAGCTACCAGCACTGGACCTTCTACCCGGTAATGTGCGTCGCCAGGATCAATCTCCTCGTGCAGTCCGCGCTCTTCGTCCTCACCGAGAAGAGGGTGCCGCAGCGGCTGCTTGAGATCGCCGGGGTCGCCGCGTTCTGGGCTTGGTACCCCTTGCTGGTGGGTTCCCTGCCCAACTGGTGGGAGAGGGTCGCGTTTGTGCTCTTGAGCTTCACCATCTGCGGGATTCAGCACGTCCAGTTCTGCCTCAACCACTTCTCGTCCGATGTGTATGTCGGGCCACCCAAGGGCAACGACTGGTTTGAGAAGCAGACGGCAGGCACGCTCGACATCCTGTGCCCTCCGTGGATGGATTGGTTCCATGGTGGTCTGCAGTTCCAGATTGAGCACCATCTGTTCCCCCGCCTGCCTCGGTGCCACCTTCGCAAGATCGCGCCGGCAGTGCGTGACCTTTGTAAGAAGCATGGGCTCACCTATTCTGCAGCCTCATTCTGGGACGCAAATGTGCTTACATGGAAGACACTCAGGGCTGCTGCGTTGCAGGCCAGGAGCGCCACAAGTGGTGGCACTCCGAAGAATTTGGTCTGGGAGGCTTTGAACACCCATGGATAGATGGGATGAGGATATGAACACCCATGGATAGATGGGATGAGGATGTGAACGGCAGACTTCTGGTGTTCTCTCAGCTTTGTGCCCATGCGATTGTCTGATTGCTCCTCAGTTATTTAGAGATATTGATCATTTAACCCGTCAGGGTCGGGTTGGAATTTTCGTGTTGACAAGTGACTGTCTATCCAGTTGAAGAGTTCATGCTTCAACTGCCTGGTTGTTCGCCGGCTGTTCTGTTCTCCCTATCGTGGTAACTATATTATGATCCTTGCTTTAAATCATGAACCTCTGTTTTAAGATTATGTCCATTCGATTTTGCTTGCATTGTCAAGGTTGTGGATGCTTGGTGTTCATGATGTTGTAAGCCTAATGAACGGCTGGTAATGTTATGTGGTACCCCTGTATTCTCAGTTGCTGTGGCAGCTTGACTTTCTCTTTGAAAAACTAGAATGTATATGACAATCGATGACCAGTTTATCCATATTCCTACAGCATTCCCATTTTCTGCTATGTTCGTGACCTATTTTTTTAATCTTACCTTTGTATTCTCTTATGCATTACTCTAAATGGAAGTTTGAGGCAATTGCTAGTGATCCCGGTCATACAGATACTTTTCAGGACTTCTATTTCGGATGGTTTGTTGAGTGCTTCATGCTAAATTCTGTTTTTTTCCCCCTTATAGCGGCTATGCTGTGAAGTTTATCAGGTTCACCTGCTTAGCTAACCTTCTGAATCTTTGAATGTATGCATAAGCAAGCCAGGCAGCCACACTATGGCTTCTGCATTTTTACTGATACTGCTACCTTTACACAGTAAGAAAATCACAAACCTAGACATGATATGCAGATGTGCATTTTTTGTGTGTGTGTGAGTCTTTGTGTTTATTTCAACATATCACGTACGAATATCTGTCCGGTGTCCAGACCAGCTTGCATTGCATTGCTGTAACGCTGTGCGGTCTGTGGCCTGTGGGAAACGCGTAGTACAACTGGTGACCGTGTGTGCAGATGTGCATTTTGTGTGTGTGCCCGGTTCCTGAGGTAGCCCCCCTTGGTTTCTGGATCTTGGACCATCCCCTGTCTGCCCGTTGATTCTTCATTCGTGGTTAAGAGAAGCAGCACATGTAACATGTCCTGGCATACTCAGGGACCCTGTCTTTTTGTGTAACAGAAATAGCTTGACATGTACGTAGGGCTCCATGTCGTTGTCAAGCTTAGAATACCTCTTTGCCAGGTAAGCATACGTTGTGCCTGAGAGAGATGGAGCCATGCATGGTCTTTCTAGTACTAGATTTTTTGCGTGAACGTTGTGATAAAACCGTTACCATGTTAAAAAAAATATGTGGGGGAAAAAAAGAACTGGGACCTAACATGCTACTAGTAGTAGCTGAGAAATGGAATACCTGCCTGCTATGGACTGAATGGTAGTGTGGTCCATGGAGCAGGGGAATGCAACGCCACAATGTTGATGGAAGGAACCATGCGTATCGGCATTTCTTCTTTTGCAGAAACAGCAAACTGGTTGTTACGTATTCTTATCATTTCAGCATCACAACGTTCTAGTGGAACAAAGTTTGTTTCTCCCTATGGTTTGCCTCGATACCATTGCCATGGACTACTTACTGTGCACCCAAAGGCAGCAGAAGAAGCCAGGAAACCACATCACACGATCATCGGATCGATGCCTACCTGAGACTTGGGATGGTGCTGCCATGCCAAGCATCCACACTTGTGCGTCTTGAGATGCCTCTCCGGCTTGCTGTTGCTGCTCCTGTTGCTCCAGGCATTTAATCCATATTCTATGGGGACCGGAGGCAAAATATCTTCTCGCCGGATGCCTCGAGCTCGAGGACCATTCTTGGGACGGGGAATCACGTCCACTTGCTCCCTAATCTTTGCAAGAATCTTTTAGTCTTTTTTATCATGCCCTTGGAGGACATAGAGCATCCTATCCATCCTACACCGACGAGTCGACGACGAAGACGAGGCAGTGGCTGTACTACCATACTCAGGCCTTGCTTAGATTCACCTACTTTCACAAGTTTTTTCACTCTCTCTCCATCACATCAATTTTTATTCATATATATGGAGCATTGAATGTAAGTAAAAAAAATAACTAATTGCACAGTTTAGTTGTAAATCACGAGATGAATTTTTTGAGTCTAGTTAGGCTATGATTGGACAATATTTACCAAATACAAACGAAAAGTCTTCATTTGCTCAGGTTGCAGAAAGTTGCAATCTGAACAAGGCCAAGATTCCCGGGCGACTCTGCACGTGGTCTGCTACTACTTGCTATTTCCAGTTTTTATACATTTGTGATCTCATCTACTTAAACACAATCTTACTGTATCATTGATAATTTTGCCAATTGCCATGGCGGCTTGGCTTTTCTTCTTCTTCGTCTTCCTTGTTGACCAAAGCTTTTTAAAATATTATAAAATTGGTACAAACTGATGGTTAACGGGGGAAAAGACGCATAAAATAAAATGCACTACTCTATTGCTGTTTGAGAGGAAAATATTATTCGAACGATTGGTCGATAAAAGCCGGGGCGATAAGACAAACCAGCTGGTTTGCTGTGACAGTAAAATATTGTTCGAACGGATGATAAGATAAGCGAACAGACCGGCAATCATTTAATCGACAGAAGAGCAAGTCCACGTACGAAGAGTCTATCAGTTCGTTCTCATCGGATTTGATTAGCTGATCACCGAAGCTGGACGTTGTTATCATCGGATTTGATTAGCAGGTCACCGAAGTTAGAACAAAAGACGCTACGTTATATCGACATCGTCCTGAATGGATTTGATTTTCAGATCACCTAAGTTGGAAGTTATCAAAGACGCTATGGTATCGTTCTCCATTGCATTTGATTTGATTAACAGATCACCCAAGTTGAAAGTAAAGACGCTACGATATCCTTGTCATCGGATCACCGAACTGGGAACTTAATAATAGGCCACAGCGCTACATATACCACGATATCAGTTTACATTGTTCTGTCACAGATATGACTTAAACATCTATAAGTAAATAAAAGAGGATGAGGTCCGCCATTGTAATCAGACAAGTCGTTGTAGTATAGTGGTGAGTATTCCCGCCTGTCACGCGGGCGACCCGGGTTCGATCCCCGGCAACGGCGTTTTTAAGTTTCTTTTCATTTTTGTCTTACCTTGAGGCTAGCACTATATCATGGGCCATCGTTCAATGGACCTCTACAGTGGAATGGGCTTGTGAGAGTGCTCTGTTGGGCCTGAACGAAATAAAACACCCACTGCCATCGTGTATTCACTAGTGGTCAAGCGAGTATACCATTTTTCATTTCTACCAAGATGTGTTTGCTGCGAGTGCTAGATTTGGAAGAAGGTATATTTTCCCATGATCTGGTGCAGACTGGGAAGCTTCTTCACCTGAAATATCTTTCTCTAAGAGGATGCAAGGGAATTAGTCACCTTCCAGATTCATTGGGTAATCTGAAGCAACTACAGATTCTGGATATTAAAAATACATACATAATTAAGTTGCCAAGTACCATCATCAGTCTTAGAAAGTTGCAGTATATCTATGCTGGGAGGAAAACTTACGACACATATAAGGAAGATGCAAACAAGTTTTTTTAAGATATGCACATGCCAAAGCTATCGCAGAGCAAGATATGCTCTCTTACTGTTGCTTCGATGGTGTTTTGCATCTTTTGTTGCACACCTCATATTCTGCATGAAGATGGTGTGAATAGGTGTAATGTCTGCACTTCATTTTGGCGCTTGCTTATCCCCTTTGTACTCAGGGAGCTAAGCCGATATGGTGTTGCATTGCCAAGAGGATTAAAAAAGTTGAGAGCGCTGCGCACTGAGTGCTGTTAACATCACTAAGGGCATCCTAAGGCCTTGTTTAGTTTGGTGCAAGTTTTTCCACTCTCTCTCCTCACATCAATTGTTTCCCGCATATAAATAGTATTAAATATAAATAAAAAAATAACTAATTACATAGTTGGGTTGTAAATCACGAGACGAATCTTTTGAGCCTAGTTGGGCCACGATTGGACAATATTTACCACAAACAAACGAAGTGCTACAGGACTTTCCAATCTCTCTCCTCTCACAAATTGTTTCCCACATGTAAATAGCATTAAATATAAATAAAAAAATAACTAATTACATAGTTGGGTTGTAAATCACGAGACGAATCTTTTGAACCTAGTTAGACCACAATTGGACAATATTTACCACAAACAAACGAAGTGCTACAGGACTTTACACTCTCTTTCCAAGCTCCATCTAAACAAGGCCTAAAGGAGATAAAATCGCCAAGAGAAATCAAACGTGCAAAGAGGAAAGAGAAGCTAGTGAATGCAAAGGACATTGATAAGGCGGGCTCCCTCGTGGAGTACCGCCATTCTCAATGAGTTGCCTAAGCTGGAACTGTCGCGGACTTGGCAACGCCGCGACAGTGAAGGAGCTTCGCGATTTAGCGAGGCGGGTTGCCCCTTCTGTACTTTGTGTTCAGGAGACTCAAGTACACAAGGCAAGGGTGGAGCAATTGAAGACCACGTTAGGTTTTGATTTTGCTTTTGCTGTTAGCAGTTCAGGCCGCAGTGGTGGCCTAGGGATTTTTTGGAAGAACAATATAAATTTGCAGATCTTACCCTACTCACAATATCACATTGATGCCATTATTCAAGAAGGTGATATAGAGCCTTGGAGATTAACCTGTGTGTATGGGGAAGCAAGAACCAGCGAAAGGTGATTTCAACGAGGTTCTCGATGGGTCCGAACATATCGGTGTGCAAGAACGAATCAGTGCTCAAATGGAGGGTTTCAGAGAGGCCATTGATGTGTGTGGTTTGGCGGACCTAGGATTTGAAGGAAGAAAGTGGACCTATGAAAAGAAGGTTACCGGCGGATCATTCTGTCGGGTTCGTTTGGATAGAGCGCTGGCTACTGCTGATTGGACCATGCGCTATCCTTTTGCCAAGGTTCGGCACCTTTCTGCGGCTGCTTCGGACCATGGCCCAATTACTCTTACTTGGAGATCGGATGAGCCTAGGAACACGAAAAAGAACTTCAAGTATGAGGTCATGTGGGAAACCCATGAAGAATTCTCACCCATGTTGGCGGAGGCTTGGGGACGACCTGAGTCGTCAACACTACTTGATCTACAGCGAAAACTGAAGGAAGTCAGCAGCCAGCTGCAGTGTTGGGAGAGGTCTTCCTTTGGTAATGTGAGCTGGGAGCTCCGCAAGCTAGCAGCCGAACTGGAGCGATTACAGTCAGACCCACAACGAATTGGACCGTCTCATGCCGAGCTGAAAATTAAGGAGCGTATTGTGGATTAAATCACCGCGAGGAGATTTTATGGCGGCAAAGATCTAGGATCATGTGGCTTGCGGAGGGTGATAGGAACCAATGTTAGCCTACACGCTACACGGTACACGGTCGGTCACCCTTCGTTTAGCGAGTAGTCGGATTATACGTCTGATTAAACGGGTCAAAAAACGGATTACACGGGATTAAACGGATTAAACGGCCTGCACGGCCAACACGGTTGACTACTGAGTAGCGTGTACACGCCGTGTAATCGGCCTACACGGCCGTGTAGGCGAACAGGGATAGGAACACTCGTTTCTTTCATTTACGAGCAAGCCGCAGCGAAGGAGAAATAGAATTACCAAGCAAAAAGAGCTAATGGGGAGTTCACTGAGGATGAGCAGGAAATGAGAGAACTGACAACGAGTTTCTATGAAAAATTATTTCGTTTTGAAGGAGTACACAACATGGATGCTGTTTTAAATTCAGTTCCAGTGAAAGTCTCCCGAGAGATGAATGACAAGTTGCTGCGGCCGTTTACAGGATTGGAAGTGAAGGAAGCACTTTTCCAAATGTTTCCTACGAAAGCTCCGGGGCCAGATGGCTTCCCGGCTCACTTTTTCCAGCGTCACTGGGAAGTGTGCGGAACACAAGTGACCTCGGCAGTACTGCGGGTATTGCGAGGGGATGATGATCCTAAGCTAATCAATGACACAAATTTAGTGTTGATACCGAAAGTTGAGAATCCAGAGGAACTGAGTCAGTTTCGTCCAATCAGCTTATGCAATGTAATTTATAAAATCGCATCGAAGACTGTGGCAAACAGACTAAAGGTAATTCTGCCTGAGATAATTTCAGAAGAACAATCAGCCTTTGTACCTGGTAGGATGATCACAGATAATATAATCACAGCATATGAATGTTTACACTTTATGAAAAAGAAGCGGGCCACGGATCAGATATGTTGTGCCCTCAAGTTGGACATGCGAAAGGCGTATGATCGAGTCGAGTGGCCATACTTGAGAGCAATTATGCTACGGTTGGGTTTTCATCAGATTTGGGTGGAAATGATAATGAAGCTGGTCACATCAGTCTCGTTCTCAGTCCAGCTCAATGGTGATGGCTTGGAATCTTTTGTGCCGACACGAGGAATTAGACAAGGCGACCCGATTTCACCCTATCTCTTCTTGTTAGCAGCAGAGGGTCTTTCGTGCCTTTTGAAATCAAAGAATCAATCATCAGCGCTCAATGGCATTAGGGTGGCACCGTCAGCTCCAACGGTTAACCATCTACTCTTTGCAGATGATAGCCTGCTGTTTTTCAAGGCTGATGGGATGAGTGCCTGGGCGGTGAAGGATGTATTGAGCATTTACTGTCAAGCTTCGGGTCAGCAAATAAATATGGATAAATCCTCAATTCATTTTGCAAAGGGTTGCAGCCAAAGCTTGAGAGGAGAGATCAAGGATATCCTTGAGGTACAGACTGAAACACTAAAGGAGAAATATCTAGGCATGCCATCAGATGTGGGATCATCAATAAATGGAGCTTTCAAGTATCTAAAGGATCGAGTTTGGGACAGAGTTCAGGGATGGATGGATCAATGCCTTTCAGCTGGCGGAAAGGAGGTTCTCATCAAGTCAGTTGCTCAAGCTATTCCGACTTTCTCCATGTCTTGCTTCAAGTTGCCCCGCGGACTATGCCAACACATAGATGGCTTGTTGCGTAAATTTTGGTGGGGATGCGAAGATGGAAAGTGGAAGACATGTTGGGTGGCGTGGGATGATATGTGTCAACCAAAGGGCCTCGGTGGTCTTGGTTTTTGGGACATGGAATTGTTTAACCTAGCACTTTTAGCGAAACAAGCATGGAGGATCTTGCAGGATGGTAGTTCACTGAGTGCCAGGGTACTAAAATCAGTCTACTTCCCAGATGGAGACTTTCTGGATGCTAAGATTGGCCCATCGCCCTCTCGCATTTGGCGCTCAATTCTTGAAGGTCGAGAGGTGTTGAAGGGAGGGCTGGTTAAGCGGATTGGGACAGGCGAAACGACCAGCATCTGGTCGATGGACTGGCTACCATCGGAGGGACTGAGGAGGCCGGTGCCGAGCAATCGGAATGATCCTCCTCAATTTGTTAGTCAGCTCATAGATTCAACATCAGCAAGTTGGGATCGTGAGAAGCTAATGAAGTTCTTTACACCGGCAGATATGAAGGTGATCACAAGTATTCCACTCAGTACAAGGCGTCAACAAGATTTCTGGGCGTGGCACTTTGAGAAGCGAGGTGTCTTCTCGGTCCGTTCGGCATACAGAATGCTTGCACATCGCAAGTCACTAGCTGGATCGGCGGGTACCTCGGACAGACAAGCTGTTCAAAAGGAGTGGTCTATGTTATGGGGAATCAAAGTTCCCTCCAAGGTGCGGGTGTTTTTGTGGAGGCTTGCAAGGTGTTCTCTCCCATCAAAAGATGTTCTTCTCCACAGGAACATGTCTGATAGTAGTGCTTGCCCCATTTGTGGCGTCAAAGATTCATGGCGGCACTCTCTCCTTGAGTGTAATATGGCTCGCTGTGTTTGGGCGCTGGAGAAGGATGAGAGAACTGAGCATATATGTCAATTAGGGGACTATGATGCAAGAGGTTGGTTGGCCGCAGTCATGCAATCCTTGAAGCATGAGGACCTGATCCGAGTAGCAGTTACCCGTTGGGCGATATGGCATGCAAGAAGGAAAGCTATTCATGAAGATATCTACCAAAGCCCACTCTCAACTCATAATTTCGTCACCAGTTTTGTGGCGGATCTCCAATTGGTGAAACCGAAAACGGCGGAGCAACCCGCTGTCCAGAGAACCAATACTCGGTGGACTCCTCCCCCTGCGGGGATGATGAAGATTAATGTTGATGCAGCCTTGGCCAAGAACTCCGGAATCGTAGTTGCTGCAGCTGTCGCGCGCGACTATACTGGACACTTCTTAGGGGCATCAGCAGTGGTGATGGAAGGAAGCTTTGAGCCAGAAACTGTGGAGGCAATATCGTGAAAAGAATGCCTTGCTCTTGCTAGCGATTTGCTATTGCAGGACTTCCGATTGGCATGTGACAATACTGGAGTCATCACAAGCATACGTGAAGGTAGTATGGGCTCGTATGGGCATGTTGTCCAGGAAATTAGAGCTAGAGCGAGCAATTTTAGATTTGTAGAGTTCATCCATGAGGGGAGACAATCAAATGTGGATGCTCATAATCTTGCTAGGAGTTGTATCTATTCTGAGTTAGGGAGACATATTTGGTTTGTATCTCCACCAATTGGCGTTTGTACTTCGTATGAAGATCAATAAAGGTTTTCTACTACTCAAAAAAAAAATGTACCTAAATACAAATAGAGGAAAATTTACCGGTGGTTATCCAAATTAGCAGCAGGTATCGCTTAGGTCCCCGTTCTTTGAAAATATGATTTTCGAGGGTGTCATCTAGGTCCCAAATATTGTAGCGAATTCAAAAAATTTAAAAATATAAAACCACCATGCATGAATCGAATCAGCGGTTTAATTTCTTTGAGCATCTTAACAATTTCAAATTAAAAAACTCAAAATTAGAAAGTTATAGATCTCATCGAAGCGCTACAATCTTCATATAGAAAGTATTTTTATTTGATAGTATATAGGAAAGATATGATTTTTTCAAGGCGACAAGCGCTTTTACGCGATTAAAATTCTGTTGAAAATTTACTTAATTTTTTTGAGCATCTTAACGACCTCAAATTAAAAAACCCAAAACTAGAAAGTTGTAGATCTCATCGAGAGCCACAATTTCTTTATAAAAATCATCTTCATTCAAAATATTATAAAAAAGATACAATTTTTTTTGAATATTCTACGGGTTGTAGTTAAATTAGATTTTCTCTTTTTTTTAATTCTGTGCCGAATTAGCTACAGTATTTAGGACCTAGATGACACCCTCTGCCAAGTTTAGGGACCTGCGGTGATCACTTTGAAAGTTCGAGACCGCCAAGTTGAGGGACCTGAAAATCATATTTTCAAAGAACGGGGACCTAAGCGGCACCTGCTGCCAAGTTGGATGACCGCTGGTGAATTTTGCTCAAACAAATATTCCAATCCGATTATATTCCGACTCTTTCTTTACACTACAGCATGAGCAGGCTTCAGGGCCTTGCGTACTGAAACTAAGTTACAATCTGTGGTATAGGTTATAGTCTGTGGTTTGTCAACCAGAATTCTGTTACCATGGTTCCATCCTTTAATTCCTTATTTTTTTTGGGTATGTTTTCTGAAACTAAGTTTTGCTTGGTTTTTCCCACAATATCAACCAGAACTCTCCCGTGGCTTAATCTATCGTACTGATATCCTCTTTCCACCTAACAAATGACAAACACTGATTTTTTTTTGTTAAAAAAAAGTACACCATTGACCTCACAGATTTTAGAAAATCAAGTAATAATGGCAACAGCTAAAAGCATCCAGTGTCTTCATCTTCAATGGTGGTCAGTGTCCAACGTTTTCAGTACCTTTATTAGATTTGGCAAATGTGTTTGGCGGTTTAGTCTTGACGTAGATGATCTTACTCTAGTGGAGTTGTCATCACGTTAGTAATCTTATTCTAGTGGAGTTGACATCACGGTGCAAGTCAGAGGTCACGTAGGACTAATTGAGCTCCTTGTTGGGGATGTATTTTCTTCCATCAATTTCTTTCTTTTTGTTTTTGATTCTGTAATAATTTGGCCTGATTCTACCCACGGGTGGATGAAGCCGATAGTTTCCATTCTTTATTAAAAAATGTCCGGTGCTCCTAATATTTCTAGTGGAACGTGCTCCAACACGTGTGAGTGTGACATTAATTGGTGATGACTGATGAAGGCGACAGACAGAAGCAAGCCCAGTTGCCCGAGGCGCAGGACAACTACTGAACACAAATATGAGAGGTTCCTACTGATTGCTGTAACAACACCTGTAACAACACCTGTAACATTATATGAGAGGAACGAGGTTCGACGGCGACCTCCGGTGGTGCATGCTGGCCGTCGTCTTGTTCCTTTGCTGCCGCTTGTGGTCTCCTTCGTCGTCCCCATGCCTGATTGCTGCCGCCGCGGAGGAGCACGTCGTCACCCATCTCCCCGGCTTCCAGGGACCCCTCCCCTTCCAGCTCCGAACAGGGTCAGTATCTCGCTAATCTCTTTGGTTTCTACCACCTTAATTAGCTAGCTCTGTCTCACCGGCGGGCACCTCGACCATGATGTGTACAGGTACGTTGAGGTGGACGAGCACAATGGCGTCCGCCTCTTCTACTACTTCACCCTCTCCGAGGGCTCCCCCGCCGACGACCCGGTCATGCTCTGGCTCAGCGGCGGCCCCGGATGCACTTCCTTCACCGGCCTTGTCTACCAGATTGGTGCGTATGGTCGCCTCCTACCCATGCATGCTCCATCCATGCGGCTTGTTTTCTTAGAATTCAATTCTAGACGTTTGCTCTATTTGTGTTGTGTATACTGAAATAAAGTCGATAATATCTGACTGTGTAAAAGGGAGGAAAAATATGTAGTACTGCACAATCTTAACGATGATTTGTGCATCCCTGAAATAATTCCAGGCCCTCTCAGTTTCGACATTGATGGCTACATGGGTGGTCTGCCTGGGCTGGTGTACAGACCGGAGTCCTGGACCAAGGTTAAAATATTTGAACACACTCTCTTCTTTGGCAGAATTTGGGGGCTTCTCATTCGATTGGTATATTGAATTGAATACTAATAGCATGGTAATCCAGGTGAGCAATATCATTTTTCTCGATTCTCCGGTTGGAGCTGGATTTTCATACTCTGTCAAAGAGCAAGGATACAATTCAAGTGACACCAAAGCTGTCAGCCAAATTGTCATCTTCCTCAACAAGGTTCTATCACCTGATTCTTTGTTTTCAATCCTGCGCGCCTCTGCATATTGCTGCTGCCAAACATAAAGTAGGATATGCTTGTCGCAGTAAAAACTTCAGTAAGCAAAGATGTCGAATTGTAACTTGTGTTTTGTGTCTTTCTTTCTCAATTTTTTTCCAGTGGTTTGACGAGCACCCAGAGTTCTTGTCGAATCCACTTTACATTGGCGGTGATTCGTATGCTGGTATGATTGTGCCTACAGTCACTTCTGAAATTGCTATGGGTAAAATCCCTCCTCAATTTTTAGTTTCCATTCCCCTTTCCCCCCCCTGTACAAGCATACTTTTGTTTTTAGGTAAAGTCTATTTTTCAAACTCCAAGTCACACGTTACTCTGATTTTCAACTCAAAATTATGAAATCGGGTAATGGCCACCATTCAGCTACCGAAATCAGACAAATTTGGTCCTCTAGCTGTTTTCACAGGTGGCTTTCTATCTCCTAAAAATAATAAAAATTTGGTTTAATCCCTAAACTTATAATTGTTTTGATTGAAATCAAATGAATATGAAACTAGTATGGTAGTACTCCCTCCATATAGAAATTAGATGTCGTTTAGGACAGTGACACGGTCTCCAAAGTATAACTTTGACTTAATATTTTTATAAAAATACTCATCATAAAGTGATATATTTATACTTTTATGAAAGTATTTTTCAAGACAAATCTATTCATATAGTTTTCACATTTCTAAACTCAACAACTTAAAAGTTATTCATGATTTATGTTCTCAATGTTTGACCCAAACCTTGTCCAAAACGACATCTAATTCCTATATAGAGGGAGTACCAATTTAAATGTTATATCTATTAGTGCTCTATTTATTGTTATTTGTATCTTATTTGTTTTAAATTGATAATGAACATGACTGCGATCAAAAAGCAATAGCAATAGAAATTAATCAGTTCCAAATAACTATGTAGATCATAAACAGGTAGATAACATTTTTAGAAAAAAAATTGTTACTAGTTTCATATTTTTCTGATTTAAAATAGAAAACCACCTTCGAAACTTGCAAAAGGACGGAATTACTGAATTTCCTTGTCTAAGGTTGAAAATCGGACTACCATGCAAGTTAGAGGTTCAAAAATGTACTTTACCCTTTTCTTTTTGTCCCACTAACAATCTGTTTTGCACCATGATGTCTTTGCCTTTTTTCGTTTCAAAAAAAAATGTCTTTGTCTTTTCCAGGTAATGGTGTCGGAAGTGCACCAGCTCTGAATCTAAAGGTTCGGAAAACTGTACTGTAAGATATATTCAAATCTATGGTTACCAGACTCCTCTGGTTCCCAAGTTTGTATCCTATTCTTTTGCAGTACATAATTCCCTTGTTAATTGGCATGTAATATTCAGGGTTACCTCGTTGGCAATCCGGTGACAGATTCTTCAATTGATGAGCCATCAAAAATCCCATTTGCTCATAGGATGGGTCTCATATCTGACCAAATCTATGAAGTAAGAAGGAAAATTGAAGAGTAAAATTTTGTAGATTTAACTGTAGACATTGAATATTCAGGTTGTAACCGGCTTGCTTTTCTGTGTTGCTCGGAGAGTGCTGACAATTTCTCGAGTGACTATAAATGTGTATCCAAAATGTATGATGCTTGCTTATTAGCAATTTTCAGGCATACAAGAAGAGTTGTCATGTGGGTGACAGCAGCCACCAAAACATTCAGTGTACAAACAGCCTCGACGCCATAGATGAGGCATGACCAATATTAGATTGTCTTCTTACAGTTTCCAATAAGTCACTTGTTGCTTGCTACCAAGCAGTTGATATAGGATTGACAAACAGTTTCTCATGATTGTGAAGTGTGTCAAGGATATATTTCCGTTTCACATTCTGGAGCCCAAGTGTGCTTATGCAAGCCCTCACCAATACAATGTTCTCACGCTGAAGACGAATTCAGGTGTTCAGAAGATGCAGCAGCTATTGGACTACACTATAGAAGGGCTTCACTTGTCTGAGATTTCTACAAAGTGCAGAGTTAGTGCCTAGATGAGATTTTGGTTTCTTCAGCAGTACACCACTGCTTGCATGACATTTGGCATCCTACCATTCTTTGCAGACAATGCTATATACACTGTCCAGATTATGGGCAAACAATGCCACCGTGAGGGAGGCTCTTGGGATTCACAAGGTACGAAAGCCTGAAGCTGATACAGAACAACTTGTTTCTGCATGCTTCCGAACATTATTATGACCAAGTACTAGCAACTCGCTACTGGCATGATTTTAAGTTGTTTTGAAGACAACTTGTTTGTGCCCCTCTGTTCCTTTATCACGTCGAGTGTTAGCTCATTCTAATTCATTATACTTTTAAAGGTGCAGTGGTTGTAGACTATCTGGTATAATTATACTCTACAATGCAGGGAACAGTTCCTATGTGGTTAAGATGCAACAAGGGCATACAGTATTTGAAAGATATTCCAAGTTCAGTGAAGTACCATTTGGATGTGACCACTAAAGGCTACAAAAGTCTAGTTTACAGTGGTGATCATGACATGGCGGTACCTTACATTGGCACACAATCCTGGATTAGGTCCCTTAATTTCTCTATTGTGGATGACTGGAGACCATGGTATGTCGATGGGCAAGTTGCAGGGTAAGTCCCACAATATAATTACAGCACGGTCATTCTATGACTTCTGAAACAGCTACAGCTTTGAACACTAAATAAATTTCTATTTTTCCCCTGAGTGTGTTTTTTTTTTTTTTACTGATGCCCAAGAGGAACTCAGACATGCAACTTCTCCCTCATAAAAGAGAAGAAAAAAGAAAAAGAAAGATATGGTACAGCCAGTCTGACCTTATATATATGTTATGTGCAGATATACAACTTCCTATTCAAATAACCTCACATTTGCAACGGTGAAGGTAGGAGCATTTGATGACCCTAATTTCATCCAAATTCCCAACTCAGTTATCATCTTATTGGTTTGCTATATCAAATGTGATGTGTAGAGAAGAAGAGCCGTACTGACGATAATATAGCTCAGAGAAACAAGACATACTGACCAATTTGGTTTTTGCAGGGTGCTGGGCATACTGCTCCAGAGTACATGCCAAAGCAATGCCTTGCGATGCTTTCAAGGTGGCTTGCTGGTTTTCCCCTTTGATTTGACTGGTGTATCGAGTTGCGTTGCAAAATAATTCCAAAGAACCTCTGTAGTGGGTTCTGTGGTCTGAAGAACTGATGTATAATAACTTGTGCGTCAACATGTGTTCGGGCAAGCAGTTCCCCTGACGTTATTGCCCACCATGGCATCAGGCATGGCCCCCATTGCTCACTGGTCCACACGTCAGTGACAGTGACCGAATCACGGGAGGATCCCCGTCCTCATTGGGGCAAACGGTGGGTCCAGCCTTTTCTCATCACTGCACCCTGTACCGTGCATACTGCACATCTGTAATGTACTATATGACTTTCTATATATACAGACTATCGATGTATGGATTTGCATAAATAAAGACAGTACAGCAGCAGCCGTTTCATACACCGTCTGATTCTTCTGCTAGCATTCTTCAAGGGACGTTCTTCTGCTAGCAGACAAGTGAAAACCTTTGAAGTGCGGTATGCAGTGTCTGCAGATGAATCATCAAAAACGGAGCTGACAAAAATCACCATAAGCTGACCGAGTCCGGAGTAAGACGCCTGCCTATGCATCTAGCTCGGGAAGGATGGGAAGCTCGGTTCCATTCCGTGGTCCACGAGCCTCGCCAAGCCAAAATGGAGCTTACGCGAACAGATCTAAGTTGTATCGAGTCGAGCTTATGCGAACAGATCTTATCTTATCAATATAAAATCCTATCGTGGATATAATCTATGAGAAAAGATGAGCACGAAGCTAGAAACTGAGGATAAGAGAAGCGTACTTGTTCAAGGTTCCTCACTTGAGATTTGGCAAGCTAAAATTTGGAGACTCCGTCAATATCTCAGAGGGTGGGCGAAGAACGTTAGCGGTGCCTAGAAGAAAGGAAAAAAAGGCTCTATTAGATAAGCTAGACTCGTTAGACAAAAAAGCAGAGAATTCATTGCTTTGCAGTTCAGAACTCAACCTAAAACATGTGTTGGGTCAGCGCGACGGAATTACTACGTGAGGAGGAACTCAAGTGGTACCAAAGGGCGAAGGTCAAGCATCTTTTAGAGGGGGATGCTAATACAAAATATTATCACTTAGTAGCTAACGGAAAACATCGGAATACAAGAATTTTTCAATTAGAAGATGGGGGCAATATAATAAAAGGGGAAACACACCTAAAGAATTATATTATGAATTATTATAAGGGTTGTTTGGGCCATCAGAGATGTCTCGTATCCAGTTACAGGAAAACATTATCCATGATATCCCACTAGTGTCTGATCTAGAGAATGAGCTCTTGACAGACTACTTTTTGGAAGCTGAGGTGAGAGCGGCGGTGTTCCAAATGGAGTATAATAAATCACCAGAGCCTGATGGATTCCCTCCAAAATTTTATCAGGTCTTTTGGGATCTCATTAAAGATGATCTCATGGCTCTGTTCATGGAGTTTCATGAGGGGAATTTATCGCTGAATAGCCTCAACTTTGGGACAATAATTTTACTACCGAAAGGTCAAGATGCGAAAGTCATCCAACAATACAGGCCTATCTGTTTGTTGAATGTCTCTTTCAAAATCTTTACCAAGGTGGCGACAAATAGACTCAATGCGGTAGCTCAGAAGGTAATAAGACCGACCCAAACAGCCTTCTTACCAGGTCGGAATATTATGGAAGGTGCTGTTATCCTTCATGAGACGATTCATGAGCTTCATTCCAAAAAACAAGATGGAATAATTTTTAAAATTGATTTTGAAATGGCATATGACATGGTGAATTGGGATTTCCTGCAAAAAACACTGAGAATGAAAGATTTCTCTCAGAGATGGTGCTCTTGGATGCAGCAATTCACTCAGGAAGGGAACATAAATATTAAAGTAAATGAAAATCTGGGACCTTACTTCCAAACTAAAAAAGGCTTAAGGCAAGGTGACCCCATGTCCCCAATCTATAACTCCTATATTTTCAACCCCTCTTTAGCCTATTCTCTTGATCCTGATTGGTTGGGAGCTCAAGAATAATGTCAGCTGACATTATCAGAGGAGTTACCTCCACTAAGCCTCATTAATCTCCCACTAGCGATTTCTTTTCAAATAGAAAAAAGTCGTAGCACCTAAACCAAGTATCGTAATTAAAATCCAATTGCACCATGGTGTTCCTCGCAATAAACTCTTCAAAATAAGACCTCACATGAATATATTTCGATAACTTTTTGCAAAAAATTAAATCTAAGAAAAAACCTAATAAAATTGCATATCACATGGATTATATGTGGTTCTCCAAAATATACGTATAGATGAGATTTGGATGATGCCTAGTTCAAATAATCTATACCATGTCAATGGATACAACCTCCCCAATTGACCTACTACATCTATATATGAATCTATTGTTTCTTAGTTTTGATCATTATAAACTTCTTATATTTTCACTTCATACCCGGCCCAAGAACGCACGGGGCATCTTACTAGTACTATTAAACATAGTGACAGACATGTTGGCCATACTAACTGCTAGGGCCAAAGAAGTAGGTCAGATAGACGGACTCATCCCTCATCTCATTCAGGATGGTCTATCTATTTTACAGTATGCGGATGACACAGTCCTTTTTATGAGCCATGATGTCGATAAAGCAATAAATATAAAATTCATTTTGAGTACCTTTGAGTAACTCTCAGGTCTCAAAATTAATTTTCACAGAAACGAGATTTTTTGCTTCGGTGAGGCGAAGAATTATGAAGACTTTTATTCGCAATTGTTTAGGTGTAAGATAGGAAAGTTCCCTTTTAGATACTTGGGCCTACCTATGTACATGAGAAAATTATCTAATAAAGATTGGAGAATAATTAAAGATAGAATTGAGAAGAAGCTTAGTGGTTGGAAAGACAAGATACTGTCAGTTGGAGGACGGCTGGTTCTGATAAACTCGGTGCTTTTTAGTTTACCGATGTTTATGCTGTCTTTTTTTGAAATCCCAAAAGGGGTTCTAGAAAAAAGACTGCTTTAGATCGAGATTCTACTGGCAGAGCGACCAGCACAAGCGCAAGTATAGATTGACAAAGTGAAAAATTTTATGCCAACCAAAAAACCAAGGAGGCCTAGGTATTATTAATTTAGAATTACAAAACATGTGCTTGCTGAGCAAATGGCTTTTTAAGTTGTTAAATAAGGACAGTATGTGGCAAGAACTTTTGCGGAACAAATACATTAAGGACAAAACAATAGAAGGGTGCTCTAAAAGGGCCATAGATTTCCACTTCTGGAAAGGTCTGATGAATGTAAAAAATGTTTTTATGGGCTATGGCTCATTCCGAGTGAGAGATGGGTCACAAACCCGGTTTTAGGTAGACGCTTGGCTGGTTAAGTAACCACTCAAAGATAAATGGGAACATTATCTAGTGCAAACTAACTTCCTGTAAAAACTTGTGCAAACTACGGTAAAAAAGTCGTCTAAATTCACAAAAAAAATCATACATGTAGATGATATGATGATACACAACCTTGCAAAATATCTTGTCTAAACTTCGATTTCGTTTGTGAGATATAAAAATAACAAATTTCTATCAAATCATTTGGATAGCTTTTACGGCTTCAAATTTATTATTTTTATATCTCACAAACGAAATCGAAGTTTCGACAAGATATTTTGCAAGGTTGTGTATCATCATATCATCTACATGTATGAATTTTGTGATGAATTTAGACAATTTTTTTTACCGTGGTTTGCATGAGTTTTTACGGGAAGTTAGTTTGCACTAAATAATGCTTCTCAAGATAAATTCCTCTCGTTGTTTAACATAGTACGTAGAAAACAGGATTCGGTAGCCACAGGTCTAGCTTCAGCCCCACCGCACATCTCCTTCCTTCTGCCGTAATTTGGTGGGAAGGAACTTGCGGATTGGCATAGGATTGTTGCATCCTTACACGATGTGAACTTACGGGGGGAAAGAGATATGTTTGTGTGGGATTTACATTCATCAGTTAATTTTTCAGTTAAATCGATGTATGTTGCGTTAATTAATAATAGAGTTAGGGTGTCACAAGATATTTGGCAAATCAAAATACCTTTAAGGATAAAGATTTTCTTGTGGTATTTAAAGAGAGGTGTTATATTAACCAAAGATAATTTAACCCGACGCAATTGGAACGGGGATTTAAATTGCACTTTCTGTCATTCTCTAGAAACCATTCATCACCTCTTTTTTGATTGTTGCTATGCCAAGTTTTTTATGGTGCGTTGTATATTTAATGTTTGGCTTAGCGGCTCCACTTAACTTTGAGGATTTATTTAATAATTGGTCTAAGGGAGGTGGTAAATCTCAGGAGGCATTATTATTAACAGCAGCGTCGGCTCTATGTTGGACAATTTGGATAACAAGAAACGAGGTGGTTTTTGATAAATGTAGACCGAAAACTTTTTTGCGGTATTATTCGGGGGAACTCACCGGCTCCGGCAATGGGCAAGACTGCAAAGCGGCGTGAGGGTCTCTTGGAGCAGCTCTTACATGCTTTGCCTAGCTCCTAGAAACGTCAGCCCTTCAATTCTTCAGTTCCATGGATGACTGTCAAATAGGTTTATCGGTCATGTTTAGTCAATACTTTACACTCGATCTCGTTATTTTTCAGTCGTGGTGTAAACCTTTGAACGCCGGATTTCGTGTGTGGTGTGTGAACTTTGTAATAATTGGCCTGATTCTACCTTCTAGTAGGTAAAACCGGATATAAAGTATCCTTTATCTTAAAAAAAAAAAAAAAAAAAAATTTAGACCCTCTCCACATTTATTAATGTGATTTTTTTTGAAGAAGCGATGAATCTGAATGGCCGTACTTTCCGATGGACAAATCCATTTTTTTAAAATCCATTTTCGCTAAACGTGATTGCTACTCTGGTAGTCTGGTAGACAGATGCAGCGTGCTCCAGCATGCTTGACCTCAAAAATTGTTTGAAATTGAGTCGATCGTATGTCGATGGCCAAGTTGCAGGGTAAGTCGATCTTTTTCTTATCCCCACTGTGCAATTAGTTTTTTTTAACTAAACTGTAATTTGTCTTATAATTTACAATTAAACTGTAATTAGTTATTTTTTACTTACATTTAATGCTCTATGCATGCGGGTAAAAACTTGATGTGATGGATCTGCAACAATAATCTCCCCACTCTGGCATTATTGCAGACCATGACATGGTCACTTACATAGTTACAGGTGAGTCCTGGTACTCAAAGGTCCACACATCAGTGATCAAGTCACGGGAAGTTTGCATCAGAGGATCCTAGTCCGCGCATTCGGGCAATCTGTCGCTCGATCCGGTCCTTTTTCTTATCACTGTACTGTGCATATTGCACGTCAGTATAACTAGATATATATACACGGACTGTTTATAATCCTTTGCATCTATGACTTTGCACATAAACAAAATAAAATAAGACAATACAGCATGAGCCGTTTCATGCACCCTGTCTCATTCTTCTGTTCTGCTAGCCTTCTAGCATGCAAATGGAAACCTGAGGCTATCCGCACTCATCGAACTCTAAATTTATCCTCTATGTGTCCTGATCATCAAGATTCTTTACTTTATACATACTTCTTCCGCATCCATTCATACTCTATATCTTACTCTATCCCAACTACCAAATCATGGGCCCACATGTCATACTCCCACCCCATTTTATCTCCCACCCACCGGTCTCCTCCCCCAGCTCGTCTCTCTCTCTCTCCGCTTCCCTCCCCTCCCTTCTCTCTGTCCATGCGAGCCGGCCGCCGGCGTGGGGGAGCGCCGCCTCCTCCGGCCCTGGCGCGGGCAGGCGCGCGCTGGGAGCGCCGCCTCCTCCGGCCGCGGGGCGAGCCGCGCCGGGGGGGGGCGCCGCCTCCCTCCCGGCCGAAGCGCGCGGCTGGGGACGCGGGGCGGCGGGCCACGCCTGGCTGGCCGTGCCGCTGGAGCAGCGCCATCCTGCGGGGGGGTGCGGGCGGCGGCGGGCCACGCCGCTGCCGTGCAGCCGCTGAGCGCCCTGCCCTGGCTGGGATGCGGCGGGCGGCGGGCCACGCGACCGGGGCGGAGCTGCCGGGGCCATGTCCGTTGGCGGGGGAGCTCTCGTGGCTGGGTTCCTTCCGCTGGGCAAAGTGAGCCGGCGGGCGCGGCGAGCGGCTTCCTCCACCGGCGAGCGGCTCCAGCTCCAGCCTGGCCCGCGCGAACGAGGCCGCGGGGAGCCGCGAACGGCTCCAGCCCAGCTTTCCGCGAGCGCCGCGCGGATCCGCCGCGGCTGAAGCCGGACGTGGGGGCGCCGCCCCGGCAAGGTCTCCGCCGCTCCATCGCACCTCCGGCGTGTCGCGGTGCTGCTGCTTCTTCCTCCTCCCACGCGTGGCGTAGCAGGCGGGGCGGCGGGCAGCCGGGCAGCAGGCGGGCCCCGTGCCACGGAGGCACGTGAGCGGGAGCTTCGCTATCACGCTGGGAATACCGTGCGAACGCGCGTAGCGTCCCGGATGGCGTACCCCGCTGCAGCTCTCCCATCCGGCGTGGCAGACGGTAAATGGCTTACCGGTTGCCTTTACAGGCACCGGTGCAGATGGTCTCAATGCTGTGAAATTCTGAATATTTTGAGTATCGCCGGAAACGTTCAGAGTTCTGTCTTGAGTTCTGAACTCTTAATGTTCTGAAACTTCAGAACGCCAGTGGCTCCCGCAGCCAGCCTGCCCGGCCACCGGGTTGCCTCCGGCTCAGCCGGCGCGGCAGATGGCGAGGGCTGTTCTGCGGCTGGGATTTTAGGCACATTACCCATCAATTTTTTTACCTTGTATAGTGCCTGTAGGTACCCTGACTTTCTATTTTTATTGGATGTTGGTTCCTGATGATCTTCCATGCTGGCACCAAAGAAAGCAACACATGTGAGATTATTTGCTTAACTGGGGTTAGTATTTTCAGTTCAGCACTATCTTTATTTGAGAATACAGAAGATATGCAGTTGCTCAGTAATTTGTACTATGAATTTTTTGTTGGTGTAGTATGTCTGATATTATGTGTTGATAACATGATTACTGTAACAGTGACTATATACCAATGTCTGTGCTTCCATTTTAGCAAACATATGCCCTTTGTCTATCGAGTTGGCATAGTAACTCGTGTTCTTGAAGTCATCATAGGGATGTTCTAGTATAATAAAACGGTGGGCTCTGAAAACTGCTAGGTATTTTCGAGACGGAGATATTTTTTTTGTCCGTGATTGTCTGCTAAAATTGTTTTTGTATTTATGAAATTAAGATGAGTACCTTAAATGCTACTATTACAAGAACGGGAAACAAATCCCTCAACACGTGCAACAGCTGGCAAAGGAGTGTGCGCCCGCGTTTTGCATATGGCGTAGCATACTATACGGCCGCTTGACAACACCCTGGTACCACCGACCACCCATTGTAGAGCAACACGTTGACTTCTTCGCCATCATTCGTACTAATATACTTCCTCCATACGTTTAACTTTTTTTATCTTAAATTTGATCATTCGTTTTATTTAAAAAATTTATAAAAAATAGAAAATTTTAAGTTCTTCTTAATTTTTTTGTTAATAAAGCAAGCCATGATAAAAAAAATAATATTTCACAATTTTTTTTGAATAAGACATGTGGTCAAATTTGGTGCCAAAAAACCAAACGTCTTATAAATTGAGATGAAGAGAGTATATTTTTTTCTATGAGGAAACCATTCGTACTAATATGTCCATGAAATCTCTGGACCATGTATTTGCTACACATATGACGTGCAAGATAGAGGCTCTTCAAGAATTCAGGATGATTTCATTTTCCTATGTTGCTTCCTCCTTAATGTGGCGTAATTATAACCTTTCGTACTTCTCTGCGTAGTCCACTCTCCACTGTTATGCTGCTAGACCAGAAAAGCTGTTCCCATCTCAGGGGAATCAGTCTTTAAGATCGAATGAAAGTGAACTATAGCACATTTAAAACGGGCCAAAAATTGGATATAATTAAGATTGAAGTCGTACATTTGCATTTAGTTGGATGGACGGCTGCCTGCGTCTGGACACAAGCAAATGGACCAGTACATCTGTTTCAAATTTTAGTTCATCTTAAGTTTGTTCTAAATCAAACAATTATATTTTAACCAAATTCAAAGAAATATATATATACAGGACGAGGTTTTCCTACTCCCGGGAGTAGTTACTCTCATCTTCAAAACAACATATTGCGTATGTGTTTATATTTGTTTATCACTTTGAGTATGTTTATATACTCATACTAAGATACTTCAAATCTTTCTATGCGAAAAAAATTTCAAAGGAACCTATATTTTTTAATATATTATGAAAATGTCACCGACTATAGTACATAAAATAAGTATAACCATATACTCTATATATGCATGCATACTTGACATATATATTATCATAAACAATCTAGTATGATCATATACTTCGTGTACATACACTTCGTTCGGTCATATACACCTTAAATCTAGAGATATTAACATGGAAGTAGCTACTCCCTAGGAGTAGGATGGAATTTCCCATACATAAATATATATATTCATAATATTAAATTTGTTTCATTACATTTATTACAAAATGTCTTGATAATCCATTGTTTTGAATATGTTGATGTTAATATGTTTTTCTAGGAGAAAACTTAAATGAACCACCACTAGAAAGTAGAAACCAGAATTTTCTGGACGGTTATTTTTAAACCACAAGATAATCATAATTATCTTGACTATTGTAAAAAAGTACAAAGGAAAATTCAATAGCGGACAAGGTAATTGTGATTTAACTTGTGAGTGCAAATAACCGATAGGACAATTAATTATCCTGATAGTGGACTAATAACTCACAGAGTAAATAAATGTATTTTTGACTGTTTTGGTTTTTCCTGTCAGAAGCGCGAGCACTCTCCAGCAAAAAAAAAAAAAAAAAAAAAAAAAAAAAATGGCAGGCCACAAAAATTCTATTCCGCACTTACCTCATAGGTATTCCCTCGGTCCCTAAATAGATGACGTCTTGGGTGTTCGTGCTATAAGTTTGATTCGATTTATAGAAACTACATGCAATATTTATATCTCCAAATAAGTTTGTTAAAAAACTAGATTTAAATATCTTCCCGATGATACAAATCGATGATATTTATTATTTATAAAAATTGTCGGCAATTGTTCTTGAACAGCGAAAATGTTATCTATCTAGGGACGAAGAGAATAGTCATGAGTATGGGAATTGATTTCTAGCTCGCTCACCGTTGGTATTTCTTATGCACAATTAAAATATAAAGGATTCCAAAAGCGCACAGAATTACCATTGTAGCATTTTACCGGGAGTACTTGAGGTATCATTATTTATATTTTACCACTAGGAAACAATGCTTAAAGATATTGATAGTTCACCATCATGTTGTGCTCAACCATGTTGCATAAGGTGGTTAGCCACTTGGGTGCTTTTACGGACATCTCATTTGTCTAACCTTCTTGTACATAACTTCTTTTAAATCAGTAAATGAGCAGAAAGCTCCTGCCATTGTTTCAAAAAAAAAAAAAAAAAAAAATTGATTTCTGGTGTCTTGATTAGTTGTTGTGTGATGCAGCTTTTGTATCTGTGTAGCATGAATGTTCCTTATGGTTTTTTTACCTTTACTGGTAGTAGCAGGATGTATCAAATCTTCAATGCAGATGGGCTAGAAAAGATGGAAGATCTCCTAAGAGAATTAGAGGGATAAAAGATCCAAGAAAGTATGTTAATTTAGTAGTTTTCTAGCTACCATCTTTCGGGTTCAGGTTGAGATCTCTGTAAAATTGTGGCTGCCATATTTTTGGTTCAGGTTAATATCTCTGTAAATTTGTAGCTGCCAAAACAGAATCAAACTATGAACACTCCCATATAGTGCCTAATACGTGGGGAAAAACTGTTGAGATCGAGTAGCTGAATGTTACTGTTCAAGCCATATAACTGCTAGCTAGTGCTATACTTCACCTCTATCTTAGCTCTCTCAGTGAAAATTTTTCTAGTACTATATTACATCACCTCTAGCTAATACTATACTTCACTTCTACGTGTTCAGATGATAATATAAACTATACAAAGAGTGACAAGTCTTCACGTCATCCGATATATATGATGCAGTTTCTTTTCATTATGTACCCCAAACATCTAGAATAGAGATCCAGTGTCTGCTACTGTTGCTGTGAATATATTTCTATTTTTATGTTTCATATTAAAGATATTTATATGTGTAGTGGATCATTTTTTCCCCTTCAGTACCAATGGAAAGACTGAAGAATATTTCAAGAAAGTAAGCTAGTAGAAGAGTGGCTTGCTTCCTTAGTTCCTTGCGGTAACATGCATGTTCTTTTGGATTGAGTTATGTCGAAACAATAGAGATCTCATTGTTTTCTTGGACCTGTCAATATACTTGGTGAGGTTGGTAGATTATTGACTTCCAAGAAACATGAAGTTTAAAAAATATAAGACTCAAGGAGCATGCATTTCAGTCCATCGAGGCACGTGTTTGTTTTTGTTTGGTTGCCTTGCTAACGGGACGGGACGGGACGAAGGTGACCCCGGCCCATCTCTCTCTCGTCTCTATATAAACTTGTTACTGAGCAGCCTTTGCTCTCGCTAACCAGGCCAGCAGCTGCCTATCTACTAGCTAGCTGCTATAGTAGCTACCACCCCACCACATCGATCCGACCCGCCGGGCTGGCGATCGATGGACCCGTCAGGAGAGATGAAGAAAGTGGCTAGCATGCGGCGGAGCAGTGGCGGCTCCGTGTGGCGGAGCGCAAGCGACATCTTCTCGCGCTCGTCAAGAGGCGGCGGAGATGCCGACGACGACATGGACGACGAGGAGGCGCTGCGCTGGGCGACGCTAGAGAAACTGCCCACACGCGACCGCGTACGCCGCGCCATCCTCGCCCCGCTCGTCCCACCAGCTGCTGCTGGAGACGCGGGGACGACCGGGCAGCCGCAGCTGGGCCTCGTCGACGTGGACGTGCTCAGCCTCGGCCCCGGCGAGCGGCGCGCGCTGCTGGAACGGCTCGTGCGCGTCGCCGACGAGGACCACGAGCGTTTCCTTGTGAAGCTCAGGGAGCGCCTGGACAGGTACAAATTAATAAACGTTCCTTCTTGCATCATACGTACATGCATATGCCTTGCCTGCTGTGTCGTTGCCGACGATATATATATATTTTTTGTTGGTGCCTGGTGGTCGCTGGTCGGCCGCCGTAGGGTTGGCATCGACATGCCGACGATCGAGGTGCGTTTCGAGCACCTGAACGTGGAGGCGGAGGTGCGCGTCGGCAGCAGCGGCATACCCACCGTCCTCAACTCCATCACCAACACGCTGGAGGAAGCAGCCACTGCACTGCACATACTGCGCAGCAGAAAGCGGGCGTTACCCATACTCCATGACGTCAGTGGCATCATCAGGCCTCGCAGGTACACACACGCACGGTTTCGCTTTTGTCGACAATGCAATGCAATCTATATATGACTACGGCTACTTATTATTATTACACAGCAAATAAATGAGTGTGAATTTGCAATTAATGGTACGGTATATATAGGATGACTTTGCTGTTAGGCCCACCCGGATCAGGCAAGACCACCTTGCTGCTGGCGCTGGCCGGAAGGCTTGACAAAGACCTCAAGGTTTCTGGCAGAGTGTCCTACAATGGGCATGGCATGGAGGAATTTGTGCCCCAGAGGACGGCTGCGTATATCAGTCAACATGACCTCCATATCGCAGAGATGACAGTGAGAGAGACGCTCGCCTTCTCCGCACGCTGCCAGGGTGTTGGCCCCGCTTTGGTAACTTGACTTTTGCTTCTTGCATATACATACTCCCTCCGTCCCAAAATAGATGACGTTTTGGGTGTTCGTTTCAATTTACAGAAAATACGTATAATATTTATATCTTTAAATAAATTTGTTAAAAACTAGATCTAAAGATCTTTCCGATAATACTAATTATCATACTAATCGATGATATTTATTATTTATAAAAATTGCCGGCATCCGTTTCTTGGGAAGCGATCATATATTTTTGGGACGGAGGGAGTAGACAATATCTACTCCGTATTTATTTGCAGCATTTAATTTTGGCCTTCTGATGAGATATGCTTATATTGGTATAAATTGTTGAGCTTCTACTCCCTCTATATCAGATTAAGAAGTCGTTTAGATAGGTTTTCGTCAAACATTGAAAACATAAATTAATGAATAACTTTAAAGTTATTGAGTTTGAAAATGTAAAAACTATATGAATAAATTTGTCTTGAAAAATACTTTCATAAAAATATAAACACTTTGTGATGACTATTTTTACAAAAACATAAAATCAAAGTTATACTTTGGAGACCGTGTCACTGTTCAAAACGCCTTTTAAATCCGATATGGAGGGAGTATCTATATATACTGGTATATTATATTACGTTTTGTTTTGTTTCTTAATCTAGATATGCTTATGGAGCTGTCAAGGCGAGAGAAGGCAGCCAATATTAAGCCTGATGCCGATATCGATGCATTCATGAAGGCAAGATCGCGGACCCCTAAAAAAGTTCATAAACGTTTGTTTGGTTCCAAGGAGCTGAGAGGAATTGAAAACTAATGCTTGTGCTCCCAGCAAATTAGTAGACTATAATAGTTGTGAAGTTGGCCTATGCTGCCTGGCCTAGACGTTCGGTCTGATCAAACTGAACCGATTGGTTCTTTGGTTATTTTGAAAGCTTGGTCATCTAAAAACAGAGACTGATAGGTTAGTTCTAGAGCTGAAGTCTGAACAACTTTGAGTCTCAATCAGTTAGCTTCGGTCTCAGTCATGACCAAACTAACTAGACTAGATAAAATAAATATAAAAATTATAAATTGTAGAAAATTTGAGCAATATTTCTTTTTTTTATTTCAAGGCAAAAATAACAAACAATGTATAGATTAGACAAATTGATAAGAGTGATTTTTTGATATAAACTGACTAGAATAAATTTCATATCACTAATAATAGTCTAAGGTACACATTATTTTAATAAAATCCAAATGTTTGGTTAATTCTGTTAGCTTGGTTAAGGCATATAACCGAACTAATCATGAAAACTTCAGGCAGTATGGACTCGGGACCGAACTAGTGACAAAAACTTCGGTCTCACGGTTTCTCCGTTAGTTCTGTTTGGCCTTTGGTCAATATGCCCAAGGCTAGGTACATAAGGAGTTGTTATTGGTGAGTTTAATACTACTTTAAAAATTTAGAAGTGGATGTGAGGACCAGCTTATAATCCTAACTGGTGGGTTTAGTACTACCTTGAAAGTTTAGGAGGGGTAGTTGAGAGCTAGCTTATAATCCTACTTGGTGGATTTAGGACCACCTTGAAAGTTTAGGAGGATAAGGAGTACATAGATAATCAACCCATGTGGCATGTGTCTATAGAGGGGTGTACTAAGGGGCGGTTTGCATATGTCATGAGTTGCCGAGGATGTTAGCCCTTAAAGGATTTGAAACAAAGCATCTCGGCGGTAAGCTGCTGTTAGTAAGTTATGTTACGGAGGATAATAAGGTGTTATTAGATAATCAACCCTTTGCATGTTTTAGATAATTATGTGTCTTTAGGGGGTGTACTAAGGGGCGGTTCTAGCCATTTGTTGCGTATGTCGTGAGTTGCCGAGGATGTTAGCCCATAAAGGATGTGAAACATAGCATCTCGGCCTATTAGTAAGCTGCAGTAGTTGTGAATTTATGTTACAGATGTGATATATAATATGTTATAGGTGGTGGGTTTAGTACCACCTTGAAGTTTAGGTGGGGCACAATGCCTCTAGGTTAGCAATTTCTGTTTTCCTTCAAGATGCATACGATTTTGGTCTTTTTTTCCCGAATGAATTTGTTTTTTCTGATTACTTCCTGATTTAGGTGTTTTTCTACTGAGTCCTAGTAAAGCTCCTAGACAACGTGTTTTTTAAAATAATGCTCTTCATAACGGGACATGAAGACTCCTTTTTTTATTTTATTGAAATTTTATTGACACAATAAATTTTGTTCTATTTACATTATAGTATACAATGAAATTTGAATAGAATTAAACTAAAGGATAAAGAGAGTAAAATCTACTAAAATAACACAAAAAATGGTCAAGTAGTGTGGCATGCATGGAGAAGACCTAATTTTGCCATCTGTATCTCCCATGGCACAATAGTTGGTGAGTTTGGCAATCAATTGAAACATAACTAGAGAACAACTCTGAAACAAAAACATTGATCGGCAAAAGAAAATAAGAAGACGGATTAAAAAAAAGAAAAAAACAAAGCCAAGTAATGAACTCAACGTGTTGATGCTAGAACTTAAAATATATCTAAGAAATATTTATACTTTTGTGAGTATTTCATTTTATATTATATAGTGCACAATAGAATAGAGTCTTAATAGGATCAGGATTAGGATTAGAGTCACCAAACACGGTGCAAAAAAGAAAAAAAAAAAACATACCACACAAACACAAAGATGAGAAAGGGTTTTTGGGGAAAGGCGCCATGGCCGCCCCAAGAACAGTGAAATTTTTAAATATATAAAAAATCAATTATATAGAAAAAATTATTATTTTAATTTTTTAATAAAAATATTGTTTTTTCCTACAAGTACTATATATGTGTGTAAATATACTGAAAAGTTACTAAGACTTCTTATTCAAAAGTTATGGTTCAGCTACTACTCTTATTCGTAGGTGCCAGGGTGGCTGTTTGCAGCCGCCTATCCCTTTCCTTTGGACCCATAGAAAATCCAAATAGCACATAATTAGAACTTATCTGGAGTTGAGTAAAAAAAAGCCCAAAAATATGAACAAAATTGAAACACTTTATGGTTTAATACTAGGATAAGATTTGTTTAATTTCTAATTTTATTCTTTCTATTTGGATTAGAATATTTATTTAGATTACTCAGGATCATAGAGACCTATTTGATTAGGATTCGTAGTGTAAATAACTTGTGTCTAAGACATGCATATTGTCATATAAAATAGGAGGCTGATTAGTTAGAAGACCGACAAAAAAAATGAAGAAATTTTGTATTTTTAATACAGAAAGTCAAACTTAGAACAGTCAGTAGTTTGCGGAGGGAAAATAGCGCGAAAAAATGAAAAAGGACACATGTTGAAAAATATCTTATAAGAAATGGAAGAAAAAAAAGCACATTGAGAAGAAAGAGGATTAAGTTTGCAACTCTCCGGAAAACGGATAACACATGAGAAAAAAACGGAAAAAGGACGACATGCGAAATAAATTGACTCGTGGTTTTAAGGTAAATTAAATAAGATTATGATTACTATTCAAATTTATTATCTAGCTTACTCCTGGAAACCTTGCATATGTCATATAAATAGGGTACATAGATAGATAGTTGAATCGAGACAACTTTTACATTCACAGTAGTTAGTGTTGGAATATAAGTGAATTGCCCACCTCTTTCCATGAGTTTAAGTTTTTGGGTTGAACTGGTCGGTGCATGTCGAATCCTGGTAGACACAATTAAATAAAATAATTGTTATTCACTCCTATTCCACGTCTGAGGCGGCCTGAGGGAGCCTTCATGTGAGGGGGAGTGTTGGAATATGAGTGAATTGCCCACCTCTCCCCATCAGTTTGCGTTTGGGTTGAACTGGTCGGTGCATGCAACTCAATAGTTAGAGGATGGTAGACAAATAAAATGAGCCGAATTTTTTGCTCTTGAATATATATTAGGCGTATATATATTCGTGAGATCCAAACAGGCTTAAGATTTGATTTAATTTCTATGCACTCTACATCCAAGGCCTACAATAACCCTATGTGACTGATTTAACATTAACAGGCGTCTGCAGTGGGAGGCCATGAGGCCAACGTAGTCACTGACTATATTCTCAAGGTACATGCATCTTCTGGCTCTTTTTTTTTCTGCCGAAAGTATGGGCCTGGCACCTGGCCATTTGTATTTTTCCTTCATGTTGAATAGCAAGATAAATCTATTACTTATTTCATTAAGAGCAAGAGAAAATTACAAGTTACGATTTATGATACTAGTAGCAAGTCTAGGCTTAGAGTACAAATCGGAAGGCCTGAGGTAGCTAAACCACCCTTAAGAGATGCATGAAGCATGCAAATAGATCAATTTTTGCGTTCAAATAACTTGAAGAAAACAATCCTGCTTGACCTACTGATAAAATCCACTTGTGCGTAGATACTAGGACTAGAGTTGTGTGCAGATACAATGGTTGGAGATGAGATGCTCAGGGGCATATCCGGAGGACAACGAAAGCGTGTTACAACTGGTAAAATTATATACTAATTAAACCCATTCAGCTCAAGAAAATTAACATAATTTGGCTTCTTCATTGTATGCTGAGCAGTGCTGAAGAAAATAATTTGAATCATCATTTGAATTGAATATATACTACTTACCTTGTATGTAGGTGAGATGATGGTCGGGCCAGCAAGGGCACTTTTCATGGATGAAATCTCCACAGGGCTTGATACCTCCACTACGTTTCAGATTGTGAATTCGCTCAAGCAGTCCATCCATGTCCTTGCTGGCACAGCCGTTATCTCCCTTCTGCAGCCGGGGCCAGAGACGTTCAACTTATTCGATGATATCATCCTGCTCTCAGATGGCCAAGTTGTGTACCAAGGGCCCCGAGAGGATGTGATGGAATTCTTTGAGTCTATGGGGTTCAGATGCCCTCAGAGGAAGGGTGTAGCTGACTTCTTGCAAGAAGTACGTCATAATTTTTATTACGCATACGACATTTAATTTGCAACCTCATATATATAAATAATATCTTGCATGTCTCTATTGGTTGGATATTCTTGTGTAGGTGACATCAAAGAAAGATCAAAAACAGTACTGGTCATGGCCCGAGAAGCCCTATAGGTTTGTTCCAGCGAAGGAATTCTCAACTGCTCTCAAGTTATTTCACACGGGGAGAGCTTTAGCCAAGGATCTCGCCATACCATTCAACAAGAGCAAGAGCCATCCAGCAGCACTGACCACCACCAGGTATGGTGTGAGTAGCAAGGAGTTGCTCAAGGCGAACATAGACAGGGAGATTCTTCTCATGAAGAGGAATTGGTTCGTTTATGCGTTCAGAACATTCCAGGTAACCATAGCCATTAATTTCATGAGATTGACTAATCTAATCGAAGAGAAAAAAACAACTCGGTGACGTGTATTGTTGTTCTGGCTCTTCAGTTGATACTAATGTCAACCATCGCAATGACTGTATTCTTCCGTACGAACATGAAGCACGATTCCATTGCAAGTGGGGGCATCTACATGGGCGCTATGTTCTTTGGTATCCTTCTGATCATGTTCAACGGCTTCTCTGAACTTGCGCTCACAGTATTCAGGCTACCTGTTTTCTTCAAGCAGAGAGACCTCCTTTTCTATCCAGCTTGGGCATACACGATACCCTCATGGATCCTTAAGATTCCAATCAGCTTAATGGAGGTTTCTGGATATGTTTTCTTAACATACTATGTCATTGGGTATGACCCAAATATAGGAAGGTGAGCTATATTGGAAAATTTATGTGTCACATTACTTAACAACTTTTTTATTCCTGTATGTATGTTTTGTGAATGTGCTAACATCATAAGATTCCACCAGGTTCTTCAAACAGTATCTCATAATGTTGGCAATTAACCAAGTGGCAGCATCACTCTTTCGATTAATCGGAGGGGCAGCAAGGAACATGATCGTTGCAAATGTCTTTGCAATGCTTACTATGATGTCTGCCATACTCTTGAATGGCTTCATTTTAATAAGGGGTAACAACTCATCTTATTGCAGGAAGCAATGTTAAAACCCCATCATTCATTAACCTATGCACCCTTGTTTATTTCTCTATAGATAAAGTGAAGAAATGGTGGATATGGGGCTATTGGATCTCCCCACTGATGTATGTGCAGAACGCCATCACAGTGAATGAGATGTTGGGGCATAGCTGGGATAAAGTATCGAATACAAGTATTTCCAATGAGACTCTGGGTGTGCAAGTCCTCAAATACCATGGGGTGTTCCCGGAAGCCAAGTGGTATTGGATAGGCTGTGGAGCATTGCTAGGATTCACAATTTTGCTCAATGTTGTCTTCACTTTTGCCCTTACATATCTTAGGCGTGAGGATCTTGCTTCTAAACTTGTTTTCTCATTCCATTCTTCTTGGATTTGGCAAAACTAACTACCCTAAGCCTAAGGATGTGTTTTTTCTTGTTGTTCTCCTAGCAAATGGAAATCCAAAGCCATCAATATCCAAAGAGGAACTGAAGCTAAAGTGTTCCACAGTGAAAGATGACATTATGGATGCCAATCCCTTGGCATCTAGTAGAACTCTTCAGCTAATAAGAAACAACACTGAAACCAATCTAGAAATGCTGGAAGATGATTCTGGCCATAGTCAAAGGGGGATGGTTCTCCCATTTTCCCCACTTTCTCTCAGTTTTGACGACATTCGATACTCCGTTGATATGCCACAGGTACAAATTAAAGATAGAAATTGCTGAAGTTATTTTTATAACATTGGATCAGATTGATCACTAGTTTGTAACCTTTGGTACAACATCAAATTCAGGAAATGAAAGCACAAGGTTTAGATGAAGACCGTTTGATACTCCTTAAAGGCATTAGTGGATCTTTTAGGCCAGGGGTGTTGACCGCACTAATGGGTGTCAGTGGAGCAGGCAAGACTACGTTGATGGATGTATTAGCAGGGAGAAAGACCGGAGGTTACGTCGAAGGAAATATAAGCATTTCAGGATATCCGAAGAATCAAGACACATTCGCTCGTGTATCTGGATACTGTGAGCAGAACGATATCCACTCACCTCAAGTGACAATTTATGAGTCATTGTTTTTCTCTGCTTGGCTCCGCCTCCCAAAGGATGTAGATTCGAACACAAGAAAAAAGTAAGGGGTACTTGTTATTAGTCGTCATTTTAATTTACCTATATTAACTATTTTGTTGATTGTGATTTAAATTTTAACATGCAGATGTTCATCGAGGAGGTCATGGAGCTTGTAGAGCTAAAACCACTAAGAGATGCTTTGGTTGGACTTCCTGGAGTAAATGGTTTGTCAACCGAGCAACGGAAGAGACTGACAATTGCGGTGGAACTTGTTGCAAATCCATCCATCATCTTCATGGATGAGCCAACCTCAGGGCTTGACGCACGGGCAGCAGCAATTGTGATGAGGACAATTAGGAACACTGTTAATACTGGTAGAACTGTGGTTTGCACGATCCATCAGCCTAGCATTGACATTTTTGAACAATTTGATGAGGTGATCAGGAGCTTTCTAGCTAGATAACTTTGCCAAAGCAGTCAAATTTGATTTGTTTATAGTCACGGCCTTTCCATTCCTTGAACTCTAATTTGTAAGCCTTGAAATGTATGACTGCCTGCAGCTTTTTCTAATGAAGCGGGGTGGAGAAGAGATCTATGCTGGTCCATTAGGTCACAACTCTTTGGAGCTGATCAAGTATTTCGAGGTAATATAATATTATAAAAAGATTCCTCTATTCTTCATTTTTTGAATATATTCATCATTTTTTGTTATATATATAATAAGACCTCCTTGGCTTATCACCCAGGCGATTGAAGGTGTCAGCAAAATTAAAGATGGCTACAATCCAGCAACATGGATGCTAGAAGTGACAACAGTCTCTCAAGAACAAATCTTAGGTGTTGATTTTAGTGACATATACAAGAAATCCGAGCTCTACCAGTAAGTAACACTACTGCATAAAAGATTAACCGAGGCGGGTGAAAGCATTAACTAAGGCGGTTTTGCAACCGTCTCTGACAAAAGATCACGATTAATCGGAACCTTAACCAAGGCGGTTTTCCTGTCTGCCTCAGTTAATCGAATTGAAAAAACAAAAAATAAATGGAAAACCCGTTGATAAGCCTGGCGAGCCCATCCACACGCCGCCACAGTTACTCGCTTGTGGCTGCATCCTCATCGGACCACGAGCAGCAGCACTGGGATCCAGTTGCCCGTAGCAGCCACTTGACGGAACTAGGCACCCACTGCCGTCGCATCCTTCCCGCCACCAGATCTAGACCCACCGTGGCCAGGTCGCCACTGTAAAATTTCCGACCACCTCCTCCCACCCCGCCAATGAAGAGGACGGAGGGGGCACTAATGAGGCATCATGGCTAACCTAAGTGCCGCCAAGGGGTCGTGGCTGATTCGACCGTCGCCGGGAGGGGCCTGACCACCGTGTGCCGCCACCTCAGTTAATCCCAGTTATTAACCGAGGCGGTTGGAATTCTTGCCCGAGTTCGTGGCCCATTTCAAAATGCCTCGCAAATTTTTTTTTTTTTGTAGTAGTATAACATGGAATCCTAAAAGCCACTTAATATTTTAGTGTAACTATAAAAGGCCTGCAATATTTAGATGACAAACATTTGTCTTGTTACTTCGAGTTCACAAAATGCACATATAAACAAATAAAAGAATCTTGACAGCAACCAGGAGCTACATACCAAATAACACTATTATTCACTATTGCATAAATAACACCAGTCACTACAGGATTTGCCAAGGGCCAACAGCAGTGATGCTAGCCTACACAATCACTGCCAAGTGAGAAACTGGTGCCGCTGGACGCTGGTTTTGCCAAACCCTTGTCACTACTGGCTTTCCCAAGCGTTGTAGAAATAGGAAAAGAAAAAAAAACAGCAGCTCATAGCGTCCGCTGCTCAGGTGCTTGCCTGCTTGTCGTTGCTAGGCCCGCAACCACTTGTGCCACGCGGAGAGCCGCACCAAGCAGCACCACTGCAATTAATGGTGGGCCTCGGACCGGCACCCATGCCCTACAATGAGATGCTGCTGTAGGCGGTGGGGGTCTGTATGGACTGTCATTATGGCCCCGTGCATGATGCTACCCTTACGTGCAAAATAGAGGAAAACGGTGAATTAGTAAGAGAACTAGTAAGTAACGAGAAAGATTGATCGAGTTATGGGAGGCTTAGGAAAATAGATGCTATATTAATGGATTTAAGTTTGTTCTTCGTATTTCGGGTCGTTAGCAGTAACAACGACCGACCCGAAATACCAAGAACAGAGCTATCACACTGTGGTATCTTCGCAAAAAAAGATACACATCACTACTAGTAGGTGATAAATTTCTAGAGTAATCTTATCACTGCCTGGTCTACAAAACCGGTGTGATGTTTGTGTTCCTTTACAGTGATAATACGAGAGTGGTAGGTGCAACTTCTCTAAATTATTTACATTTGCATTGCTGTTTACAGGAACAACAAGAATTTGATAAAGGAGCTAAGCCAACCGGCACCTGGTTCAAGAGACTTATATTTTCCCACTAAGTACTCTCAGTCTTTTTTCACTCAATGTGTGGCCTGCATTTGGAAACAAAACATGTCATACTGGAGGAACCCTCCTTACAACACCGCCAGGTTTATTTTCACTACTGTTACGGCCCTTATTTTAGGCACCATGTTCTGGAACCTTGGTAGCAAAATGTAAGTCCAAGTCATTGATTTACATTTTTATTGTACGTAGTGAATAATAAGCACTACTGCCGTAATCCCATTCATATTTTCCCCTCAATCCAGAAAGCAGTCACAGGACTTGTTCAACGCCTTGGGATCCATATATGTTGCGGTGCTATTCCTTGGTTGCACAAATTCTATCTCTGTTCAGCCAGTGGTGGCCGTTGAGCGAACAGTGTTTTACCGCGAAAGAGCAGCTGGCATGTACTCAGCTTTCCCATACGCATTTGGTCAGGTACGAATTAATTAAGATGTTGGGCCTCCTGAAGAGCAATACGTGTAACCCCATTCCTGCTACCTGTTTTGGCATTGTTATTCTTGTTTATTGGTTTCTCCTTTCAGGTTGTAGTCGAGCTCCCATATACTTTGGTTCAGGCTTCCATATATGGGGTAATAGTGTATGCAATGATCGGATTTGAGTGGACTGTTACCAAATTCTTTTGGTACCTATTCTTCATGTACTTCACCCTGCTCTACTTCACGTTTTATGGCATGATGTGCGTCGGCCTCACACCGAACTATCAAATTGCTTCCATTGTCTCTACGGCATTCTACAACATCTGGAATCTCTTCTCGGGGTTCTTTATCCCCCGTCCAGTAAGTGCCATAATTTTACATTTTCTTTTCCTTTTTTTTCTTCTTATTCTCTTTTTAGATACTTCTTATCTTCTTTTTAGATACACATGTCTCATATGTGTTCTGGACTTGTTGTTTTTACACGAAGAAAACACCGGTCTGGTGGAGATGGTACTGTTGGATATGCCCTATCGCATGGACGCTATATGGGCTTGTTGTCTCGCAATATGGTGACATAACCACACCCATGGAAGATGGCAAGACTGTGAACGTATTCCTAGAGGACTACTTTGACTTCAAGCAAAGCTGGCTGGGGAGGGCCGCTGCCATTGTCGTGGCTTTTAGCGTATTCTTTGCTGCCTTGTTCGCCTTTGCCATCATGAAGCTCAACTTTGAGAAAAGATGACCATGATAAGCACTGTGGAGCACCACATAGAGCTGCATAACAGATGATGTTTGGTGTATTGCAAAATAATGGATTCTCCGTATGAATGCAGACTCAACATATATCTCTTTATATTATTAAAAGCATCATGCTGCCCTGTCCCCCATGTGAATTCGGCTTCATGCTTTAGCCGATGTAATAAAGGAATAAACGATTCAATTTTTCCGGCAAGGTTAGATATGAATCGTCTCAAGTAAATTTTCTCTAACAACTTTTGCACATCCCTTTTTACATATAGGCTCCTCTAATTTTCTGATCAACTCTACACTCTTAGGATCAATCTCTATGCTATGCTCATGAATTATGAAACCTAAGAACTTACCAGCCGACACAACAAAAGCTCATTTGAGTGGATTCATCTTAACCTATACCGTCGCATTCTCTCAAAGGCTAGTCGCAAATCAGCTAAATGATGATCAAACTCATCCGATTTAACAACAATATCATCAATATATACTTATATAATATAATGCCCAACATATCATGAAAAATCAAGTTCATGGCACATTGATATGTAGCGCCGGCATTTTTCAACATGAAAGTCATAACGACCCACTCAAATAAACCAACAAAGCCGGGCAACGAGAAGAAGTATTAGACATGTCTTCTTCGGCCATAAAGATTTGATTATAACTGATATTACCTTATAAAAAACTAATTACTTTATGCCCAGAAGCATCATTAATTAACATGCCATTTGATAATAAGGTTGCTGCAAATTCAAGTTCACAACTCAGTTGCCAGTGCTTGATGTTTGCGGAACCGTAGTTGTAGCCATGGAACCAGCAGTACTAAATGCAAAATTAGGTGCAAAATTATTTGTCAAATTTCTAACCAAATTTCGACCGGCTTGATTGTCACTTAAAGTAACATTATGGTACATAGTACTAGCCGATGCATTAATTGTAGAAGTAAAATTCTGCTGGCCTGTCGAACTAGTATATTCAAACAGCATAGACTGTTTTTCAAGATGTTCATCCCTAATTTGTAACACTGATGAACGAACCTGTCCGAGGTAAATTATTTAATATATATCTTGATTAAATTGTGATTAAACTCATCAAATTTACCAAACAAAGAATCATTCGTTGTACGTGTCAAATGTTTCATCTGTGTGCCAAATTTACTAGCTACCGATGCATCAATTAATGACCAATTTCTTCTGAAAATGGTGCACTTACCTCGGTGCTGAGTGAAGCGGAAGAGGCTGGTGCAGCAACCTTGTTCACGACGTTGTTCCTTGCCTTGTGCAAGCCTGCTAATTTTCTCTGTAAATTCTTTGGCCTTTCTTCCTCGAGCTCCTGTTTAATTACCTCCCAAACCTCTTCGATAGGTCGTTGAGTGTGATAGCGATGACATATTGTTGGGGTCGACTGCACTACCATCCTTGGGGTCATCACCCATTGCTTGTTTCTTTTTTCTTCTTCTTCTCCAGTGTCGTTAATTATGTTGGCACGCGAAATTGATCTGCGTAGCTACGATAACTATCATACTTTTGCAATGAAAAACAATTGCTATACGAGCAAAGCAGTAAAAGATCCTCACTTTCGTGAAGCAGAGCCAACCGTTTTTCAGCGAAAAGGGCAAAGATGAACCAAACCTTAGGGCTGCTAGGGCTCGGCAAAAACTATAAGCTAAGTGTTGAAAAAAAAAGTAGAATGTAGAAAATAGATGTGTTTTTGTGTGTCGGTTGATCACAAAAACAACAATCAGCCACACCCCCCCCCCCCTCATATTTATATGGGTCTGCCTGGTCTTCGACGGGAGTACAAAGTCCGTTCCATGTACGTAATAGATTATGTCTGACGTATTCAGAGTCTAATATAGAATATCTTTGTAACACACGTGGCGTTGAGGGTGGATTGGGCTAGTGGGTTGGGGAAGGAGGGAGGAGAGGGGGCGGTGGCGCTCGCCCTGGGGAGTGGCGCGCGGCGGCATGCGGTGGCGACACGGTGGCGGTGGCGGGCATGGAGACGACAACCGGGAGGGTGAGAGGAGAGAGAGAGAACCAGGAGAATAGGAATAAAGAGACTTACCTAATTACTTCTTAATAGATTCGATTACAATCCGCTAATATTTATAGTTCTGATTGGACTCTAAAAGGCAAGAAATTTTATCGACCGGGTCCTTTATTTTTTACAAATTCCCTAATATCTCGAAAATATCTCTAATAAATATTAATTAAAATAACTGCACGGGAAGGTGGGACCGGCAGGAGGGTGACGCCTCCCGCGGCGCCCCAGTGGTGGCGGCACGCGGCGCCCCCTCCCCCACCCTAGGGTTTGGAGTGGTCGCAGCCCACGTTGCCGCTTCTCTTATTTTTTGGACCTTTGAACCCAATTAACCCTTTGTTTCCATATCATGCGTGGCGTACATGTGACAATCTTATTGTTAACTGACTTAGCCACCAAATCTGATACGTACTAGTCCGGCTGGAGCTTGAGAAGTGTTACCTCGGCCAAGTAAATCAATAATCCTTTCGCCAGTATGATATCCTTCCTTGCTTGCTTTCTCCACTTGGTGAACTCTATGTGAATTTAGCTAGTTGGATTCTATATGGTGAAACCTATCCACTTAGGTTCAGATCTTAGCCTTGATATGTGTGCTCGCATCCTGTAACTAGGTCTTGTAAAAAAAACTATTAAGCGACGTGTCAACTATTTTTGATTAATTAATAACATGTATAATTTGGCCGATCATACATATTTCTAGAGCCAAATTCCATCACCAACACACACGTCAGCGACCATGTCACGGGTAGTTTGCATTAGAGGATCCCTATCCGCATTCGGGCAACCGATCGCATATTGCTCGTCTGTATAACTTGCTATATATACGGACTATCGAACGTTCACCCAGGGGCCTTGTTCCCTTTGGTGAATAAGTTGTATTCCCTGCACTTGTAGCGTTTAGTTTGTATTTGACAAATATTATCCAATCGCATTGGCCCAACTAGATTCAAAAAGATTCGCATCGTGATTTACAACTAAACTGTGTAATTAGTTATTTTTTTTTTTCTTACATTTAGTACTCCATATATACGGATAAAAATTGATGTGATGGAGAGAGAGTGGAAAAAGTTGGGCAAATTCACCGAAGAGAACAAAGCGCCAACTAGAATCGGGCGAACGATCGGACAGACTTCTGCTGTTTCCATTTATAGAAAAAGCAACCGTCCACCTCTTTTCTAGTTCTAGCGCTTCGTTTGCAGCGCCAAGCTGCATGCACCCACTCATCCCGGGCTCACCCCTGACGTCAGGGCTGACGGACTAAAAAAGGCAAAGCATTTATTTTAAATCACTATAACTTATGAACCGTGTATCCATTTTCAATTCCGTCTGCATCGGTGTGTTCTACGCGACGAGACGAACAAAACTAGACCGCACTTACATACATTTCAAAGAATTCTATTTGAGCAGCAAAATATATGTATAACTTATAGCTTATAACTTATAACTTATGCCAAAATTTGAAAACATAGCGATTATAAAAACATTACTTGTGTACAAAAGTTATTAAACAAAAAATAAAGAAATTACATTATAACTTATGCCAAAATTTAGAAACATAAAAGTTATTAATCATAAAAGAACGAATTAACTTATACCAAAACTTAGAAACACAAAAGTTAAACACAACTTATGCATAAAAAGTTATCGAATGCAACTTATATACATAAGTTATTCCATACAACTTATGTGCATAAGTTATTGCATACAACTTATAACTTGGAAACTTAAAAATTATAAAACACAACTTATATATAAAAGGTTATCAAATACAACTTATACACATAAGTTATTCTATACAACTTATGTGTATAAGTTATTCCATATAACTTATAATTTGAAAACGCAAAAAGTTATGAAACGCAACTGGTATAGAAAGTTATCAAAGACAACTTATATACATAAGTTATTATATACAACTTGATATATAAGTTATTCCATAGATCTAAGATGCACAAATTAACATCATAATATATTAGCAGATTATTGCTAGCATACATAAAGGAAAAATCGATGAACTACTATGAAAAACACAAAGAGAAAAAAAAAAAAAAAAAAAATAGCAACGTCATACATTATTATAATTAATTAATAAAAAAAGATGTTCACGTATGATAGTGCGAGTGCTAGTCTACGGCCGTCATTGTCACAATTCGATCGCCTGGCTCCCTCGTGAATTTGGACGAGCCCACTCGGAAACGGACGGACGTGGTGGCGTGGGTCAGACTCCGCACACGTGCAGGAGTAGGGCCGTATCTATAAATTGGAGGCCCCGGTGCGAAACATGAGAAAAGAATCTAAGAAGCGCCAAGTAGATCGACGGACATCAGCCATCGAGCTTACGACATTCTACTCCAGTTAGTTAGTCGACAATCTAAGGTCTATGTTTTAGTGTTGTATTTTATTATCTTCTATCCAATAATTGATTAACCATTATTAATTAGTACTTAGGGTAAACTTGGAGTCCTTCAAACTTTGGAGGCCCTGAACGGTCGCACATCTTGCACATGCTAATCTACGGGCCTGGCAGGAGTGAAACTGAAAACTGTTCGCTCGTTCAGAATCGGGTGAACGTTCACAGTAATGGAATTGCGCTATCTATGTATTCTTTGCATCTATATGGATTTTTTGCATAATAAATTAAACAAAATAAATAAAGACAATACAGCAGCAGCCGTTTCATACACCCTCTGTCATTCGTCTGCTAGCATTGATTCTACTAGCATGCAAGTGGAAACCTCGGAAGTGTGGTATGCAGTGCCTGCCGATGAATCCTCAAAACCAGAGTCCTCAGCTGACAAATCCAAATCGCCATCATAAGCAATTTCTTCAAGGGAACGGACCGAGGCAGCAGGAGCAGGACTAGGCATCTCCGGAAGGACGGGAAGCTCGGCACCCAGACGTCGTAGGAGATCCATGGCCTGCGCGGTCGTCGGTCGCTGGCTCTGGTCGTGAAGCGTGCACCAAAGACCCACGACGAGCACTCGCCTCATCTGCTGCTCGTCGAACTGGCCATCCAGCCGCCGATCCGCCGCTCCAAGAACGGCGTTCTTGCGGTACATGTCACGGACGCAGTCAATAAGACGCACCGGAGCCGTCGCTGCGTTTGGTTGTCGTGCGGCGGCGGTCGGCCGCCGGCCGCAGGCGAGCTCCAGGAGGACGACGCCGAAGCTGAAGACGTCGGCCTCCGCGCTCGGCCTCCCGTTGCTGACGAGCTCCGGGTCCATGTAGCCGGGTTCCCTGCCACGACCTGTGTGGTGCACGGGTCGGTCCCGTGGTCCACGAGCCTCGCCAGGCCGAAATCACCGAGCTTGGCGTCGCGAGATGCGTCGAGCAAGATGTTGGCAGGCTTGATGTCGCCGTGCAACACGCACTGCTCGCACTCCGTGTGCAGGTACAGTATGGCCGAGCCCACGCCGAGCGCAATCTTGTACCTGTGAGTGAGCAAAATTGCACAAATAAATCATTAAGTATCGATGGATGCATATGTTAGCAGCATCGCCGATCCAATGGACATCTGGTTTGAGTACCTGTCAGTCCAGGCTAACATCCTGTGAGGATCGTGGAGGTGCTTGTCGAGGCTGCCATTGGGCACCAACTCATAGACGAGCATGAGGCCTCCGGCCACGTCACCGGACCATCCGAGCAGCTGCACAATGTTCCGGTGCCTCAGCCTCGTCATGACCTTCACCTCGGCCTGAAACTCCCTCACCCCCTGCGCCTCCACGGACGACGATAGCACCTTGATGGCCACGTGACGCCGCTCCTGATGGTCAGCGAGGAAGCCGCGGTATACTGCGCCGAAGCCTCCTCTGCCAATCTTTTCGGCCTCCGCGAACCCATTGGTCGCGGCGGCAAGCTCACGGCGGCTGTAGCGTCTTGGTGCCGAGGGGCAGAGTTCAATCTGCTGGATGAGCTGCTCGTCTTTTCCCAACCTGTTACGCGTGCACCAGAGCACAAGTCCGGCGATGGCGCAAAGCAGGCCAAACAAAGCCAGAGCTGCCGCAGCCGCGGCAGCTCTACTGGTCATGCCCAGGTGCCGATCTTGGAGCAAGACCTGTTGTTGCTGTTGGCGACGAATGAGGTTTCTCTTGCTAGAGCTGCCACGACCACGAGCGCCCAACAGTTTTCTGTGGCCTCCAGCAAAGGTCACGGGCGTTAGCGTTTTGTGCCTCCCCGTGCTTCTACGCCGATAAAATACCTTCTCTGAACTCTGATTCCCAATTACGGCGAATCCACGGTAGCAAAAATCAACATGTGTTTCTTGAATGTTGGGGAACATCGCGCTACTTGCATAATAACTAGAAAGGGCAGCATCAATGGAGGATAAGATCAGGCCAAATGGGTCAGAGGAAACCAACTCTTGAACTCGAGGTGTTCCACCGTAGATCCCCGATTCCAGCGGCAGGGTGGACGGCCGATGAATACTACGATTCAGAGTCACAGCACTGTAGTTCCAAGGACGACGGGACACCGATTCCGCTTGATTGCCATCGCCGGGAAGGGAGAATTGTACCAGTAGTAGCGGCGGTGAAGCAGTGATGTTGAAGACGACACCGGAGCCGCCGCAACTTCTGCCAACAGGCGGAAGAGAAGGGAGGTGCCCGGCAAGCCAGCTGGAGCCCAGGTCGTGGACACACCTCCCTCGCCGTGTGGAGCTCTCCACGGGTCTTGTTTCTGGTGGCATCAGCGTGTTCAGAACGAGAGCAAAGATCACAACTATCGCTGAGGTTGCCTGCGGCGCCATCGGGGAACTACTGACTACGCGTGCCGTGCAGTCCCCGACGGGATGCTTCTCAAGAGAGTGCCGGAGTCCAGCGACATCTGAAGAATATGGAATGGTTGAATGGCAAACCCAGTCAACTGTGCACCCCGCTTCGCTCTTTTTGACAAGTCTGCACCCATTTCGGTATGGCCACCGAGAGGCCGGCCTACCTGCTGCCATAAACCCGTTGACGTGGACTTTGACGATTTCGTTTACTGCAACTGTTTTCAGATTGCTTCGGCATTGCCTCCACCAAAATTAGCAAATATATACACTGGTATTGTCTCGTAGTCGGTCTTATATAGTGCTACATAATTTTAGTAACGTAAAGTTTAATACGCACGGGGTGTGTTCCCGTCGGAGGGAGCGACCACACGCGGCCTGGCCTGCATGCCATGGGGCCTACCGAATCACCGCAGCGGCCCTTCCGTTTGGCCTTTTTTGCGTTTCTCTTTTTTCTTTTATTTATTAGTTTTTGTTTTATGTCAGTTTCTATTTCTATTTTGTTTGTCATCCTTCAATATTTTTTATTTCTTTTGGTTTTGATTACTTTTTATTTTCATTTTCTGTTAGTTTTTTCATTGTGTGTCTTTAGTTTACAGTAATGTTTATTTTCTTCTTGTTAATTTCAGTTTTTGTGTTTGGTAACTTCTATTTCAGTTTTTTTTTCTATCTTTTATTGTGTGTACTTTAGTTTTTAGTTTTATTTTTAATTTCAGTTTAATTTTGTGGTGGTCAATATTTCCTTCTTTTAAATATTTATTTCTTTAATGCTCATTTTGATTACAGTATAATCAATTTAGAGTCTTATTATTCCATATTTTTTAAATTGTCAATGTTGTCATTTTCAACTTCAACTTCTAGTAGTAGCTTTTAGTGTTTCAGTTATGTATTTTTTTTAATAATTTGCCTCTTAAGATGTAGCTTGTCTTATTCTCGACCGTTACTCTTGTCTTTTAATAAATATCCCTTAATTTGCAAGCTAGCCATTTTTGGCTTATATAGTAGGTTATATAATAACTTGCCCCTCTAGCTAGCAGCTTATATACAATATTATTTTTTTTGTTCCTTGTTGTGTTCGTTATCCTCGTTTTTTTTAATATATGCCTAGTAAGCAGCAGTAGACATATTTTCTAGCTTTTTTAATGTGATGTATAACTTGTCTCCCTAATTGGTTGCTTATACAATGTTTATTTTAACAATTTGTCCCTCGAGATACAACTTGTCTTTTTTTTTTTTTTGTCCGCTAATCATTAGAAGTTAGTATCTTTATGTAAATATTATATAACAAATTTATTATATTTCAATGGTAATAACAATTGATGTGCATATAACATGAGAAAACTTTAGTTTTTCTTAAGTAGCAAGTTCATTATTACATGTTATAAATCTCCTAGCATATTTTTCACATAAATTGCTATAAAATAAAAATTTTTGAAACATAGACAAATTGGATCTGGTTTTGTTCATCTCATCACATAGAACATATCAGTCCAGACAGAATTGAAAACGGATATACCGTCCAACAGTTACATTAATTAATAGAAAATTTTCATTTTTTGGAATACGTGCACGTGAGGAATGGAGATGAGAAGAGCGCAATCAGTCTCGTCCAAGCTACGCGGCCGGAGCCTGCCTTGGGAGCGGAGTGGGCGGTACAGGGTCAGGTGGGTGCGGGGCGCAGCGTTTACTGTCTTTGTGGACAGTGTCGCGCGCTTGACATAAGCGCGACGTCGTGCGTTATGGCTCAAGATAGGGGTGGGTGACCCATGGAGCGAACCGCAATCGATCCAGCATCCATCTGATCGGCAGAGGAGCACCGGTTGCTCCATAATATATTATTAGCTGCGAGCTCCATGGGACCCAATGGTTATTATGGATAGCTCCAAAATATGCTGCCTTGCGACTTGCTACGATGGTTTGCGTCTTGCTCTGAGGGGTTCGGCTCTGCCGCTCCGGCACTGATGTTCGCGGTGGGAACGCCAGAAGGGTCATGGACGCTGGACACCGTGTCCGTACGCACGTCGCCCGCCATGAAGCAGAGGTCGGAGTGGCAGGAACGAGCACAGGGAGCGACCTGGTTCTCAAGAACGACATGCTACCGCAGTGCGCCACCGTCAGTGCACTGGCATCGTCGCGGCCAGCCACGTGCTCCAGCCCGAGTCGTGGTGCTTCTGACGACGTACGATTCATCGAGCTCTAGGCCTTGTCGTGGAGATGTCGACAATGGTGGCGCTGTACGGGTGAGGACGTCATCCATGGCGGGAGGCTTGAGGACGGCCGACCTTTGAGGCTGCCATGCTACTATCTGCGAGCTGCTCATCGATCGGGTGGCGCGCATGTGCAGAAAAAGACTAAGCTAGACGACAGCCAAGGAACCAGAGCGCCCAGCGGCAACATCAGATCAAGCCTCAAGGGTCGATCAACTCGATCCGTTGGTTCGGGTGGTTCTGATCCGATGCCCCTCGGCTATGTTATGAGTTCCATTAGGGGCCCATTTGATTCTCTCTTTTGGATCAGTTCAACGAACCTATGGATCGATCCGCTCCACCCCCATTTTGAGTTCTGGCAGTCCAAACAAAAAGGGAAAGGGACTGAACTCGTGAGAAAGAAAAAATCACAAATGCCAGATGTGGCGTATTAACAGAAAGGGAAAGGGGACTGAACTAACGAGAAAGAAAAAATCACAATTCCTAAATGTAGCGTATTAATAGAAAGGGAAAGGGGACTGAACTAACGAGAAAGAAAGAATCACAATTCCTAAATGTAGCGTATTAACAGAAAGAGGAAGGGGACTGAGCTAACGAGAAAGAAAAAATCACAATTCCTAAATGTAGCATATTAACAGGAAAGGAATTTATTCTTGTCGGCTGAACGAACGAGAAAGAAAAAATTACAATACCTTTTGCGGTGTTTCACACTGACACCGAAACAAAGATTATTGAGGCTAGAGCTTTATTTGATATGCACTTGTAGCACCTACTAGAGCTTTGATGCCTGCTTTGCAATGTTTGCGTACAGCAGCCGCTGGAACTCCTTGATGTTTGCGGCCTCCATGCACACGATGACGCGGACAGGGCTGCCGCCGGGAAGGTTTGGGGGCCCGTCGTCAGTGATGTGCACGAACCCGCCGCGGACGGACTCCGCCCGAGACATGAGTCTCGGAGCCCCGCCACCGAAATCTGCGTCGTGCGTCGGCAAGCCGAGCCAGCTGACGACCCGGAGCTCCGTCTCCGGCAAGCTGCCGCTGTGCCGCCGGCTGTCCTGCTTGCCGGTGAGCTCCAGGTAGTCGATCGCAGACCGGACCACCTCGTCGTCCATCCTGGCGAGGGCACCGCTGATGCGGGCGGCAACAGATGCCAGCGCCTCCGAGACGATATCCCGCGCCGCACCGGCGGCGCATAGCGAGACCAACGCGTTGCGTTGCCGAAGTAGCGGGCCGGGAGCGGGCGGCGGCTTCACGCCGGGCGGCGCGTCGTCGTCGGACGTTGACCGGGAAGCTGAGGCGTGCGACGGTGTCCGGCGGAAGCCGCCCGCCGGGGCGTTGGCGCACTTCCACACGAGGGCGCCACGGAGCAGAAGGCGCTTGCCCCGCCGCAGAGGCGCCTCAGGGTGGCCAGCTGGTCCCTGGAGATGGGGAACACCTCGGTGGCGTTTGGTCTCGACGACGGGGACAAGGTGACCTTGGGGTACAGCACCGAGAGGGCGTCAGGGTGGACGACCGGCGGTGACCGTGCACGGAGGAGGGTGCGGTCGTGGCAAGGGAGCTCTATGGCAGCACCGTCGCCGTCTCTGGAGAAGGCCGACCATGTCTTCATGAAGTGGAGCGTGCTGATGCCGTCCCACGACGGCATGGTGGCAGGCTACTCCTACCGCCACTCCTCCACACTTGAAGGTTGTCACCTGCAACATTATTCCCGACACACATCGTCATCCAGTAGATGCCGCTAAATCTTCAGTACTGAATACTGATGGAAAATTAAACCTAGCGATGAAGCTCAAATTTATATATTTATTAATTGAAGAATTTCGAGTACTGCGTACCTGAATGGCCATTATAAGGGACGGCAGCTCAATGCGAGGAACAAGCACCCTCCTTAGCTCCATCGACGGCTTTGAGAAGTCCAAGTCTTGAGCTGCGAGGCAAGAGCGAGCAGCAACAAAGAGGACACCCTCACCGTTGCAGCTGACCTCTAGCCTGCCGTCATTGTCCAAGCCAAGGCGGCCGGCCAGCGGGTAGAAGGTCACCAAGGCCTTGGCCATCGCCTCCTTGAGCCTGGCCGCGTCGAAGAAGGCAGCACCGAAGGGTAGAAGAAGACTAGTGTGGTGTACCCTCTGGTCGCCGCGAGATCGATGGGAGAGAGCCAGAGCCCCTTCGTTGGCGGCGGCGTCGGCTCCTTAGGGCGCCACAAAGGACGACTCTATCACTTGCAGCGACTCCATATTCAGATTTCCTTCTCACTCGCCGATCGGCCAGGCACGCTGAGCGGGTCGGAGCCTATATATGGGATGCGAGAAACGATGAATGCATTAAGAAAGAGAGATGCGTTCGTTTAGATATGCAAAGGGGTAACCTTTAGATGCACCTTCAAACCTTATTAGTTTAAATATTTATATTACTTTTCAAAAATTTTAGAGAAGTAATATAAATACTCACTATGCCACAAATGATTTGTAGGGGCGGCTCCCAAGCCACTGTAAGGGCGGCTAGCCTAGCCGCCCCCCCGTGGTGCTCTTACAAATCACCCTACTGTAGGGGCGGCTGGCCAAACCGCCCTTATAGATACTATTTGTAAGGGCGGCTGGTGCCCCTACAAATGGTATTTGTAAGGGCGGCTAGATCACCAGCCGCCCCTACAAATACCATTTGTAGGGGCGGCTGCAGCACCAGCCGCCCCTATTGTCTGTATCTGTAGAGGCGGCTCAATATAGAACCGCCCCTACAGTTCATTTTCTAGCAAAAAAAATTCAAATTCAAATCCAAATTTGACGATAGCACGTAATATATAATTCAAATTCAAATCTAACCACCATCACACGAGCACGATATAAATTATCATTACAAGCCATAATTCAAAAGTTCACAAGTCTAAAAAACACTGCCCATCTCTGAAAAGTGGAGGAAAAAAATCTAAACTACTGAACTTAGCTAGGCATTGACATGGTGTAGTGAGTTTATTCAGAGACTGAGTGTGCTACTACAGGTCTACTGTTGACCCTAAACAAAGTAAACAGAGGAGAGAAGGAGATGCTCAGCTCGTGGAGTCAGCTATTGCCGTGCAGCCTCCGTTACGGACGTGAGGGCAGCAGGCCCTGCACCATGAGGTATATCTCACCTTCATCTATCTCCATGCACCAGTAAAGGCATCAAAAAGACTACAGCGCCTGTCATTACAAAACAATATCAGTAATTCAGTACACACACAGATGAAGGGTTTATCTTACAGTAAGAAAAAATTGGCATATGAAGGGTATTCTTCCACTTTTATTAGGCATATGCAGAACTTCAACATAAGAAGCAAAGCATGAATGAATAAGAACTTAAGTTTCAGATTGCATGAACACTATATCTGCATATGACACATTCTGGCAGCCAGTTTATGTATCAAGAATATTTGTGCTTTGATCCAAACATAAACTAAAAACAGAAATAACTAGGATTTATATGATTGAGAACTTAACATAAAGAGCTATCTTCTGTTTGTGCACTTTATTCTGGAATAAAAAGAAGGACAACTCTGATTCAGTTAAGTTGTTAAAGAAAAACCCTCCCTCCATCCCTCCCTCCCAGGTTGCACAAAGACATTGTAAAATCACAGTTTCCATCCATTTTCAGACAATGCACAACTCCCTCCCCTCCCTCTTAGGTTGCAAAATGACATTCAGACAAGTAAAATGGCAGGTTGCGTCCATTCTCAGACAATCCACAATGACATTCAGTTTTCAGGAAAAAAAATATGCAGTACTCTATCTCTCAGGAACAATACATTCAGTTTTAAGTTAACTTTCTCATTCACAAATCATTTTCTCAGTGCCCTAGTGACAAGTAGATAGCTTTCAATTAACTGAGAATGGCCAAAAAGAATTATATGAACTTACTGGTTCCAAAATGTCCAAACTCATTATATGATGACAACATCTGTTGCAAGATATGCACGTTTGAGACAAGTCAGTTCAAGAAAAGCAGAAAATAAAGGAATAAGGAGCTAGCGTATAATCAACAGCCAAATATTATCATCAACTAATATTCTCATCAGTGCAATTTTTAAGATGGTTCAAACATTCCAAATATAACACCTTACCAATATATATATGATTGTAAGGAAATTGTGCAAAGGTCATGCCACCATTAGCTACTTCTAGCATATCTGGGTCTGCAGAAAAATGGAGGATCAATAACACAGCAGCAATATATTAACAATTCTGGAAAGCATGAAAAACTGAAGACTGCTTGAACTACTTGCTAACTTAACCATTCGAACCAGCAGGTCCAGCATATGATGCCCACTTATTCTTATCAGCAATTTCTTTTTCATACCGTGATGTAGTTTGTAGATGCAACACCACACCACACCAACAGACATAGAGGCATACTAATATTATATAGAATCAATGAATCACAATTGTAGATTTCAGAATTCAGAGGCATATTATATCCACAAAGATGTACGTAGTCTGTAGATGCAACAGAACCGTATTCCAAGACCTACAGAGTAAGGGAGAGCGGAGGCGAGAAAAGGGGATCTTGCCTTGGGGCTTCAGGTCACGATGACCGGCAGCGAGGAGGTTCGGCCTTGGGTTACGGCTCACCGCGCCACGCTGAGGGAAGAAGAGCTCCCTGGCCGCCGGGGTTGCTGACGGTGGATCTGGCCTCGCCACCTCCGGAAGGGTCGCGCCCGGCGTCGATCCGGGATCCAGGCCCCGCTCATAGTGCAGTAGGATGCGGCGGCGACCTCCTCCTCTCGGCCGTCGGCGTCGTCCTGTGCAATGGGCAGGCGTCGGCGTGTGGCTCCTCCAGCTCCTCGGGGTCCGGGATGCCGGGCTTCCGGGGCACGGGCGTGCGGCTCCTGGTCTCCTGCGGCCTGCAAGGCGCCGGCGTTCGTGGCCTCGAGCGGTGGTCGGGGCCTCGCTGCCTCGGACTCAGAGGACAGGGCGTCAAGCGGCAGGCCAAAGCTGCGTGGTGGCGGCGGCTGGGGGCGGACGTGAGGGAGAGGATGAGAGGATAAGGGAGACAGTATATCCTAGGGTTTTTAAGCGGGCCGATTTGGGCCAGTGGCCGAAGGAAGAGGGATGCACGGCCCAAGCCATGCTGCTGCCCTTTTAACAATTTTTTTTTATTTATATAACTTTATTTAGTTTATTTATCTAAATTTATTTAGTTTACCGTTCAAAAAATTTTATTTAGTTTATGCACTGTTCAATTTAGTTTATTCATCGGTTAAGGACAGACTAAGTTTTATATTTCTGGGAGATGCTTTGCTATTTTATATGGTTTAAATTAATTTCTATGCAACGATGCGAAATAATTAGAGGTTGAACTAAGGATACCCCGAGAAACAATCCAAAATAGGACTAGATTTTTATACTAGCTATCACATAGCCTAGCAAACCAATTTTGATAGAGGTGGATGGCAAATTATATTGTTTTGAAGGGTTAACTCAACCTCTTTTTTTTTCTAGTTTATTTCAAAATAAATAGAATAATAATCAAAATTGATTAGGAAAAATCTAAGACTTTTTCTCAACCTTGCGCATCCCACAAGATAAGAACACACTAAATTTGATATTTTTCAGAGTTGGTTTGCTATTTTCTATGGTTTAAATTAATTTATGTGCGATGATACAAAAAGTAATTAGAGGTTGAACTAAAGCTACCTCGAAAACTATCCAAAATGGAACTAGATTTTTATACTAGGCCTCACATGGCCCAATAAATCAATTTTGATGGAAGTGGATAGAAAATTATATTGTTTTGAAGGGTTAATTCAATATCCACTCTCTAGTTTAGCACAAAATAAATACAATAATAAAAAATATTAGTCAAAAAAATCTAAAACTTTGTTTGGGGCCATATTTTGGGTCTACTTTATTACACACAAAAAAATCAAACCATATCGATGAAGCCATAATATACATGGTTCACAAAATGGATGTGTCATTTCATGGAACCCCGACTACAACTCCTATGTTTCTGTAGCTCCTATGCAATTCGAAGTCGTATGTGCCTCAAACTTTTTCTTAGCCTTGTGCATGCCACATGTTAAGGACACACTAAGTTTTAGATTTTTTGGAGATAGTTTGCTATTTTCTATGGTTTAAATTAATTTTTGCATGACAATATGAAGTAATTAGAGGTTAAACTAAGACTACCTTAAAAACTATCCAAAACGGAACTAAATTTTTATACTAGGTCTCACATGGCCTAGTGAATCAATTTTGGTGAAAGTGGCTTGAAATTATATTGTTTTCAAGGGTTAATTAAACCTCCTTTCTCTAGTTTAGCGCAAAATCAATGGAATAATAATAAAATGTGTGAAATGTGCGAGCGCCTAGCGGAACTATGTATGCAGCATACGAAAAAATGTGCGAAATGTTCTAAAATTTTTTCCACAACCTCCACATATGATATCATAACACTTTAACAAATCTCATGATTTTCAGACTTCGGTTGCTTTTATTAGAATTTTCTGAGTTCTTGACATCACGTTTGTGGTCATGTTTCGTGAACAATATGTTTGAAATTTCTAGTCTGCACCTAGAATTTTCTGAGTTTTCGACATCATCTATTTTTTTTTCAATGTGGCACCTATTATTTCGAGCAATGTGGCAGCTATTTTTTTTAAAACCTTTGGAATTTTTATTGGAACACTGTACACTCGAAAACGTGTTGCCATGCAAGTTTGTAGGATTTTCTAACAAATTTTCAGATTATTAAATTTATTTTTGTGTTAATTTGGAGATAAAAGGATGAATCATCCATAGCGAACAAATGAGTTTTTGAAACCCTAAATGGTTTCAAATAGAAAAGTCATGAATAACAAGTTTGTTAAACTCATCAAGATCTACATTTGTTATTTTGGTCAACTTTTCATTTGACAAAGTTTAAATGATTCAAAATTTGAATTTTAAAAATGACAACTTCAAACTAGTTTTTAAACCCTAAATGGTTTGAACTAGAAAGTCATGAATAACAAGTTTGTTAAACTAATCAAGATCTACATTTGTTATTTTGGTCAACATTTTATTTGATAAAGTTTGGATGATTCAAATTTTAAATTTTAAAAAGGCACCTTCAAACTAGTAATTGAAACTAAATGGTTTCAAATACAAACTTCATCCGAGGCTGGTAGTTTCAAAAATGACACCTATATAACAAATGTATGTCCTAATAAGTTCTAACACTTTTGTATTCAATAATTTTTTATTTGATGTCATTTAGTGTTTCAAAATCATGTTTGAAGTTATAATTTGTTTAAATTCAAAATTTAAATTGGTCATCATTTGTAAGGGCGGGCCGGTGATTGAGCCACCCCTACAAATGGAATATATAGGGCGGCCGGTGATCCAAATTCCCCTTCAAATCGGTCTATTTGTAAGGGCGGCTGGTAACACTAGCCGCCCTTATCTGGGCATTTGTAGGGCGGCTCAATCACCACCCGCCCCTACAAAGAAAATGGGGTTGGCACTTACAAATAGATTTTGACGTAGTGACTTGAACTAAAGAGGTTTAGAGGTGCACCTAACACTCACCAATTTGCACCTCTACGTTCGTTCGTGGTCTCATCGAGATGAGTACGTCCGTGCAGAAAAGATAAGGGAGAGAGGTATCGACTAAAAATAAACGAGACACAAGTAAAGAAGCAAAATAAAATATACAAATATATAAAAAAGGAAAAACAAAAAGACAGCAAAATAAAGAAGGGTACTGTAGATATTTCTTAGTAGTTTTATAATACCAACAGGGGAAGTCATTTCGTGAAATACTTTTCTAAAACAGTTTTAGCTCCTTTAGAATAGTAGTATGCTCTTTCGTAAAAGTTAGAGCTAGAGCTGTTTTGGAGGAATCAGAATCCTACCAAACAGACACAAAATATGTAAGCTCGATAGCGCATGCTTCGCTGCGCAAGCAACAGAAAAAGTAGTGAATGGACAGTTTCAAATAGTAAGTGAAACAGGAATCGGTCCTAAAATTTGAAGGGCCCTTTGCCGAACTTATCGCGACGGCCCCTCTAGTCCATATATAAAATGATCTTGAACTTAAAGAAAACTTGTGTATAGCATCTTTCTGTGATTGAATAAATTAGTCTTGTTATCTTTTTTGTTTTCTTCTCTCAGCCCCTAACAAATGTTTATTAGGTAACAATCTAAAATACTAACACCTAAATTAGAAGGAAAACATGACTATATGAGCGAAAAGTACTGGAATACTATACAATAATACAAATAATAAACTTAGATTAAAAAATAAATAGAAAAAAATACCTAGGGCCTGTCGTCGCCTAGCCTCTGTTCCGTCCAACCGACGAACCAACTGGTGGCGAATGGGCCTGTAGTCCTAGGCGAATGGGCCTGTGGTCCAATGGTAGGACTGTTCAAACTGGTGGCGAATGGGCCTGTGGTCCAATGGTAGGACTGTCCAGTGGAACGCTATCCACCAGGGATCCCACCAGGGATCAAATTCTGGTGCTCGTTATGCTAAGTGCTTGTTATGCTTTAAGTGCTATAAGCGACGTTCCCGTCAACGACGAGGCAGGACGATGAGGTGCCAGCATCTGCGTTGTACTATGTAACTCTCTAAAAAAAGAGAGATGAGTCTGGTGGCCAAGCCAGGGCCTGACTGGCCGGTGCGAGCCAAGATCAAACCTTTCTCCCAACCAATCACGCCCCAAATTGACGATACGGGATTGCGGGCGTGCGGCGCGGCCGGCACTGCATGCGTTGTTTTCCTTTTTGTTGGGCCGGCTTGCTAGCTCGTTGCCTATTGGACATTGGTAGGATCTGGGGTTTGTATACATGGGCTTGGGCCCCTCCCTGGCCTGGGCCCTCGGCCGGCACACCCCATGCCCCTAGGGCCGGCGCACTACCAAAAGAGTGTCCACTGTTAAAACTAATTTGATGTTTCCTAATTGGGAGTGGAAAAGGAACTTCATTTTATTCTGAACATTGCGCAGGCACCACCTAATGGCAAACTAATCTGTTACTTAGTAAGTAACCTAGACAGAAAAAAAACTATTCGAGCCGGAAAAAAACTGAACGCTACATTAATCGAAGAAATCAAAAAACGCTCGCTAGTGGAAAACTGTGGCCTGTGCACAGAGAGAGCATACTGAGAGCGAAACTATATCAAGGTGCAATGTATATTATTATTATTAGGGTTATTAATAGAATATACGTAGCATTTTGAGATAATGGGCGGCCAATATTTACATATAATCATCATCATCGTTCAGTCTAGCATTTTGAGAGGGCTAGAAATTAGTTAGAAAAATTGATTCATGGAAGTAGTATTGTCCGGCAATCAGCCCACGGCCCAACAAGAGATCGGCATCATCTTGGATCTCCGTCCGTGCTGCGGCTCGGACAGCGCTCCCCCTTCAGTTCGTCACACAACTGACTACCTGAGCACTGTTGCGGTGGGTCCGCCGCTGTTCTCGAAGCCTCGGCGCGCACGGTCGGCGAATCCAATGGCGGGCGAGGACGAGCTCACCGTCGGCGGGCGCGTGCCCATCCAGCCGCCGCGGCTGGAGGACGCGGGGCTCGAGGACTGCGCGCTCCCGCCAGAGTCCATCGCGGAGGCCTTCTCCCTCGCCGCCGCGGCCGTCTCCTCCCGCCTCGGCCGCCTGCGCTTCTCCGAAGACTCCGACGACGAGGACGGCCGCGTCTCGGCACCGCGCGGAGGAGGCTGCGTCGATGACGCCGGGCCCGACCGCGGGGCCGCCCCCGACGCCCTTGTTGGCGGCGGCGCCGTCGCGGGCGACGGCGGCGTCGACGAAGTCGTGGTCGTCGGCGGAGGGCGCGGAGGCGGGTACGAGGACAAGGTGGTGGTCGGTGGGCGCGGAGAAGAGGAGGATGCGGTCGTGGTGCTCGGGGAACGGCGCGGGGAGAAGAAGCTGGGGAAGGAGGATGGATGCGTCGAGGGCGTCCGAGAAGGGGTCAGTGAACCCAGACGGGTGCAAGGCGACGAGGAGGGCGAGGAGGCCGCAGAGAAGGCGATCTTTGTGCCAGATTTCGACTGAACAGCTCAATTGCTGATCACTGAATTCTAGCATCTCTCTGTAGCTTGGGCCAAGGTGTGAATTTCAGTTTAGCTTTGTTCTTATTAGAGGTAACCTCGAGGGTTAGATCTTTTGCTGCATGTTGTTTGCTTGGTACTATTGTGTAATATAATGTAGAGTGTGGTTTTAAACTCAAAGGACAGTTTCTCAGATGCTTAAGCTCAGGCAAGAGTTACTAATAGTTTTTTCCCCTTATTGATGATTCTTGGCTGTTATGTGCCTTCTTGATTTTGATGTGGTAAGGGCTGGTGATTAATATGGAATGATGAACCAACTATTGAGCTGGCACCTATGATGAGATCATGAGAAAGAGATCTAAAGAATCTAATTAGAATTTCTTTCTTGCACACATTGGTATTCTATCATGTATGTAGTGCTTTGTTTTCCTATCAATGAACTAAGTTACCTCTGTGAGCAAAAGGAGGCTAACTGGATTATAATGTTAAAAGGAGAAATGTCAGAATTTCTATTTCTAACTGCAATTTACTAAATTACTGTGCATCCTGAAACCATCTGCCACATTGTTTGCTATATATAGAGAGAGAAAATCAAATTGTCCGACAAACATATTTCCAATTCCCTTTGTGCCACCAGAAATGCCAGTTGAAATTGTGTAAGCTTTCTGGTCAAAGTCATACAATTTTGAATTTTCTAAGCTTGATAGTGTTTCTGAATGCTGATAACCAAATAATTGTGGAACTAGATGAGATGGGAAAGATAACTTTCTTATCAGACAGAAGGTTATCCAGAATTCTGTAGTAACTAGTAGAGGAGCTTTGAAGGTTTTGCTTTCAGCAAGTTAAATTAGTATTCTCTCTGTGTGACATGAATCCTATGATTTATTTCTTTGTATGGCTCGTGTGACTGGTGAATGTTTCAGACCACCATTCCACTTCCAAACATAGAGCAATACTGAAACTTGGACAGTTCTTGTGTTGTAAGATACTGATGGTAACAAATTAGTGTAACCGCTAACTTTCGGGCCTGCTGAAAATTGTCAATGATAGTAGAAATGGTAACAAGGCTCATTCAGCTTGGTGATCTAAATACTTGAGACTTGGTTCACTACTGAGTACTGCCATATATGTAGTGCAGTGCAGTAGATCCAGAAAACCATGCTTGTTGGCAGAATTACTGCAAAAAAGAGCCTCTCAGTCCTCAGAGTAGTATTATGAGTTTCAACAAATCCTTTTTGGAGAACATGCAAATATTTTCTTTGTTAAGACAAACTTTTAGTAAATAAGCTATTTGGACGAGACATTTGCATTCAATCTTGTATATACATGAAGAGTTGGCATCAGTCATCTGCTTCATCTTTTGTCTATGAACTAGGTTTGTCGACTCTTCATTTGCGAGAGACCTGATGCGATCTCATGTTATTTGACATACCAGAAATTAAATACTAGAGTTAATTCTTGTTCTGTTTATGGTGTATTTTGATTTTGTTTATTTATACAGGATGAAATGGATAATACTGAATTGTTTGTCACCATAATTGAGTGTTATCTACAAACTTGTAACTGCCTGCCAAATTTGTTTGTCAGCATAATTGAATGTTATCTACAAACTTGTAACTGCCTGCCAAACAGTCATCGCTTACCCTTTTTTCCATAGCAGGTTACTGGAGTGGACATTGGTGAAGTGCAGTTGATGGTAACTAATGACAGTCATCAGCCACCACAGAAGTACAATAGTTAGTATATGATTGATAAAACATGGGCGCTAGGGAAATGTCGCTTCTGCTTGTGGTTGATAGATGTTGGACTACTGATCAGTTAGCACATCGTGATCTCCGGCACTCTGATCTTTGTGCACTTTGTGACCAAGAGGAGGAAACAATTAATCATCTACTCATCTCTTGTGTCATTGCTCGGCAATCCAGGTTTCATCTTTTGCACAAAGTAGGATTGCATGTGCTGGCTCCACGAAATGATGAAACCGCTTTTGATGACTGGCGGCTAGAGTGGAGTCGAGGGTGGCTGACTTGGACAGGAAGGGGCTGAATTCAATAATAGTCCTTGGAGCTTGGTTGATTTGGAATTTGTGACCGTTGCGCATGTTTGCATAGAAACCAAGCGTGCTCATCTGTGTGTTGTAAGGGTTTTGTCCTTTTTAAGTTTTACGACGTTTTTTATCACCAATGCACAAACACAAGGATATATAATAATGTATCTTTGTTGTTAGCGTTATGTAAAGCTTCGTAAAGTATATGCAGCTTGTTGTAAAGTTTTATGGCACTTTCTTTACACGATAGTACGTTGATCGATACCTGAGTAGTAGTAGTAGTAGTCAGACTCAGCTTTGTAAAGCTTTTTCTTGCCAAAATAGGAGTATTCCACTGAAATCACAAAGTCCTCCATCGGTCGATACGTTGCCCACTGCGTTACTAGTTTCAAGTCTCTGAACAGCATCATCGAACAATCCTAGGGGCCAACATATCGTTCAGAGCATGCTTAAGGTGAAAATGATAAATGACAATGGAACTATTAAAAAAGTTTGGTTGGTTAGAAATAGTTTAATTCGTTTCATAATACAAAATCATTTAGCAAGCTTGTATAGGAATGTATTGCAGAGGAAAATAAATTGAGGTTGCTACTAATTTTGTTAACTCACTAAATTTATTAGTTTAGCAAGTTAATTATATTAAACACCTAGAGTTGCTCTAACCTTGGTGTTATGTGCTTTGGCACCACGCAAATGGTCTATTTGTGCGATTCAAAACTTCTGGGGTCTAAATTTCAAAATATTTTTAAAAGGACTAGGCAAAAATTTAACCATCAATAACCCCGACACCATGCTTATTAGTGGAAGGAAAAGAATGTTACAAAAGGATTAGGCAATGCCTATAATATGATCACCATTCATGCAAGGAGAGCGATGTAAAAAAAAGGTCCACCAAAATACCATGGCTATTAGTGGAAGGAGAACAAATTAACCACCAATGACTATATAATCTTATCACCATGCCTGTTGGATTCGTCCTAATGGCCAGAAACAATTGTCACTGTCTCATAATAGTAGACAGATCAGATTATAGGTCTGCTAACCAGTGATGGAGCCAGAACCAATATTAGGGGGGGGGGGTTACCTGTTAAAATAGATGCATATAGATCATAGAGAAATTAATTTTAGTACTTATAATTAGGTCACAGTCCACAAGATACATAGAGCATGCAATTTGAGGCTTAGAACAAATTAAATAGCAAAGATTTAAAATTATCTCAATAAACAATAAATTATTACTCAATTAGTAGCTTCTAGTACGCATAGCCTGTAAATTTTATAGATCGTAGAATTTGGAAGCAAAAAATGGAACAACCGACAAGAATGACATACATGTATGAATGACTAATTGACTATGCATAGCAGCAACATGGGCTAGAAAGCAACAACGACAGGAGGAATTCTAATAGGTGCCTGTGCCGCGGCCTTGCTAGCGGCCGCCTGGTTATTGTGCAACGCGGATGCCACGACTCGGACTCTCGGAGCCAGGGAGACAAGAACACAGAGTATATGGAAGATCGATGGCTTGCTATGGACTTTAAAAGATTGTAGAGGCAAGGGGGAACAAGGGGCCGGCGCTGACCCTTGCTGGCAGCCGCTTGGTCCTCGGTGCCCTGATCGCTGTAATCGCGAATGCCGGCACGCCGTGAGTTAGACCCTCGGAGTCAGCGATGGAGATGCGGAGGACGAGCGTTGAGCGGTGACTTGCGAGGAGTTGCGTTGCGTTCTTACTGAGAGCTAGAGGAAGCCTAGAGCTAGCACTTGGGCTTGACTATCAGCCGTGAACAGCATATGGACTATAGAAAAATTATCGAGCAAGGGGGGGGGCATGGCCCACTATGGCCCCTACCTAGCTCCACCAGTGCTGCTAATAGTATGGTTTTATTTGTAATTGTTTCGGTATCTCACTTAGGATGTTAGTGACTAAAAAAAATTTACAGATTCAAGCATTTCGAGGATCGATTTTTTTGCTATCGCTTTCTTCCCTTACCAATCCGGAACACGTTGCCACGTACATCTGGTACTGGAGAGTGGAGATGGAACCGTCTCCTGGGATTAGTTGCAACTATCACTCACGAAATTTTTTCTGTGAAGTCGGTCACCAGGAAAAATGAATGACGACGAAACATAAAAAGGATGTGTCCACAGCGAGTGTGTGAAAGTTGTGCCAACGAAGCAAGTAATGATGCTTCAATTCTTTTTAGAATTAATTAACGCACATCTATCACTACCTTTTCCCAGGTCATTCTGCCAATCTCATTGTAATCTTAAATCGTGTGCGGGGAACTAAAAGTATTACTTATATATAATAAATAATAATATGTAAATGGTGGTCAGTGGTCATGTCCTGTGAAAAGGCAAGGGTGCAATTTTGACCATGTTAATTACATCATTATTAGTCTGGAGATCTGCTTCAATAGTTCATAACAAAAAAAAAGATCACGTGTATCATGCAAAATGCTACAGATATATATGTAGGATATATATAATAATAAGGCCTAAGTAAGGAGACTATAAGGGTAAATTTTGTAGAGCTCCACTTTCTAATATTTTTTTAGTTCCACTTCTTGATTTCTGGTATAATGATTCAGGTGGGAGAGTAGAAGAGAGGTGATTCTAGAGTGATTTTGGTGATGATTGAATGGGGAGTAGTTTTTTTTTAGAGGAAAGAGTGGTTTTTTATCTCCTAACTCGTAGTGTAAACCAGTACAATGTAATTTTGCATTTTAAGTGTTTGGTAGTGCTTCATGGAATCTATACTGAAGGTCGGGAGCGGAGCTTTACCACATAAGCCCTAAAATATATGATCGCCAAAATAGAAAGAAAGTAAGAAAAGAAAAAAAAGAGATACTCTGCTCGGCCAAACTTTTAAAAAGAGGTAATCACCTTTTTAGGGAAATATTTAGTTTAGCAAAATAAAAAGTTAGATGTGTGTATTTGTATTTATAAAACTACCACACAATCTTGTCAATTTATTAGATTTTACAAATACATTTTAGTATAAAATCATGCTCAAAATTACAACTCACCAATAAATTGCAAAAAAAAAAAACTCAAAAATATTATTGACCGAAGGGGTGAGTAGACCTAGCCCATTAAAATATAACTTGTGACTATGAAAAATGGATTATCTTTGGTGACCAATAATTTCTTTGAGGGGCAAACGAAATTGCCTCCAAAGAACATATCATTACGTTAGCGGTTGTTGGAAACCTCCAAGGAAATGTATATTCTTGAGTGCTAACTCAAACCACCAAAGTAATTTCACATTTTCTTAAGTACTTGTCTGAACCGCCAAGGTAGTTCAATATTTCATTGAGCGTCACCATCATGATATAATTCCATATTTTCTTGGATTCTATTCAAATCGTATTTTCTTGATTGCTATTACAAACAGCCAAGGAAGTTCTGGTTTTCATTGGGTGCAAACCCACAAGTAAATTGGTTTGCCAACCAAGAAAAAATTGTTCATTTTCTAGTCATTCCTCTTAACTGTTAATATAATGGACTCATTTCAGGCTTGTTAGTTAGACATTACACCTTATAGACACAAATGCTCCACATGTTTGTGGAACGAAATATGGGTTGTCTTGCTACATTATTAATCCAAAAAAGGTACAATTTTAAGTTCTTATTATTAGATAACACATATTGACACTTAGGTTTAGATGTCTAGTTAGTTTTAAAGCTAACATGCAACATATTTGTGTAGGATGAAGACATTGGATGAAGAGATCTACAACTTTGTAGTTGATGACATCTTCATTTGAAATCATTTAGAGTCCAAAAATTATGTTTTGTATTCTCAGAGCTTTGAAATTCATTTTTTTAGTTTTCCAAATAACCTAGGATGAAGAGGACCGAAATCAAAGTTATAGTACTCAATGAGATATAAAACTTTTCAAATATTTTACATTTGGAATTGTTTAGAATTCTAAATATTCATTACAGGATTCACTAAAGTAAATACAAAAGAAAAGAATCATTCATAGTCAGACGTTACGTCGAGGTATGTAGTGGTAGGTATGCTTCATGTGAAACACTAGGTCATGAGTTCAAGATTTCCAGGAGCATATGAATAGGGCTTCCACCAAGTCACCACCGCTCAAGAAAATATATATCCTTGAGGGTTGTTATATTTCCTTACCACGGTTAAAAATGTAAGCTTGTCTTTGTTTCTTTGGCATCTAGACCCCAAGGAAATCATTTTGTTCTACCCTTGGTACTCCTTTTTGAGGGTTGGCTGCTAAGAATAATTTTCTTAGCGGTTCTATGGTTTTCTTGAGGGGTTTTGCCCTCAAGACTATTCTATTTTTCTAATAGTCCTTTTTGGAGGATTGATTGTTAAGAATAATTATTGTGGCGTTCTTTGGTTCTCTTGGCCTCAAGAATATTTCTTTTTATAATAATCTGTTTCTGAGGATTGACTACTAAGAATAATTTGGTTGGTGGTTTTATGGTTTTCTTGAGTGTTTTTGGCCTCAAGAATATTCCTCTTTCTGGTATTGTGTTGCACATATTCCTTTTTTTATTGTGGTTTATTGGATGTTGCTATCATATTTATCTTCTCTCACGTGGCAGACATTATTTTAGAGATAATAGTTTGAGCACAGGGGCGGATCTTAAGGGGGGGCTGGGGGGGCTCCAGCCCCCCCTAATTGTTTGATTTCAGTGCTAATTACTGTAGCAAAACGTGATTTCACCATTAAATCATCATGTAAATCAATATCTTCATTGTTTTAGCCCCTCCTAGCCCTCCCTTATCCTCCATCCTGGATCCGCCACTGTTTGAGCACTAATATGATTGAATTTATCTCAACCTGGTAATGCATGCATGATAAATCTTATCCTTTTTGTTGTTTGCACTCCAGAGTTCAGTCCATGAAAAAAAAAAGCTACTTTTAGATCCTTGAGCTTTAATTACTTTCCGATCGATCGATCCAAGAAAAAGCTATACTATGCTCCAAACGTGATTACTGAGGTCTGCTTTCTGATAGAGGACGCTTGGTTAACATATAATATATAGTATATGTAAGTAAATAAACAAGTGAGTCGTCAGTGTTCTAGTAAGTTTTTCCGTGCTTAGTGATCCGTGACGCTGCACTGCACCTTACTTGTCGGGATGGCGCGCGGCTTCAGGTCGGGGAAGGTGAGGGCAACCCGAATCCACGCCGTATCGCGCGCGCATTCGCCAAAGCTGCATCTGCAGTGCAAGTTCCTTGTCCCATACACGAGAGACATGTGCTCCCGGATCCCAGATTCAACAATGCGGCGGGGAGTATCTTGCATTGCATTGGGTCGTCCCCTGACCCACGCCAGCGTTTAATCCTCACCAAGTTGGTGCCACGAGAAAAAACACCCACCTGAGACTCAGACACCAGCTCGATCACCATGCTCGAGTCGGCCCGCGTATAGTCAAAGCACTGTGACTATAGATGGCCATGTAGCCCGCGGCCCGGTGGCACGGCCCATGGCTCTTTGCTTTTGCCCGGCCCGAGCACGGCACGGCCCCGAGGGACCGGGCCGTGCCTGGGCCGCCACCCCGGCCCGTGGCGCGGCACGGCACGGCCCGGTAAAAGTGGCGGCCTGGTGAGCGGCCCGGTGCCCCCCAACGCAGCCACCGGGCCACCAGCCCACCTAGGCGCCCCGCGTGCTCGCGTATATAAGCCGGCAGCGGCAGCCAGCAATCCCTAACCCTAATCCCCATTCCCCATCTCCATTCGCCGCCCGCCGCCCGCTTGCTGCCATCCACATCGGCGACAACGCGACTCCGGCACTTTCGCCAAAAATAAGCGGTCTTTGCCGGCGCTTCTCCCGATCCCCCTTCACTCTCTCTCTCTTCTTCTCCGGCCTCACTCTCGATTCCTCGGCGTCGGGCGTCGGCGATGCACGGGCGGACGGCGAGCCCAAGCGACCGCTCCTCCTCCGCGCTCGACCGCGACCCACCGGCCAGCCTCCGTAGTCCGTCCTCCTCCACGCCCACATGCCTCGATTCGGAGCGACGGCGCCTCGCGACGGCTCCTCGCGGGGCGGCACCTCGCCGGAGCGAGCGCGCCGGCCAGGTTGAGGCATGGCACGGCGGCACGCCGGCACGCCGTGCCGGGCCGCACGACGACGGCCCACAGGGCCGCGTTTCGGGCCGAGGGCACGGCACGGCACGCACTGCACGCACGGCACGCCGGCATGACGGCACGGTGCTCCATGGCACGGCACGCCCGATGGCCATCTATATGACCAAAGAACCATATATTCATGGGTTAAGAATAATTATATTTGCCGCTGATCTGGACCGCCATACCACCGTCGTCTATCTTGCCCATCGATCATTCATCATAAGGCCAGCACGCGCGCATACGCACTACTCTTTGTCCCAGCTCTTCCCATAGAGATGGAGCACAAGCAAAGGTCTCCACGAATTTGGCGGAAGCTAATTATCATTGCCGGCACATGACACTGTTACATGCACCATTCTCTATGCAGGCTAGTGGGAGTTGAAACTTCACCGACCATGTGTTAGGTGGGTCACATGACGATTCATATAATAGTTACATGTTTAGAGGTAGAGTAGCTCTTTTTTATGAGCAAAAAATATTTGGTTGAGAGCTCTATATATAATAGGCACAAGTCTGGGGACTAGAACAATATAATCAAATAAGTTTGAGGAACTAACGAACGATTGGAGCTAATGGACGACTAGAGATGGAGTCAGGATTTAGACAGGTGAGGGGAACCCTCTAAAGGCGCCATCGTGGCCTCAAGGATATTTGGCGCCGTGTGTTGGAAAATAATATATACCCTTTTTTTTGGCGAAGAAGCAAAATTAAACATACCTAATTAGGGCTATGGTGAGATTATAATAATCAACTTGCAACCATCCAGAACTAAGTATGCAAAGGGTAAACATTGAAAGGAAATCAACCATAGGATTAGCAGCCGTTTGTGATCACTGAAACAGACAAACACTGAAAGGAATAAAAAATAAACTACTAAACGTAGTGGAGATCAGGAGATGGCACCTTGCCGCAATGGTTTGCAGAGTTGCAGGCTTGTTTTTGCTTGCCTTGCACTTTAGCGGGTCTGTTTGGATAGAAATCTAGAGGACTCGTCAAATGAGAAAATCGGATGGCAAACTGTTGGAGATGTTATTTGCACTATAAGTGTCTTAGGTCTTATAGGCAAATCTAAATAGACTTTTAAAAAACTCCTAAAAAAGCTCACACGATCCAACAACTCGAAAGTGGCTAACCACTCGATCTAATCGGTTCCTGGAATATAGGTGCTGCCTCGTGGTGACTGCGCTCAGCGCTCCTCCGCTCGTCGCGCGTCGCCTCTAGCCACACGGCTCCGCTTACTGCACTGGTAGGACTGGCCCCGCACACCTAACAAATTTTCACTACTGCATGAGACACGCTCGCTATACCCAAGTTTATTGCAAGTATTTAGGCTGCACATACAGGAATGCCGACAGCCTCCATCCATGCTTGGCTCGCGCTGGCTCTTTTTTTTTTTTTTTTTTTTTTTTTTTTGGTCAACACATGATGGTGTAACGTGTGATTGTCATGAAAACGTTCGCGGTGCTAGTGGATGAGATATTGTCTCTGTAAATTATGTCAAGGAGGAGGAACGCGTTTCTCACTGTAGGAATTATCTATCTCGACAAATCAGATAATGCAAATCTTTGTACATGAAAACAATGTGCGCCACCACCTTCTACCGGTACCAATACGCCGACACAGGATCAAGATCAGCTAACGCATCAGAAGCATGGGTTGGTTCCTAGCTATCTGCCTCTCTGGAGGATTAATATAAAAATAAAATTAATATATATGGTCTCCGATCTCTGTGCGTATCTTACTGTGAGTTGTTCATTTGGATGTTCTTTAATCTGTTTATGGTATGGTTTCTCTTTAAATCCATAATAAAAATATATATATTGCTCCAGAAGATAGTTGCTAATATAAATTAAGTATGAAAGCGCACTAATCAGAGCGCAGTAATCAAACAACAGTAAAAACAACACAGTAATCATCACAATGCATCCGTACCTGTGCCAGTACCATGCAATAGTACAGTAGGAGCATGCACCACGCGCGGCAACACGCGGGGGTCCTACTAGTTTGTAGATGTGTAGTTGTTGTGTGAGGTTTGCATTGTGTGCGCCATGTCCCGGCCTCTCACTCTAGGCAACTAGCTGCATTTTTTTTTTTTTTTTTGTCTCATGAACTTGCGGCTAGTGTTAGAAGAACTCTTCTTATTTCTGAATACGCATATGGCGGGATGTCCCTAAAGATATTTCATCAAAAAGATAATTAATTGTCTAAATTAACTTCCCACAGACGACCACATGCATTGACAGAGTGAAACCCAAGATTCCATACTGCGATCGAGGATACTCCTGCATCTGCATCTGCATGTGTAGACTCCACCTAGCTGCCTGCTCCCTGAACCGCGTACGACCTTACCAAGTAGTTGCCGGGAGGCGGGAGTGCCCGGCCGCCAACACCTGATCGTCGATATCAACGTGTCGTGCCCACAGCTCGAATATATATTTATATATTTATATAACACATAAAGCTGGGCGAGTTGGGTTCTCACGACGATCGACGCCGGCCGGCCTGAGTGCAGGCGCTACGCTACGCAGAGAGTGTGTGTACATGTGAAACGCCACGAGATGTGACCCGGATGCACCATGCATCCCGCGTTCCCAACATCGTCGTCGTGGTCTCGTGGACACTACTACTACTTTCCTGGGAGAGCGGAGCGGGAGAGACCTCAGCTCCCCGCACTAGCTATATATTTTGTACTCAAAGTAAAGAGAAGGCCGGCCGGCTACTTTTGCTTGCATTGCATTGCATCTTTAGTTTCGTGGTATAGCCTCCTTTAGCTTACCTTGTTGGACCACCAGAGCGACGACGAGGCGCGCACAACAGGTCGGGATGGCGAGGCAGCAGTGGCGGAACCACGCCGTTGCCGCGCTCGGCGTCGCGTGCGCTGCGGCGGCCGTCGTTGCCGTGGCAGCGGCCGACGGCCCGATGAGGAACTCGACAGCCGCGGCCACACCAGCAGGTGCTCCGGCGCGGCCCGGGAACGATGGCAAGGCGTACCACCACGTTTGGCCGGTAACACATTTAATTACCGTATCGCGCGTTTTTTTACTATATGCTTCAGAAAGATTGGCAACAACAAGATGTTGCAATATTCGTTTATATATTAGATCATGTCCTATAAACATGTTATATCAAGCTATAATTTGGCTTGCTGAATGGATATTTCCATTGTTTATAGCGAATGGAATTTGGATGGCGAGTTGTGGTGGGTTCACTGATCGGATTCTTCGGCGCGGCGTGCGGGAGCGTCGGCGGCGTCGGCGGTGGCGGCATCTTCGTGCCCATGCTCGCACTCATCATTGGATTTGATCCCAAGTCATCCACTGCAATTTCCAAGTGTGAGTATTATTCATTACGCATATATCTGTGCTCTACAAATATTTTCTTGTATTTAGCAGTATACTCTCGCTCTATTTCGCCCTTAATTGTATTGAGAATCTGATCGAGGTGCTGTGTGCTCGGTGCATTTTGGGTGGTCGTCAGGCATGATCATGGGAGGATCCGTTTCGACAGTCTACTACAACCTGAAGCTGAAGCACCCGAGTCTGGACATGCCGCTCATCGACTATGACCTTGCCCTGCTCATGCAGCCTATGCTCATGCTTGGGGTCAGCATTGGTGTCATTTTCAATGTCTTATTCCCCGACTGGCTAATCACGGCTCTCCTCATATCCATTTTCCTACGTACGTGTGCCCGCATATATCATAATATCCCTGATCCCTCGTACTACTCTCAGAATCGATTAATTTTCTCAAATAACTGACTTCGTTTCTTGTCGATCGATCGGAATTTGAAAAACAGTCACATCAACTAAGGCATATCTCAAGGGCTTTGAAACGTGGAAGAAAGAGACCATAAAGATGAGGGTAAAGTTTATTTTGCCAATAAATTTTCAGTGTGGTCTTTAAGAGCACTACTGATGCTTTATTATCTTTCCTTCTTTCTTTTTATCTCCTGTTACACTAATGGAACTACTTTATTATCTCTTGGCCTCTTCCAGGAGGATGCAAAAAAACAGGAGCAGATATGTAAGAGACCACCAAAACATAACAAGTCCATTTCTCACGAAACGACATATATGCTCTTCGTTCCTTACAATTTATTTTCCAAAATTTCAGGTCAGGAACCAGAGCATGAAACAACAATCTCTATAGGAACAGATGCTGAAGCTAATAAGGCCAAATCCCCATCAGATGAAGCGGTAATAAGCATATCTAATCATCATATGTACATATATAAGCAGCCCTAATCATAGAGATCGTGAGATGGAGACTGTATCTTATCATTTCAGACATCAATTCTGAAGAACATTTATTGGAAGGAGTTCAGTCTTCTTGCATTCGTGTGGATAGCATTCCTTGGCCTTCAGGTCACAAAGGTGAGGATCCCAAACACAAAAATGATTGAGCGGGGCTTGGGAAAAAAACTCTGTACTCTGTAGTAGCGCATTAGTAGTGCAAAATACAGAAGAATAAACTGTAATCGGGCTGTTCGGCTGGTCGTATAAGTCGGATAATAAGACAAATCGGATGATTTGCTATGAGAAAAAAAAAAATATTGTTCTAACGGCTGATAAGCCCGGCTGATAAAATAAGCGAAACAGGGACGTCACAAAGGGCATTGTAGGTGGGAGAGAAGTTCAAAGATTTTCTCGTCCTATATGAGAAGATCATTTTAATACAATACTGGGATCTGTTTAGTATTACCCCTCATAGGTTAAGTTTTTTTATTAATATCACAAACTAGATGGTGGGAGCATACAGTTGAAGCATAAGATATTTGTATAAGTAGGTTGGGCTGCAGCACATTGATCTTACCGCCTCAGATATAATATATAGATACAGTAATCAATTGTCTTCCACAATACTGACGGAAACAAATAAAGTTTTCTATACCTGGTACTTGAAGTACGTCTCCTAGAGTCATGGTAACCTAATTAAATAAATAGCAGTGCAATAAAGATAACTTTGCGTCGTTACACCTGTTTTGTAATTTAATGTGAACGTTATAATTAAAAAATTCTATCCAGTTTACATATTCAGTTGTAGACTGCTAAATATACATTTTAGGACCTGGAACATACTTTTCTTTAACTGGAAGACAAATTCAGATAAATTTAGTTTGCTTCGAATTAAATTATTGGTTTTGTTGTTTACATGTACGCACAATTTAGTATGTTGGAAACTGCTTTTCTGGTTGGTAGATCTAGCAAAATAAATACAGGTCTGGAAAACAAAAAACCTGTGTTGGTTTGAAAGTTCCTACGGCCATCACACTTCATCACGGCCATTGGGCTGGGACAGGTTGCTCGACCATTTCGCCTGCCTGGCTTAGCCCAGCAGAGACCCAGACTGGGCCAAATTCGCGCAAGCCTATTTATTTATATATTCCGTTCATTTACAGTGCGCAACTTTTGATTCCACCGTTTGTCATCTGCAGAACTACGTTGCTTCTTGCTCCGTTTGGTACTGGGTGTTGAATTCTCTCCAGATTCCGGTGGCAGTGGGAGTGACAGTGTACGAAGCCTATGGGCTAAGAACAGGGAAAAGGGTGCTGTCATCCAAGGGAAGCCATCAGCAGCAAAGCAGCCTAAGAATTCGGCAGCTGGTGGTATACTGCCTGTTCGGCATCCTGGCAGGACTCATCGGTGGGCTGCTAGGCATGGGTGGTGGCTTCATCATGGGGCCACTCTTCCTGGAGCTCGGAATCCCTCCCCAGGTGTCGAGTGCTACGGCCACCTTCACGATGATGTTCTCGTCGTCCATGTCCGTCGTCGAGTACTACCTGCTGCACCGGTTCCCGGTGCCTTATGGTACAGCAGCTAGCTAGTACCGTCCATTATTTCTTGGTTCCCAGCTCGTCTCAGCTCGTAGCCCCTTCATATATAGGCTTATACAGATTTCTTGTCTTGGCTGATTTTGATTCGATCAGCTGCTTACTTCACGGGCGTGGCATTCGTGGCCGCCATCACGGGGCAGCACTGCGTGAGGAAGCTGATCGCATGGTTGGGCCGGGCGTCCCTCATCATCTTCATCTTGGCATCCATGATCTTCGTCAGCGCCCTTACTCTCGGTATATACCCACGAACCTACATATACAAGTTATTGGCCAAGATTATTGTATATATAGCAACTTCATTTGTATTAATTTATTGAAAACCGGCCGGCCATCACATGGCATGGTCTCCGCTGGCTTTTTATACGCAGGTGGTGTAGGCATCTCAAACATAGTTCACAGGATGGAGCGGCATCAGTACATGGGCTTCCAAAGCCTTTGCAAGGTGTAGTAGTGTAGAGAAGACCAATGCAATGCAAGCAAACCAGGAGGGACGACGATACTAGGACAAGTGCTAATGGATAGTCCTATATATATACTGTATGATTGAACTATTGAGGGATCGATGGGTCAAAAGTAGTCCCCAAGGATTTCAGCACACGCCGTAGCTAGCTGAAGTTAGGATCATCGTCATCCTGTATTCATGTTCGTACTAATCTTGGGGTGAAAAGGTGTGTGTAGCACAGCACAATCTATCACCCATGCACACGTAGAACTACTGAGAACCGAACGACATCTATGTAAACCTTACCTTAACATAGATTCACCATATATATTCATTCTCATACATATATACTTGAGACTCACTGTTTTTTGTGTTAAAATTGATGCCTTGATGGGGTATATATATAGTAGTATGTACATGTGAACGAACAACGAAGTGCTGAATTTCTTCGCCAGAGTCATAAAGTATTCCATGTTGGACCTATTATTATTATATGTTTCTTTTTTTTTTGAGTGGATTATTATTTGTTTCTTTGCTGGGCTTATTATATCCAGCAAAGGTGCTAGGATTAATTGTGCAAGCCACACATGGTGCTGGTACACTGCCTCAAACTATGGATCAGGTTCCAGCCCACAGACAGAACCCCAGCAAGCCCACTATTGATTAGGCTGTGAGGCCCGTAGGCACAAGTGCAGGGCCCACGTCGCAGCCACCTTCTTCTTTCTTTTTTTTTTTTTGAATCGTTCGTTTTGGTTCAGGAACGTTTCCTGGCCGTGTTTTCTTGGATAGTTTGAAGTAAAAAGTCTATTTTTGCTCCCCAACTTTTGTGAAAGTCTACTTTTTTCTCGCTAAACCCTAAAATCGGATAAACAACCTCCCTCAACTTTTTCAAATCATGCGCTTTTTCTCCCTGAAGTGGTTTTGATGGTGGTTTTGCTACAGTGACGGTGGTTTTTTTTTTTTTTCTTTTTATTTATTTTGGCCAAATTTTTGAAAAATTATAGTAAATCACAAAAAATTATAAAATAGAAAATCTAATTTTGTTGGACTCCATAAGTAGATCTACACAAAATATATAATATGTTATGCTTTAGTTTAAAGTTTTTGCTAGTCTTTTTTCTTTTTTCATTTATTTTGGTTTGAATCTTTGAAAAATCATAGTAAATCATAGAAAATCATAAAATAGAAAATTCAATTTTTTTGTCTCCACATGAGTAGGTCTACACAGTGAATATATAATATGGTATACTTTAGTGCAACAAAATAGTTATAGAAGCTACATTTATGAATTATTTTAATTAATTATAGAAAAGCATAGATCGAAAGCTACAACAAGAAATTTATATTAAAATATATCATATTATATGTTCATTTGTAGATCTAATCATGTGTAGTCTAAGAAAATTAGATTTTCTATTTTTTGATTTTCCTGTGATTTACTATGATTTTTTAAAATTCAATCAAAATAAATAAAAAGAAAAAGACTAGCAAAAATTTTGTACTAAAGCATACCATATTATATATTCATGTGTAGATGTACTCATATGAAGTCCAACAAAATTAGATTTTGCATTTTATGATTTTTTTATGATTTACTATGATTTTTCAAAAGTTCAAATTTAAATAAATTAAAAAAAGACAAAACTACCGTCACTGTAGCAAAACCACTATCAAAACCACTCCAGGGGAGAAAAAATGCATGGTTTGAAAAGTTGAGGGAGGTTGTTTATCCGGTTTTGGGGTTTAGGGAGAAAAGGTAGACTTTTACGGAAGTTGAGGGAGCAAAAGTAGACTTTTTCCTAGTTTGAATAGCATGGAACAATTTCATCCAAGAAAGGCCAGAACAGAGGGTACCGAACGGGCCGCCTCGCACTCTCGCTCGTTCATCCCAATCCCCGGCATGAGCACAAGGACGAGCAAGAGGTACGCCATCCGTCAAGCGGTATATGAAATCGCACCTTCGCTCATTCAAGATTCATTTAGAACCACAACATAAAACTTGTATTAGGGTTTGGATCTTTGGCTAAAAAGTTTAGTCCTTGTCACATCAAATATTGGAATGCTAATTAGAGAACTAAACATGAGCTAATTCTAAAATTAATTACACGATAGAGGTTAATTCATGAGATAAATCTATTAGCGCTAAAAAATGATTTTTACTATCAAATCATGAACTATTTAGGCTCAATAGATTCATCTTGCAAATTAGCCTCAACCTTAGCCTATATTTAATACTCATAATTAGTATATACACTACCAGAAAACCGTAGATTTCATGAGAGTGCAAAACGTGTCACGGAATATGGTTTTACTCTCATGAAAATAATGTGTGAGGGTGCACCGTCACGCATCAACTCTCACGATAATAGACACACGAAATACACATTGTCATGAGAGTTCACTGCCACGGATTCTTTTCATGGCGGGAGCCACCCTCATGAAAATAATGTGGCTACCAGGTTTGCTTCGGTGTTTTCATGACGGTTTTTGATGTTTTTCATGAGAGTTCACCTTCACGAATGGATTTCGTGTGAGTTTTAATTTTATGCTTTTCGTGAGAGTTCACCTTCACGAATGGATTTCCTGAGAGTTTGAATTTTCATGAGAGTCACTTTGCCACGAAATGAATTTCGTGAGAGCACACCATCACGAAAAATATGTTCGGACCATAACAAATACCAAAAATTACTGATTTTTTATATAATGATTATGTAACAAAAACATGTTCACATGCAAAATTGTAGAATTTTCTCGACAAAATTTATAATTATTATAATTGTTTTACGGTAATTTAGAAAAAAAAGAATGAATTATCCCTAGCAAGAAAATGGTTTTCCTCCAACAACTATGAGATATGGGAGTGAAATGTATGAGCATAAATATATTTTTTTTAAACATTTTATGGAGTCTATTGGAAGTACGCAGTTCAATTTGGAATTACTTTTGGTAACCATGTAGAAATTCATTCAAATGATAGAAAATATCAAGTAAGTTCTGAAATTTTTGAAACTCCTCCGTAACAACACATATGAAGGATGTTGCTTGTTAAAAAGATTTTGAAGTATGAAAGGCAATTTTCCTAAAATGGCCTCACAAAGGATCAATCTACATTTGCTTTAGAAATAAAATGATCAATAAATAACACTAAACAAGCAATAAGAACACCATCAATTGATAGAGCATGATTTTAGAAACATTTAGGAAAAAAGAATCACCATATTTGGAGTTAGCATGAGGGAGAAAGACTAGTTACAGAATTTTACTACTGATTAAAAAGAAGAAAACTTGTGTTCATGCATGTTCTTGAATTTCTAGTATTTAGGCCATAATTTTTCTATTGAAAACCCGCAACTCATATTTCGCGACGGTGGAATTTGATTCTCATGAAAATGATCACTCTCATGAAAAAATTAAATACGCTGATTTCGTGACGATGTGTAGAGCACTCTCATGAAAAATAAATTTTCATGGCCGGATTTACATCACTCTCATAAAAACAAATATTTTCATGAGAGTGTGTTTTTCACTCTCATGAAAAATGGTCCCTCTCACAAAATCTCCATTTTGTGGTAGTGATATCTAAACATTTGATGGACAAATGATCCCTAATGAGGTTGTGCTTTTGATATTCGTGCTAGTACGTCCACGCTGGACAGAAGGTCCACCAGTCAACACTACGCTACTCCCTCCATCCTAAAATATCCTGTCGCTTTTACTTCCCGAGAAATAAATGCCGGTAATTTTTATAAATAATAAATATCATCGATTAGTATCATAATTAGTACCATCCGAAAGATCTTTGAATCTAATTTTTTTTGGCAAATTTATTTAGAGATATAAATATTACACGTATTTTCTATAAATCAAGTCAAATTTATAACAAGAAAACTGAAAATAACAAATAGTTTAGGACAGATAGAGTACGTATTACTAGACTACTAGCAACAGTACAAAAGAGTGCGTTAATATATTCTCAAAGGGTGTCCTTTGCGGATGCCCAAAGGGTGTGTTTCGTATAATTTTGCAGAGTTGTTTTTTTAACTTCTCCTATTAACGAGTTCTGATGAAAACAACCAGCTTCTCCTTAGAAGCAAATTTGCAGCTTCTCTCACATGCATAATTTGCCCAAAGTGCGCCGGTGCGGGGTGCACTGTGTGACCTACTAGTACCTTTTTCGAGAATTGACCATCTTTCTTTTTTGGAACCTACAATCATCAGACTGTGGACCACAGCCACTGCCACGGCCCACAGGGTGCACGCGCACTACAGAAATGAGGCCCACGTAGCGGTACAGTTTAGCATAGCGGCAGCACACATGGACATGGGCCAGCCCAGCACTGCCCCGCAGTGTCACTCACTGCCTAAAATGAGACAACAAGCAGGAGGTCATGAGTGTCGGATGCATTATTTGCCATGCTTACTGTCCCCATCACTGCATGTTTTGCGTTTCTAAAAAGAAACCATTGCATGTTTTGCGTCCCACACACGATTCTAGTACTGCGTTGTGAGGTTCACTTGTGTTGAGAAACAAAAAAATGATTATTTTCAAAAAGAAACAAAAATGATTGGAACGACAATTACATCGATCAGATAGAGATAGAGATAGGGATAGGGATCGCATCGCCAGCCATACCTTGCGTTGGATCGGACACAGCTGCAGAGTAGAGGTCCATTCCGGCTTCTCAATTCAAGATCCTGGATGGAAGAAAGTAATTAATGGCTGCAACTTGCTAGTACTACCATCGTTCTCATGGCCATGGATCGACAACTCTGCCACTTGGGTTGTCATGTTCTTACATACGTTCCAGTTTATTCAATTCCCCACCACAAGCAGGAAGTAACAAATAACAAATTAAAGACAACAACAGAAAAGGTATGTGTGTGGTGCACACAACTTTGAGACGCTGGATTGGAGTTTCTTTTCCGTTCCGTCTAGCTAGTAGTAGGGTTGCTGTTGCTTGTGCGTTATTAGCTTTAACCTGTCTACTTGACGCGCTATATATCTATCGACCGTACGTGGTTGCCATGCCGGCATTACAGCGACGCCGGCCTTAAACAAACGGTACGGGGGGATCCTGCATCTCTGTAACCAGTGCATGTGATGATGATTAGTTATTATACTAGCATGCCTGTGATAAGCTGTTGACCTATACTGCCACTGCCACTGCAACCGGTAATGATTCATTATTATTATATTATACTCTCTCCATTCTAATTTATATAAGACGTTTAACTTTTTTAATATTAAATTAAATGAAATTTAATAATAATTTAATTTTTCTATTTTTCTATAATTTTTTAAATAAGACAAATAGTTAAATTTAAAGTAGAAAAAAATCAAACGTCTTATAATTTAGGATGTAGGAAGTATTATTATTGCTAACATTACAGACTGGGATCGGAGAATGAGAGATGGGATCTACTACCTACTGTAGCTAACCAGCCATGCTAGCTGCTCCATGTTCCTGCGTAGTACACACTAACAGGCACTATTACTTGTCTGCCTCACTCTAACTCGATCCCCTCCCAGATGCAAGGCAAGGCAACTCTGAGTCGTCGATCGTCTGTCAGAGATCTCACTAGTACTTTTTATGAAAAGGAAATGAGCACCATGTCTGGTCATGTTCATCATCATCATCATTAATCCATGCGAGATTTGCAACAAATTAAATGGCCATGTGCATTCTTGCAAATCAATTCCTGAGAGTGCTGCCTAGCTACTAGTGGATGCATTAATAAGTGACAGAGTAGTATGCCTGAACGGTACGATGCAGGCGGCCGCGTCATGCACACCACATAGCATCGCGGTGCGCTGCTCATTCTGCATGCATCTTTGCCTTGCTTAACTTACATTAACCGTATATGTACGTACAAGATCGGATACCCCATTGTAATTGTGTGTAGTGCGCTACTCATCTCTGATCGTAGGTGTAGCAGGTTGCTGACTCTCAAATCTCAACAGACTGTAGTAGTGATGCCTGCCACCGCATATCATGTCATGATATTTTTTTGTTGTTAAACTTCAAATTGAAAAACCGTTTTAAAACATTAGTCAACAATATTTTTTTTTTATTATTATTACAATAGTTTTTTGGCTTATCGGTAGAACTTATAAGTTCTCGCCGAACAGCTTTTTTAGAGTGCCTTGATCTGGCTGTATAGTGGATCGAGTAATATTGATATAGATATTAGCAGCCTAAATTTTTTTAATATGTAAACGAAGTTCAACTAGTGTTCCCGAATCAGTTCATGATTTCCGTTTTTTATTATATTCCCAAAATGCCTTCCCTTCTAAAGATCCATACTGTCTTTTCATGATGTGGCGCTGCGCACATTCCGTTGGTCACATAAGATGACCGATAAGCTGAATTAGTTGATTTGGACTAATAATTTATTGAGAGAAAAAATACAATTTAAATAGTTGATACTGTTTGAATGAATGATTGTGTGGTGTGCTGCTTCTTGCCTGTGTGTGCATACATACTACATGGTATCACCGTAGGATTCGTCAATAGTACTAATCAAACCTTTTAAAATTAAACTGTTTTTATAAAAAATTAGTAATATATGTAGCTTTTAAAGAAGTTCAATATAAAATATATTGAGAGAATATCTAATCTATAACTATTAATATATTCTTTTTATTAAGCTAAAAATGTTTGCTTTCTCGAAAGGTTAAAATAACCCCCTCCTTTTCAAAATGGAGGTGCGTTATATTTGCTAGGAGCATTTGTTTGTGACGATCTTGTCAGACAATAAATTATCTACGCATGCTAGCTCTTGGTTGGTCAAATAAGCACCCGTGCCGAGTAGAGGGACAAAAAAAAAAAAAAAAACAAATTCGTTTTGAATTAAAAAGGTTACTTCTGACACCGAGAGAATTAATACCCCAGTCAGAATAGTATAAACAGATACTCCTACGTTGCAATATACTAATTCTTCTTTTGATCTGTGCTCCTGGATTTCAGATCGCCCTGTTAATGAATGAATTCTTTTCTCTTTTGAGGCTTGATCTGATCTACGGAATTTCAGTGTGATATGGTCTGCAGGTGGGGGCGAGATACACGTGGTGCTGTTGCAGGCTGGTCCCACACACAGCTCTTGGTGGCAACCATCGTGCGATGAATGGGCGCATTCTATCGCTGTTACAGTTCCTTGACAGTGGAGACTTGAAAGGAACACGGTGGGTATTTTCAAGAGTTTACCAAAATTTACTATCATACAAATGCGTGAATGGTGATGTATCTCATAGTATCTGGCGAGTGGTGTCACTCTTCCATGACAGCTCGATGGAAAATTGACCAAACGAGTATTTTACGGATGTGAAAAATTGCAGCTGTTTTATAGTGCACAAGATGCTACATTTGGAAGCTCATTACCAGTGAATAAATTTACAAAGCTGCCAAACAGGGCAAGGGAACCAAGGGCCCCTACGTCTCGCACTCTCCCTTGTTCATCCCAATCTCCTGCATCAAGCGCCAAGCGGTGTATATATGAAATCGCACCTTCATTCATCCAGCATTTTCATTTATAGCGACTGGACTTCGGCAGGCCTACCACAAAATAAAACATGTATTATTGACTGATTATTGGGTGGTGCTTTGATATTCATGCTAGTACGTCTGCTCTGGCGGGGAGGTCCACTACACTACTACATTTGTACAAAAAAGTGAGTATACTACATTTTTTGTCCATGCACAGAAGCAAAAGAGGAAACAACAAAGATTCCGTTCATGTGCTCGGGCGTCCATTTCATCTGGCCCCGCTCGCCCATGTCACGAAGACTGCACCAAAGCCAAGCCACGGCCCACAGGGTGCACGGGCACTACAGAAACTAGGGCCACGTAGCGGCGGTAGCACAATGGGCCAGCCCAGCAGCCCCGCCGTGTGACTGCCTAAATGAGCCAACACATCAGTGCCCAGGTCAGTGTCGGATGCATTATTTGTCCTGCATACTGCCCCCATCACTGCATGTTTTGCGTTTCTAAAAATAAAAACTAAAAATCACTGCATGTTTTGCGTCACACACAACTGTGACTGTGAGCTTTACTTGAGAAAAAAAATGGTTGGAAGGACAATCACATCATCCGGATTACATTCCAAAAGAAAAAAAAAATCACATCATCCGGATAGGGATAGACGGATATGGATCGCGTCGCCACTACTATACCTTGCGGCTTGCGTTGGACACAGCAGAGAGTTCCATTCCGGCTTCTCAAGATCCTGGAATAAATTAGTGACTGCAACTTGCTACCATCGTTCTCATGATCATCATGGAACGACAATGTTAGGAGATGCTACTTCTATGGTATGGGCTAGTGAGTACGTGGGCTGGTATGCAGGCTCTCGGTCCAAGCAAGGCAGGTGGACAGATTACATAAGACACAGCAGACATGAGGAAGAGGACATCGAACAGATATTCAGAGTTATCGTCTTCCTCCTCGGCTCCTGCCTTCCTCCTCTGGCCTCTCTCTCTAGGTCTAGAGCTCTCTCTTCCTCTTGCCTAGTTCGATTTCTCCCTCTCTTCCTAGATTGCTCTGCTGGTTCGAGACCTCCCTTCCCCTGAGGTCGTGTAATCCGATTGTAACCCAACTAAGTATTGAGTGCTGTGAGAGGTGTGTTAACAGACAAGTCCTGCACTTGTCATGTTCTTACGTTCCAGTTTATTCCCCACCACAAGCTAATCAGTCAGCAGCACTTTTTAAAAAAAGAAAAAAAAAACTTCACAGGATGGAGGATCAGGTGCCGTAAAAAAATCTGAAATATATTAGGACTGATTTGGATCGGATGCCGTAAAAATTCTGAATTAACAAGTACCAACAACAACAACAACAAAAGAAAAGGTGGTATTATGTGGTGCATAACTTCGAGAGTTGAGACACCTCTCTTGGATTGGAGTTTCTTCCGTCTATACTAGTAGCTAGTAGGGTTGCTGTTGCTTGTGTGTTAGTAGCTTTGACCTGCTGCTGCCAATGCAAGAGACAAATAAAAGGTATAGGCCTCCACTTGACGCGCTATCTGTCGACCGTACGTGGTGCCATGCCAGCATTATTACAGCGACTCCGGCCTTTAAAAAAAGGTACGGGGATGATCCGGCCTGCATCTCCACACGCAATATAATGATTCTGCATAAAAGGTGAGATAAGCTGTAACCAGTGCATGTGATGATTAGTTAACATGCCTGTAATAAGCTGTTGACCCTACTGCCACTATACCACTGCCACTGGGAATGATTTATTATTATTATATTATTGCTAACATTACATACAGTACTGGGATCGGAGAGATTGCATGGTTGCTACAGTACCTACCAGCCATGCTTGCTGCTAGCTCCATGTTGCTGCCTGCAGGGTGCAGGCTGACAGGCACTTGTCTGCCTCTCACTCCCAAATGCAAGGAATAGTACATTGGAAGAAGTACTACGTGAAAAGGATGTATGAACTAATGAACACCATGTCTGGTATGTTCATCATCATTAATCCATGCGAGACTTATTACTAGAAGCAGAGAGTATGGCAACAAATAAATGGCCATGTGCATTCTTGCAAATACAAAGCTGAGTGCTGCTGCTGCCTAGCTAGTGGATACCCCCAGTACGCTATTGATTCATCGACAGATCTCAACACACTGTAGTGATGCCTACAACCGCAGCCCGATTTGTTTTTCAGAGTGCCTTGATCTGTTCTTTTCTGCAGTTTAATTGCTGTCACACACGCACACACGTGACGCAAAGCAGCAAGTGTGAACTGGAACGTCCAAAGATCTGCTTAGTATATATTACTAGGAGGGTAAGCGCGTGATGCCGCGCGTACACAGTTGGTGGTCGCGCCTATGTGTTGTGGTGAATTGGTGTTCTTTTGGGTTTTGTTCGTTTTTAGCGGTAATAGGTCTAAAGTTGTGTATATTCTTGTATTTTTTGTTAGGTATCCGCATCTGCATGTAAAAGACAGTAATAATTAACCACTCAAGGTTATCTCTAAGAACGACTGACGCAAAATTAGAAAAATCAACGATTGAATAGTAGAAGCTAGTGAATTTTACACTGGAAATCCTTTTGCATTGCAAGACAATATATATCCTCTTTTAAATATGGTGGCACTAATAGGACTGCTACCGGCGGCAGCAAGATAGATGCATGGAGTCCGGTACGGTGAATTCCGCCTATACATACTGTCGGTGCTAGAACTGGTGGCTCTAGCACCAATGAGTGAATTTGTGGTGCGTGTTCCCAACCCCGGATGGTGTGCAAGATGAACACAAGGATTTATACTGGTTCGGGTAAGAGAAGGCCCTACGTCCAGTGGGGGGGAGGGGTTCTTGTATTATCTTGCACCGAAGTGCTCATAGGTAGGGTGTACAAGCGGGAGAGAGGGGACGGGGTCCCAAATCTCGTAGTGATTGAGTGAAGTGCCAATATCGGGCTTTCGTGTGTGTGAACCTCCGTGTCATCTAAGGGTCCCTGCCTTCCCCTTTTATAGCCGCAAGGGGAAGGCAGGGCCTTACAAGAGACGGCACCGTGCTCGTGGTTGGGTCATGGGCTTCCGTCCTCCCTCGACGAGGCTTCGGCGTGGGCGACCGCCCCCGACCGTGACGAGGCGATCTTGGCGTCGCCTCCCTTGCCCCTCAATCCGGAATGACGGACGCCCCCGTTGGAGTTGGTGGAGTGCGCGGAGGGGGGCGCCAGAGCCCCGTAGCTTTGACCCGCCTCGGGAGTCCAAGGCTCGGGGGCCTCGGAGCTTGTCGTCGCATTTGGAGTGGGTGGAACTGCCGCGGGCGATCGTCGGCGCAGCGATTTGCCCATCCCGTGCTCGGGGCTCACGGGGTGGACTGCTGGTCGACCGAATGGGCGTCCGCCCACTCCCGCACGAGGGGTGACGCCGGGCGGCGTGGCCTTGGCGTGGCGGGCGGCGGCGTCGAGTCCCGGCGATGGGACCTGGCGGAGGGGTTAGGCAAAGATAGTGCCCCACTGCGGGCGGGCGTGGCCTCCATCGTGGAGACCGCGTAAGCATGATTGCCGGCGTGGGCCGTGACGGGGCAATGCCCATCCCCCCCGTCGAACATGGAGTGCTCCCCGACACGGGCGGTGGTGGATATGCGTCAAATCGGTGGTACGGTCTTTGACGCTGCCCCCGCCCGAGGCCTGGGTTGCCGGGGGCTCGGGCGGGGCGAGCCGGCGGCTCGTCCGAGGCCCCCGCCGTTGGGGGCTCGGGCGGGGACGGAGAGTGGAGGCTCGTCCGAGGCCCCCTGCGCTGGGGGGCTCGGGGCGAGGCGGAGAATCGGGCGCCGTCCGAACCCTCGGGGGGGTAGGCTCGGACGGGCCGCGGGGCCGCGCCGCCGCCGCCGGCACTATGGCTTAGATAGCGGAAATGGGAGGCTTGTTTGGGCCGAAGTTTGCGTTTTGTTGGGCTTTCCTTAAGGGGCCCTTATTTTGGTCCCCCGACGGTAGCCCCCCGAGCCTCGAGGGAGTGGGAGCACTCGTTCGGAGGCCGAGGTCGTGCTTCCTCGGTTGCCATCGATACTTTCCGCAGGTGCGTGCGAAGACCCGGGCGGGTGTGTAACCCGAGGCTTCGGAGGGGTTTGGGAGACTCCTCCGAAGGCTTGCATTTAGCTTCGCACGACGTGTCTTTGAGGCTTGTCTCGAGAGTCGTGCTCTCCGGCGGGGCGCGCGAAAGCACCCGCCGGTGTAGCCCCCGAGGCCTTGGACGAGTGGGGGGCACTCGTCCGAGGGCTAGTGCGTTTTTGGTGGACGTACAAGCCGTGCTGCCGAGCCCCGGCCCGTCGGCTCGTCCCGGGGGTTCGGCTGGGTTTTTGGGGCGTTTTCCCGGAATTGGTTCGCGCGTTGGGGGAGCCCCCCAAGCCCTCGTAGCGACGAGGGGAACCCAATTGGGACTCACCGCCAGGTTTCTTACGCACCTCGCCTTCCCTTCCGCAGGGAGGAGGGTGGACTTTGTCGTGCTATCGTTGACGAGTGTCGAACACGACTAGATCCGGTGAGTCTGTTAGGGAGAATCCAAGTGAACCGCCTGTGCCCCGCTCGCTAGGGGTTGGCTGGGCCCGAGGCGGCTTCATAAGAGCCCGCACGGTATGCCCGAGGTGGGGCTCGGGTCCCGTCCGGGCCGGGTCCCGAGGGCTCGGCGCTGTCCCACGCGGGATCCCCTACTCGCTGCCATGCTGGCCTCGGATGCCGCAGGATTTGCCGCTTGCGCTGGGCCAGCTGTGTATGAGGCCGTCCAAGCCGCCCCTTAACTCGCCGCCTGGGTGGCTGTCGAACACTTAGATGGGCCACCAACCCCGACCTTAGGTGGGTTGCCGCCTGGCTCCTTCGTGGAGAAGGAACCCCTGCTTTTGCCTTAACGCTGGGCGCGTGGTGCGTTTTTTCAGGCGGCCAAAGACGGGATGCGGAGTGCCGCGAGCGGTGGCGGGCCCCACTTTCTCCGTCATGGCAGCTTGCCGTCTACCGCGGGTCCCACGGAGGATGCGATGCGGCGCGCCAAGGTTTTCCGCCGTGGCCACGCGCGGTGGCAGGGGCCCCGGGCCGTGGGGGTTCGGATCCTTTGCGGGAGGCGTGCCGTAACGCGCGTGGCGCGCCGAGCCCGTGGGTCGCGCCACCCGTGGCGTGGTCTCCTCGCCGGCGCGGGCGCTGTGTCGAGTAGGCGATCGTGGGCCGATACGCATTTAATGCGAAGAGGGGAAGTGACGAGGGCGCATCGAAAAAATACCTATGCGGCGGCCGCGTTGGCCTTTCCTTCGTATTCGCTCTTCTTTGCTTCGCCTTTGCCTTCTCCACCGCTTTAAAAATTCTCTTGAGCTCGCCGGAGAGGGGAAAGAAAGAGAGACTTCCCCGCCGCCTCCCTCGCCGATCCCGCTCTCGCGATGGCGCCCAAGGCCGGTGTTGTTGGCGTGGCAGATTGGGAGTCCTGCCCGTGACGGAGGCGGAGCCGGGTGGCGTTGGTGGAGAAGGGGCTCTGGAGCGCTTGGAACGACTTCCAGCCGCCGGAGTGGATCGTGCCGCCGCCGATGATCGGGTACCGCGCCCTCCCGCCGGGTACGCCGTGAGCTTCACGCCGTTCCACGAGCGTGGGTTCGATGCCGGTGGGGCGTTTTTACGGCGCCCTGGAGCACTACGGCTTGAGCTCCACAACCTCGCCCCCAACCGCATCACCCACGCGTCCGCCTTCGTGGGCGCCAGGCGAGGGCTTCCTCGGCGCCGACGCCCACCGGGACCTGTGGCTCTACTTCTTCGAGGCCACTTTAGTTCTGAAATCTCCGCCCGGGGCGGAGAAGGAGAAGGGGAAGGAGAAGGAGAAAGAGAGGGGGAAGAGGTTGGTCGTCCGGCCGGCAAAAATGACGTTGCAGTGCGATCCAGCACCGCTGGGACTATATCCTGGGCGAGGCTCGCCAAATCGACCGCTGTTGGCACAAAGAAGTGGTTCTACCTTCGCAACGACGGTGGCCACCTACCTGCCTACACCGGGAAGGTGTTCGACTCCAAGCCGCCATCGTGGCGGAAGGAGAGCGATCCCGAGAGGGTGACCCCGCCGAGGAAGGTGTTTACCGCCCCGGGCGCGCGACCAAGGAGGGTGCGGACGCCTCGGCGGTGATCGCCCGGCTTCCACAAGCGGCGCGCACTGCCGCTCATGCATCGGGCGGTACGCGCTGTATGACATGCGGACGACAACCCCTCGGGAGGGGACCCGGATGGCGGCCGAGGACCTAGGGTTCGCCGAGGTCCTTGACCGGACGAAGCAGGCGGCATCGGTGGAGCATTCGCAGTTGCTTAGAATCCCGATGCGGCCGGACAAGGACTACATCAGTCCGGTAAGACCCGTTCCTCCGCTCCGTCGCGTTCCGTTCTTCTTCTTCTTCTTCTTCTTCCCCACGCTGATCCCGGTCATCGCGCTTTTGCGGGGGCTCGCGGAGAGGCTAAGGCAGTCGAAGCCCCCGATCACCGCGGAGAAGGCGGCCAATCGCGAGCGCGCGGAGGCGGAGAAGCAGAAGAAGGAGAGCGCCGTGGAGCGCAACGCCCGTAAGCGTAAGGAGAGGGAGGACTGCTCCTCGGCCGGGCGCCAGAGCAGAGGGTCTCCCTCTAGCGGGGACGCCGTCGGACACCACCGAGCAATGACGACGACGACGGCGATGGTGAGGAGGAGTGGGACGAGGACGGCTGAGCCGCTGCCTCGGGTTGGATCCCCCGAGGTGACGCCGCGTCTCCGGCGGGCGAAGTTCGTCGCCCGCCGCCGTCCTGGAAGGGCTGCCGGGAGAGGCTTGTCTCCGGGCGCAGCCGACTCGGGGGCCGCGCGATGTCCCCAGCGCCTGGGACGTCCCCGCGGAGAGGAGGCGTGGACGTCACGGGGAAGGAGGTCGCCGAGCCCCTCCCTCGCCGAGGCTCGCCTCCACAGCGGCCCGCCCGCTGCCGGCGAAGCCGGGTCGGAGGCCCGCAGTAGGGACGCCTCGGCAGGCGAGCAGCCGTCCGGGCGCCGACATTCCCGCCATCGGGCGGGTCCCGGTCCGGGGCTAGATTAAAGTGCGCGGGGTAAGTGGCGTTCACACCTTGTCGCCGGTCTTGACGTTTCGCTCTTTTTTTCCGCCTGGCCACTGCTGTCTTGTCCTCATCCGCAGCTTGAAGCGCACGGCCGCGGTGGACGCGGCCCCCCTTGCCCCATGGAAACAAAGCAAAGCGGGGGTCGGGAGCGCGAATCTTGTTCCCGCTGCCGAGGCGACGGGTCGGGACCGGTGAGAGGGAGAAGGTCGCTGAGGAGCCGCCATCCACGGAGCGGTCCTCGGCGGCGGAAGCGAGGCAGCGCAGGCGTCTGCCGGGGGAGACCGGGCGTGCCCGTGGCGCCCCGGCCGGGGGGACGGGGTCGGCACCGCCGGACGGGCGGAGACGCCCGGGCGAGGAGGACGACGTGGTGATCCCGGGCCGTGTCGGCCCGGTAGACTCCTCGGTGTCGGCCGAGGTAGCGGTGGAGGAGCCCGCGGTGGTTGCTACCGCCGACGCAGCTATGACCGAGGCGAGCCAGCCTCGGCCCTTCACCAAGCCGTGGCCACCGAGGCGGGTGCCACCTCGGCGGAGGGAGGAGCAGCGGGCCCTTGGACCGAGGCGCCCCGTGGGTGCCACGGCCTCGGCCGGGAGCGTCCGGTGAGCAGCCCGCCCGGGGAGCCCACCTTGTCCGGAGAGCCGCCCGCCTGGGGGGGGCCTGGAGAGGCGGGGCCTTTGCGCCTTTAGGCGACACCAAGGAGGGAGGATGCAGGTGAGCGTGGCGGACTGCGTCGACCGCTACGAGAAGGCCGCCCGGACCATTGTGTCGAGGTTGTGCCAGAGCTCCCCCTTGCTTCGGGGTGAGTGAGCTTTCAGCCCTCTTTCCCTCTTGAGCGTCTTCCCAGCGACCGACCGGGCTGGAGAGCGTGTTGCAGGATTTGGCGCAGACGTCGAGCGGGAAGTCGGAGGTTCTCCGCGCGTCGGCCGGCCTTCACGATCAGTACCTTCAGCAGAAGGGCCTGGTCGCCCAGCTGACGACGGCCGTGTCGGAGAAGGACGCCGAGCTCGAGAAGCTCCGCCTTCTCGTCTCCCAGCTGCAGGCCGAGGCCGCGACGGCACGCGAGGACGCCACCCTCGCCAGGGACGTCGCGGCGGGCCACGCTAGGAGCCTTGACCAGCTCCGGACGGAGAAGGAGGCGATGGTCGCCGAGGCCTCGCGCTCGGCGGACTCCATCAAGTCCCTGTCCGACAAGCTGGAGGCCTCGGAGGCTGAGCGCGTCGTCCTGGGCGAGGAGTACTCCAAGCTGAAGGAGGCAGCCTTGCAGGGGATCGGCGAGAACGAGACCCTCCGCGGCCAGCTGCGAGGTAAGAGCTGTGACTGGCCTTCGTGCCTGTGTTACACCGCCCGAGAGCCTAACTCTCGGGTTCTTGCAGACCTGCAGGGCAGGGTGACAGAGCTGGAGGAGAGCCTCTCCGTGTCGCAAGCCGCCTATAACTCGGCGCAGGGCGAGCTTGAGACCCTGACGCGGGAGGCCACAGCCGTCTGCGCCGCGGTGGAGGTGGAGGAAGCCGGCGGGCAAAGAACTTGGTGTCGCGGCTGCCGACGGTGCCGCAGCCCGGGTGGAGCGCGGCGCTGGAGGCCCTCCGAGTCGGCGCGTGTCGCACACGCCAAGCGCTGACCATGTCCCACTACCGCTCGACCTCCCTCGGATCGCCGAGGGGCCTGTCGCGGGCCGAAGAGGAGATGGGCACGAGACCGATGTGCTGGCCCAGCTCGCCAAGGAGGCCGAGAAGAGCGGGGCTCCCGCCGCACTGGTGGCTACTTTTGCGCCCGGGCCGTCGTCTCCATTCCTCCGAGGAAGCTAGTGACGCCGAGGCTGCGGCCGCCGAGGTCGTGTCCGCCGAGGTCGCGGATGCCGGGTGCCGAGACGCCGAGGTCACGGATGCCGTGGCCCGATGCCCCGAGGCCGTGGATGTCGCCACCCAAGACGTTGGTGGCCCTGACGCCCCCCCGAGACCCGCGCAGCTGGGCCCAAGTGCTCATGTAAATAAAAGTTTATGTTGATTTTGTGTTTATGAAACACTTTGTGAATCGGGCCCGCCGAGGCCTTGTGTTTTTTGTGCCGGCTCTTTCGTTATCTCTTCGTTTTCCCATCCGCTTGACTCGTTACTTAGTCATGCGAGGATACTTTGCGCCCGAGGGTCGCTCTTTACCCGCAGGTAAGGACTGCGTGAGTAGCTGCCACGGCCCCGTTACCTTATTGTATTGAGCGGCCTCCCCGCGGCACTTGGAGTTATCCCTCGGCTAAGGGTGCCAAGCGGAGGCGCCGTAGCGCTCGGGCATGGGTGGCCTCGCGGCTTGGCCATCTTTGGCCTTGGGACGAACTCGGTCGTGCCTTTTCCTAAGTACGCGGAACTTCCGGGAACGTAGAGTTTACGAAAAATAGCCGGGGAAACGAAAAAAGGTTTTTTGAGGGGTGCTTTCTAGGAGGGGACTCCCCCCTTTCTAGCCCCCGAGGGAGGCTTGGTTTTGGTAAGCCAAAACCGAGTCTCACTGAGTCCTATTGAGGACGAAATGCTGTGACTTGGGCGAGACTTAGCTTTATTTATTCAAAGGTACAAAGCGTATGTACAATGCTTGGAATTTCTAGGGGTAGAAGCGACGTAGCTGTTGGATGTTCCAAGCGTTGTTGAGGATCTCGCCAGCCTCGTTGGCGAGCTTGTACGTGCCCGGGTTGAGGACTTCGGCGACGATGAAGGGCTCCTCCCAAGACGGCGTGAGCTTGTGGCGCCCTTTGTTGTCTTGGCGGAGACGGAGCACCGAGATCGCCTTCCCCGAGGTCTCGGTCCCGACCCGCTTGGCCGTGGTAGCGTCGAAGGGTCCGGCCGGTATCTTGCCGAGTGTAGGAGGGCAGCATCCCTGGCTTCCTCAAGCATGTCCAAATGAGTCCTCTCGAGCCACTTGGTTGCGGGGCCTCGTCGTAGGCTTTTAGCCTCGGGGATCCGAATTCCAAGTCGGTAGGCAAAATGGCTTCACGCCGATACCGGGAAGAAGGGCGTGAAACCCGTGGCTCTGGCTGGTCGTCGTCCCCGAGGCTCCAGAGGACCGAGGGGAGTTCCTCGAGCCACCTTTTGCCAAACTTGTCGAGCTTGTTGAAGATTCGAGGCCCGAGCCCCCGCAGTATCATCCCGTTGGCCCGCTCTACCTGCCCGCTTTGTCCGGGGGTGCACGACCGGGGACCGACGATGCGTATCCGGTGCTTATCGCAGAGGTTTTAACTTCGCCCCGAATCGGGTGCCGTGGGTCGGTGATGATAGAGTTCGGGACTCCAAAGCGGTGGATGATATCGGTGAAGAATAGCACCGCCCGCTCGGGACCGAATGTTGGTGACGGGCGCGCCTCGATCCATTTGGAAAATTTGTCGATGGCGACGAAAGCAGATGAGTGAAGCCCCCGGGGCCCTTCTTGAGGTCCTACGGATCAAGCCCCACACGGCGAAAGGCCACGTGATCGGGATGGTCTGGGCGCTGAGAAGTCGGTAGGTGCGTCGACGGGCGTATCATGACATCCTTCGCAGTGCGTACTACCTCGATGGCGTCGGCGACCGCGGTCGGCCAAGAGAACCCCTGTCGGAGGCGCCGCAGAGGGGGGCGGGGGAGCGGCGTGGTGGCCGCAGACACACCGGCGTGGATCTTGTGGGCTAGGGGCGAGGCCCTCCTCGGCCGTGATGCATCGCCGCAGGACCCCGATGGGCTTCGCTTGTAGAGCTCGTCCCCGATGACGACGAAGGACTTCGCTCTTCTTGCGGTGCGTCAGCTTGGTTGAAGTCCTCGGGGAGGACCCCTCGGATGATCTAGTCGAGGTCCGGCTTTCTCCATCCGGCTTGGGGTCGGCCTCTGGATCCCCCCGTCGATCTCCATGACCTCGGCATTTGATGCCGAGGATGCTCCGGAAGCCGAGGGGCCTCGATGTCGAGGGGCCTTGGACGGGCCTCCAGCCCCGAGGGGGGTCGGAACGATCTTCCGAGGCCTCCCTTGCCCCTCGATCGTGACGGAAGGAGCCGCGAGGTCTTTGGTGAAGACGTCGGGGGAACCGGGCTCTCCCAGCGGCGATCTTGGCGAAGTTCGTCGGCCGGCTTCGTTGTGCCTCCGGGACGACATGGTTGAGCTCGAGACCGTCGAACTTGTCCTCCGTGGCGCGCACCGCCTTGCAAGACGCATCCATCTTGAGGTCGTGGCAGCTTGAGTCCTTCATGACTTGGTCGATGACAAGTCCGCGAGTCCCCCTCGACGCCGAGGCGCTTTGACGCCAAGTTCGATGGCGATCTTTAACCCGTGAGCGTGCCTTCGTATTCTGCCATATTGTTCGATGCTTTGGGAAGTGAAGGCGGATCACGTATCGCATGTGCACCCCGAGGGAGAGACGAAGAGGAGGCCGGCGCGGCTCCCGGTCTTCATCGGGACCCGTCGAGGTACATCGTCCAAAGATTCCGCCTTGGAGCCGAGCGGCGGTAGCCGGGTGTCGATCCACTCCCGCGAGGAAGTCGGCCAAGACTTGAGATTTGATGGCCTTCCTCGGCGCGTAGGAGAGAGTTTCTCCCATGAGCTCGACGGACCACTTGGCAACCCGCCCCGAGACCTCCCGATTCGAGGATCTCTCCCAACGGGAAGGAGGAGACCACCGCCACGGGGTGGGCGTCGAGTAGTAGTGCCGGAGCTTGCGCCGGGTCGTGACCACCGCGTAGAGCGCTTTACGGATCTGCGGGTATCGGATCTTGGTTTCGGACAAAGACTTCGCCGATGAAGTAGACCGCCGTTGGACCGGCAGGGTGTGGCCCTCCTCCCGCCTCTCGACGACGATGGCCGCCGACCACCACGGGTGGTCGCGGCGACGCATAAGAGGAGGGGTTCACACTCGGCGGGCGGACGAGGATCGGGGCACCGCGAGGGGCAGCCTTGAGCTTGTCGAGGGCCTCCCCGGGCCTCGGTGGTCCAGAGAAGCGCTCGGACTTTCTCGGGGAGGCGATACTGAGGGGTGCCCTTCTCGCCGAAGTCGTGAGATGAAGCGACCGAGGGCCGCCAGACAGCCCCATGACTCGCCGCACGCTCTTTAGATCCTTGATCGCCCCCATGCTCGTCACCGCAGCCACCTTCTCCTCCGGGTTGGGCTCGATGCCGCGTTTGGAGACGATGAACCCGAGGAGCATGCCTCGGGGAACCCCCGAGACGCACTTCTCGGGGTTGAGCTTAACGCTTTTGGCCTTAAGACACCGGAAAGCGATTTTGAGGTCGGAGATGAGGTCGTCGGCCTTCTTAGTCTTGACCACGATGTCGCCGACGTAGGCCTCTACGGTTTCGCCGATGTGGTCACCGAAAACGCCCAAAGATGCACCGTTGGTACGTGGCCCCCGCGTTCCTAAGCCCGAAGGGCATCGTCACGCAACAAAGACATGCCGAATGGGGGATGAAGGACGCCGTGAGCTGGTCGGACTCCTTCATCTTTATTTGGTGGTAGCCGGAATAAGCATCAAGGAAAGATAAGAGCTCGCACCCCGAGGTGGAGTCGACTATCTGATCGATACGTGGTAAGGGAAAAGAGACTTTCGGACATGCTTTATTTAAGCTAGTATAATCTACACACATCCTCCATTTCCCACTCTTCTTCCTAACCAAGACAGATTAGATAACCACTCGTGGGTGGAACACTTCCTTGATGAATCCGGCCGCCAAAAGCTTGTTCACCTCTTTTTCGATGGCCCCGCGCTTCTCCTCGTCGAATCGGCGCGATCGCTGCTTCACCGGTCCGGACCCGGCCCGGATATCAAGGGAGTGCTCGGCGACATCCCTCGGAATGCCCGGCATGTCCGAGGGACTCCACGCAAAGATGTCAACGTTCGCGCGGAGAAAGTCGACGAGCACGGCTTCCTATTTAGGGTCGAGGGAGTCACAGATCTTCACCGCCTTGCCGGGACGAGGTGGAGGGGTCGAAAGGGACTTCTCTTACCCCATCGGACGGCTCGAAGGTGCCGGGCGTGGCGCTTTGGAGTCGAGAGCCTCGGAGACGGCCATGGCCTCGGCATGCTCGATGGCCTCCACGTCGCAGTTGAACGCGTGCTCGTAGGAGGAGCCAACGGTGATGACACCGTTGGGGCCTGGCATCTTGAGGAGGAGGTACGTATAGTTCGGGACCGCCATGAACTTCGCGTACGCGGGACGTCCGATTATGCCGTGGTAGGTTCCTCGGAAGTCAACCACGTCGAAGGTAATGACCTCCTTGCGGTAGTTTGATGGCATCCCGAAGACGACGGGGAGGTCGATATGCCCGAGGGGCCAGGCTCGCTTGCCTGGCACAATGCCCTGAAAGGGAGAGTTGGAGGGTCGGAGGTGCGGGCGCTCCATCCCCAACAGCCGCCGGGGGTGTCGGAGTAGAGGATGTTGAGGGCGCTGCCGCCATCCATCAGCACCTTAGTGAGCCGAACGTTGCCGACGACGGGATCCACCACGAGTGGGTATCTCCCGGGGTTCGGTACGTAGAGCGGGTGGTCGTCGGGGCCGTAGGTGATGGCCTCGGCCGACCACGGTAGGTACCGCTTCTTGGCGTGGCGGGCGCACCGAGAATACCTCTCGGCGCTCGCGCTTGATCCGTCGTGGTGAAAGGTTCGCTGGGAGGCCCCCGATGATCATGAAGACATCATGGATCTTCGGGAACCCGTCATCCTTGTCTTCTTCCTCCTTCTCCTTCTTCTTCTTGTCCTCGGGCGGGGGCCGCTTTTGGTAGAATCGGCAGGCCAAGTCACACTCCCCCATGGTGTGCTTGACGGGGAACTTATGGAAGGGGCAAGGTGTTAACACTGGATTTTGGTAAAGACCAATGATAGGTGGGCCGATTCGGTAAAGTCTATGAGAAAGCAGAAATCCAACGTGTTCGGCAAATGAGTGTGCGGTCGGCTAACTTTGAGCTATTCGGCAAGCGTATATGCTATTGACTCTGGGTGATTCGGCAAGCATTGGTGCGGTCGGCTATCTTTGAAGACAGTGGCTCCATTCGGGAAGCGAAAGGTGGCAAGCAAGAAGCCGAATAGAAGAGCGATGATCAAGGACTCCGAGGAGAATTATAGCAAGAGTCTCGCCATACTTTTGAGTTACCTTTAACATATTGTATACGTCGTAATCTCTTAGGATTCATGTTATGTCCAGGGTATAAATATAGACCCTCGACCATTGTAAAGAGGATATACACAATCAAATCAATACAACCGGCCCCGTGCCACGTCTTCGAGTCCTTTTGTCGTGTCGTCGAGTTCTTCGAGAGGAGCCATCGATCCGTCGACCTCCGTAAGTTCCGGCAACCTTGCTATCATGTCTAGTATCATGCGGTGGATTTAGATCTTGATGCAAGTAGTCTTGTTTGTCTCGATGGGATGGCCGTGCGGCAGGCGTCTACTTGATGATCAAGAAGTCTTTGTTTATGCTTCGTCTATCTCGACTAGATGGCCGTGCGGTAGGCGTCCGCTTGATAGCTTAGCAAGGCAAGATAGTTATCGATTCTTGGTTAGATCGTGAGTCGTGCGGCAGGCTAGGATCTGGTTCAAGGATTAGTTATCGACTCTATCAGATTTGGCAAGATCTAGTAGATTCATTAAGTTAATTATCACGTGTTGCATGACTTTAATATTTTATTTATTTGTAACACTCTTTTGCCCAATCTAGATTTGATCGGTTTCGGCTTCTTATTTTATAGATCTATTTGCTCTCTAATGTTCTTTACTCTTATTTTATCATGATAAATAGATCGTATGCTCACATAGCCGAATTGGATCAATCTAGATTGTTACATGTTGCGGGTTCTTGCATGTTAGAAACGCTTAGGCTTTGATAGGATCGGGTATCGTGCGGCAGATGCAGGTCTTTGATTAGTTTAGTCGTGATAATTTGTATGTTCCTTCTTCATGGACCCTGAGTCGGCCGTATTGCCGAGCTTGGTTATGCTTCAATTCATAGTTAACTATTCACTTGTTCAAACATGTCTTCTCACGCATGCACGTTCGGCAATCGATGCATTACGCGTTTCACCCTCATATTCGCCGAATGAATCATATGCATGATTGGCGCATGCCTTCTATAGCTGTATGTCGTAAATAAGTGGCTTCGTGGCAGTATATACGAACTGTGCGGTCTCATCCGACACGTTCGATTTTGTATTTAACAAGTTTCTTTGTCCCTTGTCGGTTTTCAGTCAAACCGACCGGCACGCTTCGATCTCCAAACCGTGCGGCCGTCCGATTGAAGTCACGCTTTTCGGCTTGCTTGTGTGCTTGGTGCGAGGGTGCAGATTTTGTGCCAACACACTTTTTGGCACGCCGGTGGGACCATCTCCTGATTCAAGATGTCGGACGTCAATAACAATCATGATCCGGACGTGACGCTAGATGAATTGCCGCACCAACCGAGAGCAACAAAGTGGAGCAAGCATGCGAGCAATACAAGCATAAATGCTTAATGTCTTTCTCCAAGAACAAGAGCAACAAGGTTTTTTTCAAGCGGTCATTGCCAAGGGTTCTTCTTGCACATCAAACCGATTGCTCAAGAGGAAGAAGCTCGAAAGGTATCGATTTGGTCCATAAAGCCTTGGCGTATACCATCGAAACCACAACACGGCCTTTCTAAATACTTTCCGAGTAATCATGGCTAATACCTTCGGCCAAGCTGGCGATAAGTATTTTGAAGAGGGTGTGGGACCAATTCGTGGACCGGTGCTTTTCAACATTCCAAAGTATCGAGAGAAGCAAACCGAAGATGAAGGAACATCCGGGATTAACAAAGATGAAGTGGAGACTCATGAAAAGCAACCACCTCCTACTTACAGTCAAGTGGCGTTTGGCACTACTTGAAAAGAGTACCGCAATCTGCATACAAGATATCTCCAAATCAAACAAAGTTACAAAGGAACATGTATGGGGATGGATATCATGAGTTCACCGATTATACTTGCTCTAGATGCTCTACCGAATCCAGGATATAGAAGTGCAAAGAAGAATGCCATCCGGAGGACAGGCACGTGGAACTCCGAAGATAGACATTGACTTAATCATGCGAGGGGATGGCTGATATGATGCAACATCGGTTCGACCTAAAGCCAAAGAATCAATCCTATTCATACAAGTCTGCGTACCAGAATGGTATAACAGGGGTTGCACTACCGCCAGAAGGGTGAAGCCACCAACGGACTTAACCAAATTTTCTCGTCGATGATACAAGTACCACGAGCATATTAGCCGATACCGATACAGACTTTGGGGAGGCGTTCACGCACGGCTTGGAGGATTCGGTATTTTCCATTGTCTCTCACCGGCCCAAATTTCACCGGTTTTACTTCTCTACCACCGATTCTATTGGTACTTGGGCGTAACTTGAACAGAAGTTTCATGCTTATTTCTTCACCGGAACTACTGAAAAAGAAGCCGGTAGACCTTACCGCTTAAAGGCGTAAAAGCTAATGAGACACCACAAGAATATCTTCGCAGATTCGAGAAAACTAAGAGTCTTTGCTTCTCATTGAATTTACTGCACGATCACCGCCTGAATAGCAATAGCAGGGATGCTTTGCCGAATGTCGTGGAGAAGTCGTTCGGCATGGAGTTTGATGATCTCGGTCAACTCGCCGTAGATTAGCCGTCATGAGTAATCGGCTCGGGGTTTCGTAAGGGATAACCGCTATCGGAAGGGTAATGTTGCTAGTGAGATGTATCGAGTTTCCTGGAAGAAGCAACCGAAAGTACGAGGATGAAGATGAAATAGTGCGGCCGAGTTGACTTGGGATAAAGAGCCTACCCAAGTAAGTCGGCGGTGGCTGAAACAACAAAAGGGGACTTACGATTTTGATGTCTCCAAATCGATAAGCTTTTTGATCTGTTGGTGAGGGAAGGACGCATCAAGCTACCGGAGGGACATCCCATGCTACGCCCTGAAGGGGGTGAAAGATAAGAGATATTGTGGTTATCATAACACTAATTCTCACTCCATCAATGATTGCCGAGCTCGTTCGAGTTCGGATTCGGAAGGCAATTCGGGAGGGACATCTGAAATTTGATGGCAAGATGAAGATTGATGGCAAACCTTTCCCTCGAAACATGATTTCTTTCTCTGTCGGGATGGTCTCCGCAGATGACCCTAAAAGCAAGGGAAAGATGAAAGTGTTGACATCGAAAAAGAGCTAAGAAAAGTGGCAATCAGAGACCCCAACCGATGACATCTGGCGAAGAGTTAAAGAGAAAGTTCGGTTCAAAAAATAGCCGAACCGAGAAAGGTGAAACGTCCGCACCAAGGGTGACATCACGAATCTTGCTGAATAAATGGCGAGGCAGGCAAGAGCAAGAATATTATGAAGAACAAAAGTTCTTAGAAGAACGGTGGAGATATGAAGAAGAGATGTACCACCGAGAACAAGAAGAACACATGAGAGAACTAGAAACAGTCTCATTGGGGTTGTTCATTCTTTAAGCATTGTTGGAATGAAGGCTTGAAGTCGCACTGCTAGAAACAATTGCCCGTAATGCAAAGATCGCATTATGGCTACAGGCAGTCTCGAGTCAACCGCCGACCAGTCCATGAAAGACTTGGAGTTCAATTTCCTGAGGACGATCGGCGTATAAAATTGAATGACTTTGATCATCAGAGGAAGAGATTCGCGGATCAGCATTGGGTTCATCCCGAAGAGTACGATGAGGAAGGAAATACTCATGGATATAGATGGCAAAAAGGGCAATGGTGCCCACCAGGGTTGAGAAAAAGTCAGAAGAGGAGAGTGCAGCGATTGAGAAACAAAGAGCTGGAACAGGCTGCTGCAGAAGAGAAGAAAGAATGGCGTCCAAAGAAGAAATCCGATGAGAAGGGTCCTTCGGGTGATGCATGCATGGCTTTCTTCCTCCCATCAGAATTCATAGCTCCTGACAATCAAGAAGTACAGGAGGAGGTTTATTCTGATTTCGATGAAAGCGAGTTTCAAGATCTAATGGCTCAGCTTATACTAACACGACAAGCAACTTTTGACAAGCCGGCCAAACATCGTCACTTGAAACCACTTTACGTGAAAGGATACGTCAATGGGAAGCCTCTGACCAAGATGTTTGTTGATGGAGGAGCTGCTATCAATATAATGCCATATTCCACGTTTAGAAAGCTCGGGATGACGGATGAAGATTTGCTTAAAACCGACATGATCCTTAGAGACTTTGCTGGCAATCCTTCTGACACTCGAGGAGCTGTGCATGTTGAGTTGATGATTGGGTCTAAAACCCTGATCACTACCTTCTTCGTCATTGACGGCAAGGGGGCATACAGTTTGCTTCTTGGGAGAGACTGGATTCATGCTAATTACTCAGATTCCTTCAACCATGCACCAAATCCTTATTCAATGGATAGGGGATGACGTGGAGATCATACATGCCGACGATTCGGTAAGTGTGGCTGCTTCGAGCCAGCTTACTTGGGAATATGATGGTGTTGATTGTTTCTCTCGGCAAAGTATGGAAAGAAGGTCCTGTTAATGTATTCAACAAGGATCAACAAATGATCCAAGCAATCGGCTCGAACAAAGAATTTTTGATGGGTAACCCAATCGATGGCAACAAAGGAAAGTTGGGACACGGTTTTATGTCGGCCGACAAGTTAGAAGAGATAAATGTTGGCGATGATTCCAAATCAAGGCCGATGTACATTAGTGCAAATTTGAGTCCGTAATATAGAGAACAATTAGTAAATCTTCTTAAGGAGTTTAAAGATTGTTTTGCTTGGGATTATACAGAGATGCCTGGACTAGATCGTTCTATTGTTGAACATCGATTACCTATCAAGTCGAGGTATCGACCCTATAAACAACCTCCGAGGAAGATCTATAAAGAAGAGGTACTGGCCGACGTGAAGAAGGAGATTGAAAGGCTATTGGAAGCAAACTTCATTCGGCCGTGCGGATACGCATTGGATTTCGAATATAGTTCCCGTTTACAAGAAGAATGGGAAGATGAGAGTTTGTATAGACTTTAGAGATCTTAACAAGGCCACTCCAATGGATGGGTATCCGATGCCAATTGCCGATTTGTTAGTAGACGCAGCGGCCGGGTATGAAGTCATTAGTTTTATGGATGGTAATGTTGGCTATAATCGATCTTCATGGCAATAGAAGATATTTCAAAAACGGCTTTTAGATGCCCCGCCACATTGGTTTATTTGAATGGATTGTAATGACGTTTGGATTGAAGAATGCCGGTGCAACTTATCAAAGAGCCATGAATTACAAATTTCATGAGTTGATCGGCAAAATTGTGGAAATCTACATTGATGACGTAGTAGTCAAATCTAAAGACTATGAGAGACACTTAGCCGATCTAAGAAGAACTTTGGAATGCACTAGAAAACATGGTTTGAAGATGAATCCAAACAAATGTGCTTTCGAGTGTGTCACCGGTGAGTTCTTGGGATTCCTTATTCATAAAGGAGGAATTGAAGTTGGAAAAAAAAAGAGCATGGAGGCAATAGATAAAGTTGTTCTCCCAACTAATCTCACGTAATTACAGTCCCTCGCTTCGGCAAGATCAATTTCGTAAAGAAGGTTCATTTCCAATTTATCGAGAGAATCTTGCCCTTTTCTCCATTATTAAAGCTCAAGAGGAATCAAGAATTTGTATGGGGTGACGTGCAACAAAAGGCTTTTGATGAAATTAAAGAATACATGAAGGCACCACCGGTTTGGTACCTCCACAACTTAACAAGCCTTTCAAGTTATGCGTGGCGGCCGATACCCTAACGATAGGATCGGCCCTCATGCAAGAGTATGAAGGGAAGGAGCGAGTCATAGCTTATCTTAGCCGAAAGTCGTTAGACCCGAGACAAGATATTCGGCTATGGAAAAATTGTGCTTATGTGTGTATTACTCATGTACTAAGCTTCGGCATTATTTATGAAAAGCCGAATGCGTGATTATTTCAAGTCATGATGTGATCAAGCATATGTTGTCAATGCCAATTTTGAATGGAAGAATTGGCAAATGGATTTTAGTTTTGTCGAATTTGATTTAAAATACGAATCGGCAAAAAGCAAAGTGAAGGGTCAAATTATTGCTGATTTTATTACACAACATCATGACCTTAGCACCAGTATAGTAGGCATTGTACCTTGGACTCTATTTTTCGATGGTTCATCCTGCAAAGAAAGGTGGGGGCGCCGGCATTCTATTAGTTTCTCCACAGGGGAATAACTTTTGAGTATGCTATTCCCATTGAATTTCATGTGACTAACAATCAAGCAGTATGAAGCATTGCTTAGAGGGCTTCGGCTTCTTGTGGAGATAAAAGCCGTCGCCGTTGAAATCTTTGGAGACTCGAGCTAGTGATCAACCAGTTGATTGGCCAATATGAGTGCAAGAATGACGCGCTAAGAGAATACTATGAGGAATGTCGGAACTTTTAAAAAGCTTTCGGTAGCAACCTTGCATCATATCCCTAGGGGGCACAATGAAGAAGCAAATAGATTGGCACAAATCGCTTCGGATATCGTGAAAATCAAGAAGTCTTCACTATAGGAGAGGATATTCCAGATGCTGAACAGGTGGTTGGCGATTGGAGGCATGAAATCATCAAATATCCGAAGGATCCATCGCAGAAAGTTACCCGAAAGCTCAGTACAAAGCCCTTAAGTTCGTCCCTTCTCAACGATCACTTGTATTACAAATCTATAGATGGAGTATTGCTCAAGTGTCTAAGCCAAGAAGAGGCCGAAAAGGTGATGTATGAAGTGCACGAAGGATTATGTGGTGCACATCAATCGCCTTACCGAATGAAATGAATAATTCGGAGAACTGGTTATTTTTGGCCAACTATGCCGGGAAGATTGCTTTGACTATTATAAAGGATGTCATGATTGTCAAAAATTTGGCAATATTCAAAAGGCTCCAAAGATCTGTTATGAACCCAATAATCAAACCTTGGCCATTTAAAGGATGGGGCATAGATTTAATTGGTCGATACATCCTCCTTCGAGCAAAGGGCATAAGTTTGTGCTCCTGGCTACGGATTATTTTACTAAGTGGGTCGAAGCCATTCCTTTGAAGAAAGTTACATCGAGAAAATATGATCAGTTTTGTTAAAGAGCATATAATTTATAGGTTTGGAATCCCTCAAACTATAACAACTGATCAAGGAACCCAGTTTACTTCTTCGAATTTTGCGACTTTGCCGAAGACATGGGGATCAAGTCTGTATAATTCTTCTCCTTATTATGCACAAGCCAATGGGCAAGCGAGCATCCATCCAATAAGATTATGATCAAGATCATTCAAAAGAAGATTGATGAGAAACCGAAGAGATGGCATTTGGTTCTCAATGAAGCATTGTGGGCTTATCGGATGGCTTGTCATGGGTCAACTCGAACATCTCCTTATGAATTGGTTTATGGGCATCATGTTTGTCTTACCATGGGAATTGCAATCGGGTTCAAGAAGAGTTATGTTGCAAAAAAAAGATTTAGAAAAAGAAGATTATACAAATTTGATGATAGATGAATTGAAGATTTACATTTCATTCGCCTCAAGGCATTGGAAAATATTGAGAAGAATAAAATACGTGTTGCCCGATATTATAACAAGAAAGTTAGAGAAAAGCAATTCTTGGAAGGTGACCTGGTTTGGAAAACTATATCGCCGATTGATCGAAAGACAGGGCATTCGGCAAGTGGTCTCCAAATTGGGAAGGGCCCTTTCGGGTAGAAAGATGCGTGCACGGCAATGCATATATTTTGAAGACTTTGTTTGGGGAAGAATTTACCGAGCTATCAACGGACGATATCTTAAAAAATATTACCCCAAAGATCGAAGTTGGTTCGTAAAGAGAATTTGAATCAAACAAATTGATGAGATAACATCGCCTTTAGTGAAAAAATATGAAGTTGGTAAATAGCCGATACGATTCGTGTCGCCTTCAGTTCAAAATATAACCGAATAATCTTATGTTGACCTCAACATTCGACCGGTTGGTTTATCGGAAAAGAGAAAGATGAAATCCTGAATGATACCGCTCAGTGACTCGTCAAATCGCTTGTAGCGTAAGACTAAGATCTAATCGACTAAAGTGATGTCACCGCATTCGGAAAAATCACTCAAGAACTGCTTCGAATCGAGAGAGGACACTCAAGACATTCATTTGGCAAATCAACACAAGATCATAAACAAGACACATTCTCGTAAGATGATTTTATTATTCACGTATCAATCCCTAGTTACAAACTATTCCCGAACAACTTATTAAGAACAGATTGGGGATTGGTGGATTCGGCAAGGGCGTAGCATGGTCCCCGTAGAGCTCCACCTGCTCCTCGATGTCCTCCACCTCGTGAGGATGACCTTCCTCGCAAATCCAACGGCCCGCAATGAATAGTCCTCATTGGTGCGAGAGGACATCGCCTTGCCAAAGCCGAGGGACACACCAAGGTGGACACCTTGGATGACGGCCTGATCAACACGGCCATCCATGGCATCCAGGCGTGCCTCAGGAGTTTCTCCCTGGGCATTCACCTTGTCAGCCGCCCGGGTTGCTGCTGCCTTCAACCGATCGTTCTCCGCAGAGAGTGCTGAAAGATGAAAAGTTAATCAGTACAGCGAAGAGGATTGAGAGAAAAAGAAATCTATGTGAGGATGCCGAACCAAAGGATGGCGTCACAGAATCGCTTGCGCCGATCCTCCCATTCGGCTTGCGCAATGCCGAAAGACTTGGAGACGCCGCCGCCCGGCGGTCCAGGCTTCATCCCTTTCCTTGCGGAACCGGAGCGCCTCCTCATGAATGTACAAAGGGTCCTCGCCCTCTGATTCCGCCGGACCCCAAGGGTTGGCGTTGTATGAGTTGTCGGACTCAGAAGAGCTCGACGAACTCGAGGAGCCGGAGACGGGGACCGGCTGGTCTGAGGTTCCCGGTTGAGTCACCACCATCGGGGGAAGAAGGTGAGACTGGTTGATGATGACCCTCGCCCTAAGCAGATAAAGAAAACCAAGGTTAGGGAAGATGAACAGTGAGCAAGAACACGCAAAGGCGGCAGATTAATCTTACCCATGGCGTTGCCGACGTCGCGGCCTACTCCCTCCGGCCTCTCCCTCCGCAGGACGCTTCCCATGGTCACCAGCGCTCGACATTGGTGATTTGGAGGTGGGGTTTTCTTCCTAAAAGTTTCGGCGAGAAGATGAGAAGATGATGATGAATGCTAACCGGCGATGATGGTGGAAGCCGGAAGAGGGCTTTATTTATAGGCCAAAATGGAGTTCGTGGCGCACGACTCGGAGTATACCAAACGATAAAGTAGGGTTTACTTCTCTTTTTGGGCCGTTACGGACTGGGCCAAGCACGGCTAAATCGAAAACGACGGTTCGGAGGAATCGACTAATCCTCCGATCGGGAAATCCAGAATGATGGCCGCCTCTGCCTATTCGGGAAACTTAAAAAAATTCGGCTATGTCATCAGTCGACAATAATGGAAAAGACCAAAGCACAACAAGGAACACAATTGTTTAAAAATCACAAAGGTGTTACAAGCCGAATATTTTACTCATTTAAGAATAGTTTGATTGCGTCTATGACATCATCTCTAATTCGGCCGACTTCTTCTAGCACCTTCTTGTCATCGCCCCTCGAACTCGGATTCTCGGTAAGCCTTGGTTTTAATCTGGCGATGCTCCCCGATGACGATGATATCTTTGTTTTGGCTGCATCTATAGAGTTCGGCAAGGTGGCAATTTTATCTTTGTGAGATTGGATTCTCACATTCAATTGAGCCAACTGAGCTTCCAACCCGGCCTTTTCCTCCTCCATGGCTACCAGTTCAGGTTCCAGAGTTACCAAAGACCGCTTAGCGACTGGATCCGAGAGTGCGCTTCTTTAACTTGATGCTTTTTTGTCGATTATCATTCTGCAAAGCGGCTCTAGAGGCTATGTTTCTGTTTTGCTCTCCCGACCTTGCCAAGGTGATCATCAAGATGAGTTACAGATTCTAGAGAGACCTTGAGAGTTGGAGGGATATCTTGGTCAATAAGCTCAACCAGTTCTCTTATCCGGTCTGCATCTTGAACAAGAGCATTTATATCTTTGGCCAAGAAGAGGGATATCTCCTTTAGCCGAGCTTGGTTCTCTGCTGATAACCTCTCGGCCGAGAAGTAGCCTCTTCACCACCCTCATTAATGTACTCTTCAATGGTGAAAGAGTAGGCGACAAATCGGCTTAGCATCATCCTTTAAGAAGGAGAATCATTAGCCGATTGATCAGAATTATTTGAGAGATCAATAAAATAAAGCATTACCTTTTGTGCGAAGCTTCTTCAGGTTGATTCCTGTCCTGGCTTGATTGAGGGCTTAGCTGAACGCCCAGAGATGATGAGCTCGAAGCTCGATGGGAAGATGATTCTTCTGACATACCATCCAGGAAATCATCTGAAAACGATTAATGGATGCAATGAGTAAAATTGACAAAAGAAAAGGAATAAGGGTACATGAAAAGTCATTACCTATATGACCGATGGCTCCCTGAATTTCTCGCACTATCAACAGGAGCATGAGGAGGAGATTCTTCTCGCCGCTTTATCCAAAGAATGATCTGCTTCGTGAGCATCAAAATCAGTTCATCTCGGTGCAAAGAAAGGGGGCAACCGTTAAGGAAATAGTACCGTATGGCCGTGGTTTCTTGAATTTCTACATCTTCCTCTTGAGATACTTGAGGAGTCAAGTTTTCAAGTAGTTTTTGGTGCATTGGCCGATCTTGAGGACCTCGACCTGTGGTCAAAAAAGAAAAAGGAAAGTGACGAATATAAGCCTCATCATGATTCAAAGCAAAAATAGACCAGGGGTATACTTTTGGAGAAAGTTTGGATTTTTGGATCTTGTTCTCCCCGGGCACATTGACGCTCGCTTGACCCGGTGATGGTTTTTCTTTGCCTTCGCTTCTTGAGGGTCTTTGTGCCCGTAGCTGCTGCCGGTATTTTCATGAAGGCTGCCAAGGATGGAGCATCAAAACCTAAGGCAGGGGATGGGTCCAAATTGATAATATTGAATGGCCCGAGAAGGAGGAATAGGCTCAAGGTCCCGTAAAAGACAAAGGCAATACTTAAGTTTAGAAGCAAAAGACGTAAAAGGAGAGAATGGTGAGTATAAGGAAATTACCTCACCGTCGAGTCAAATTGATTATGCAAATCTTGACACGAGGATGTACGGGCATGTTAAAAATATGAGAACGCCACTCTTGCCACCAAGAGGAGAAAGAGGATGAGCAGCTTCTATTAGCCCTAGAGGTAAAGGCATGAATTCCGGCAGTCCCATCCAAGCTCAAAAATTTTTTTGGCCTCTATCTCATCTCCTACCCTCTCCCCGGGCCTTATAATGGTGGAAAAGAAAAGTCTTGAGGGCGCTGCCCACAGCCTAATTGCCCGGCAAACATGTTTGGGTTATAAAATTCATAGGAAGGATTCAACAACCTCCCATGGTGAAACTTCTGGCGGCAAGACACGGGGCTTAATAAAAGAATTGAAGATCTTTGTAGCAACCCCTGCCTCGAAAGCAAAGCAGACTCATAGCTGAATTTGCAAGGCAGAGTCAGAGTGTCACTTTCTCTATAAGGGAGCCATATCACATGATTGAAGCCTTTAAAGAATAGCTTGAATAGATGGCCAAGATCTATATCAATGGTGATGGCAGCAGCTGCTTCTCCATAAGTTTGACAGGCCTTCTCTTTCACTTGGCCGTCCTCATCATCATTGACAGAGGGTAAACCCAAAGTGTTAAGGTCCACAGAGACTATCTGGTGCATGTACAATTGTAGCCACATCCGCACAAACCACCAGGGACCATTTACACAATGAATTTCCTCATTTTGACGCATCTCGAATGGTGATCCGATGCATCATGTGATAGACAGCTCCCGTAAGATATTTGCCCGTAGGAATTAAAGTTCCTGCAGCCAGCTCCTCGGCCATTACCATGTGATTGAGAGTTGGCTCATTGGATTTGCCACAAAAGATGAATCTGCATAGCCACATGTTTAAAAAGGCCTTATATTCTTTGTCAGTCACAGCACCGGTTGACATATATGTTTGGATGTACTTGGTCCATCCACTTCCAGATTTGACTGCCTTCTGGTTGCTATTGTGCTTATATTTGGAAGGATATACTGGCTCTGTCACATTAAGGCCGGTCATCATGAATATATCAGCCAAAGTAAAAGACATTGGGCCATGACCAAAAATGAAAGCATTGGTAGCATCGGACCGTAAGTGGGAAGTCGCTATCGAAGAGAATCATTCCGAGGTGTTCCCGAAAGGGATAACTCTAAGCAAAGGTTTGATATCCCGGGAGTCCCAAAGGATCGCTACTCTTGTTCAAGATCCTTTGGTACCACCGCCGCCATCCAAAGATCGGAGGGAAGGGCCAGGTTGAAAGTGCTTGGCCATCTGTTTGGAGGAGCAATTCCAGATTTGAAAGGGATCCTCGAAGTTTCTTTCTCCACAAATTCGATTGGGTTGGAATCTCCCATCGGACCCAAAAAAGTACGAATCAGGATTGGGGGCATAAGGGATCAAAAATCCGTCCTTGTACTCCTTCAAAAAAAGATAATACGGCCGAAAGAGAATCGGGAGAGATGAAAGATCAAAGAAAAATTTGCCGAATACATGAAAGGAATCAAAAATACCTCTGAACTCCATCAAGGGTCGCCATTGGGGATTAAAAGTAGGCTCAAATCTAGAACGAAGAAGAATCAGATTTTGAGTGGCGGCTACTGAGTTGAACAAAGTGTTGACCTAAATAAGAAAAGAGTTCAGTTTCAATTCCGAATAAAATTACTTTTATCCCGAAATTGAGGGGGCATGTGTTAACACTGGATTTTGGTAAAGACCAATGACAATGGGGCCGATTCGGTAAAGTCTATGAGAAAGCGTAAATCCAACGTGTTCGGCAAATGAGTGTGCGGTCGGCTAATTTTGAGCTATTCGGCAAGCGTATATGCTATTGACTCGGGGTGATTCGGCAAGCATTGGTGCGGTCGGCTATCTTTGAAGACAAGTGGCTCCATTCGGGAAGCGAAAGGTGGCAAGCAAGAAGCCGAATAGAAGAGCGATGATCAAGGACTCCGAGGAGAATTATAGCAAGAGTCTCGCCATACTTTTGAGTTACCTTTAACATATTGTATACGTCGTAATCTCTTAGGATTCATATTATGTCCGTGGTATAAATATAGACCCTCGACCATTGTAAAGAGGATATACACAATCAAATCAATACAACCGCCCCCGTGCCACGCCTTGAGTCCTTTTGTCGTGTCGCCGAAGTTCTTCGAGAGGAGCCATCGATCCGTCGACCTCCGTAAGTTCCGGCAACCTTGCTATCATGTCTAGTATCATGCGGTGGATTTAGATCTTGATGCAAGTAGTCTTGTTTGTCTCGATGGGATGGCCGTGCGGCGGCGTCTACTTGATGATCAAGAAGTCTTTGTTTATGCTTTGTCTATCTCGACTAGATGGCCGTGCGGCAAAGGTCCGCTTGATAGCTTAGCAAGGCAAGATAGTTATCGATTCTTGGTTAGATCGTGAGTCGTGCGGCAGGCTAGGATCTGGTTCAAGGATTAGTTATCGACTCTATCAGATTTGGCAAGATCTAGTAGATTCATTAAGTTAATTATCACGTGTTGCATGACTTTAATATTTTATTTATTTGTAACACTCTTTTTTGCCCAATCTAGATTTGATCGGTTTCGGCTTCTTATTTTATAGATCTATTTGCTCTCTAATGTTCTTTACTCTTATTTTATCATGATAAATAGATCGTATGCTCACATAGCCGAATTGGATCAATCTAGATTGTTACATGTTGCGGTTCTTGCATGTTAGAAACGCTTAGGCTTTGATAGGATCGGGTATCGTCTGCGGCGGAATGCAGGTCTTTGATTAGTTTAGTCGTGATAATTTGTATGTTCCTTCTTCATGGACCCCGAGTCGGCCGTATTGCCGAGCTTGGTTATGCTTCAATTCATAGTTAACTATTCACTTGTTCAAACATGTCTTCTCACGCATGCACGTTCGGCAATCGATGCATTACGCGTTTCACCCTCATATTAGCCGAATGAATCATATGCATGATTGGCGCATGCCTTCTATAGTCGTATGTCGTCGTAAGTGGCTTCGGGGGGCCGTATATACGAACTGCCCGGTCTCATCCGACACGTTCCGATTTTGTATTTAACAAGTTTCTTTGTCCCTTGTCGGTTTTCGAGTCAAACCGACCGGCACGCTTCCGGATCTCCAAACCGTGCGGCTGTCCGATTGAAGTCACGCTTTTCGGCTTGCTGTGTGCTTGGTGCAGGGTGCAGATTTTGTGCCAACACAAGGCTTCTTGAGCATGTCGTCGAACGCCCCGGGCCCCGGGGGCCTTCGGGGGTGCCTTTGCGGTCGGCCGCGGCGGCGAGATCATCCTCGGAGTCTTCCTCCTTTTTTGCCTTGCTTCCCCCTCCCGCTTGCCCCTCTTGTTCTTCTTTTGGTTGCGGGTTCTTTGTTCCGCTGGCTTCTTCATTCTTCCGCTTGTCCTTGTCGTTGGCGCCCCGCGAAAGATGGCCCCCACTTGCCTCCTCACCGGAGGCGAAATTTGTGGCCACCTCAAACAGCTCGTTGGCGGTGGAGGGCATCTTCCGTCCCAGTTCATGGACCAGGCTCCTTGCAGGTTGTCCCGTCGAGGAATGCGCTGATGATGGCGGTGTCGGCCACGTTGGGCAGCTCGGTGCACTTCTTGGAGAAGCGGCGGATGAAGTCGCGAAGTGACTCGTCGGGCTTCTGGCGGCAGCTATGGAGATCCCAGGGAGTTCCTGTGGCGCACATATTTGCCCCGGAAGTTTCCCACGAAGACCTTGACTAGGTCGGTCAGTCAAAAAGATCGTGCGGGCGGGAAGGTGCTCCGCCGGGCCCGAGCGGCGTCGTCGCCAGTGAAGGGAAGGTTGCGGATGATGAGCACGTCGTCGTCCGCCCCGCCCACCGGCCGAGGCGGTGTCGTTGAGCCAAACCCCGGGGTTCGTCTCACCCGAGTATTTGGTGAGGTTGGCGGGCTGGCGGAACCGGAAGGGGAACCGTGGCGCTGCGGATCTCCGGCTGAAGGCACGAGGCCCAGGGGTCAGCGTCGTCGCGGTCCTCGCCGCCGTCGCGCACCTGCCGCCTCGCAGCGGCCGGCGGTCGCGTCCGTCCGCGCTCTCGCCTCCCTCACGATGTTCGTTGCGTCGCCGTCGTTGAGGTTGCCACGATTGTCCTGGATGCGCTCGCGAGCCGGCCTCCGCGAGGATCCTGGTGGGCGAAGAGGCCTCGCGCTCCTCCCGGGGGCGCCCGCCGGTTCCTCGTCGCCCGGCCTTGGCGCGAGGCGAGCTCGGCCCGTTGAATCTGCGGCGGTCTCGATGAAGCCTCGCAGCTCATCGTGGATGCGGCGCCCCTCCGGGGTGGAGGGCTCGGCATTGATCGAAGCGAAGGGCTGCGGCCGCGACGTTTGGCTCGCCGCCAGAAGACGGGAGGATGCTTTCGCCCCCTCGTCGTTGACGATCCTCTCCGCCGGACGTCGCGGGCGTCTTTGCCCGTGCAGCCGAGGGCTCGGGTTGGCGCCGCGGTGGCCTTGCTCGGCGCGTCTATCTTCTGCCGTGGCGAAGACGATCGTGGTCAAGCTTAGCCCCGAGGTCGCGGATCTGCTCGGCGGTGGGCCGTCGTGGCTCCCGGGCGTGGGCTGGATCCTCCACCCTCGGGGTAGCCGCGGGCGGTGGGGTGCAACTCCCCCCGGTGGTCGGGAGGCTCCGGATCCACTCGGGTCGCGACCGCTGGGCGGGCCCCAGCGGCGTGCCCTAGGGTTACGATCCTGATCCCCGTCGTCGCTGTCGCGGCCGTCGGCGCCGAGATCACGAACCTCCACGTGGAAGCACTCGCGCGTCGGATCGTACATGTCGTCCGGGGAGTCGGAGTCGGGGTAACCGAAGGCGGAGGCGTGGTTCGGGATGAACCCCCTGGGTTTAGTGTCCTCGAGGTAGCGCCGGATTGGGTGGGTGTAGCGCGTGCCTTGGGAGTAGCGTCGCCGCTCCTCCCGCCTCGATCGGTACTCCTCATAGGCGTGGATGGATCCGTCGGGGGATGTTCGCGTCGGGGTGCTCCGTGGAGTGCCGCCGACGGCGGGGCGCCTCCTCCGGGCTCCCATGGGCGGTGGAGACCAACGCCGTATGCGTGGCGGCCGCGTTGATCATGCCAAATGGCCGGGCGTGGTGGCGACGGCGGCCGAAGCGTCCCCACGGCGGGTGTCGCCCAGACCACGGCGCCGTAAGATCTTCTGTGGACCGCCCGCGTCGGGGTGCGTCCATCGAAGCGGCGGGAGCGCGGCGCCGTGGCGCCTCTGCGCCGGGCGGTGTTGAGTCCGCCCGGGGACTCGTCGGAAGGCCCCCCGAACTCCGGCCGTGAGGGAGTTCCATGTCGCATCGGACTCCGGTCCGACACGAACTCAAGCTCACCGAACCGGATCGGGGTCCCCGGCTCCGCCGGGCCGGAGTGGAGAGAGGAGTTGGGGCTGAGAAGTCGCCCCGGCCGCGTCGTCACGCCTGGCGGCCATCCGGAGGTTTGGCGGGGAAGAGAGGCGAAACACGCACGGCTCCCCCTACCCGGCGCGCCAAGCCGTCGGTGCTAGAACGGTGGCTCTAGCACCAACGAGTGAATTTGTGGTGCGTGTTCCCAACCCCGGATGGTGTGCAAGATGAACACAAGGATTTATACTTTGGTTCGGGCAAGAGAAGGCCCTACGTCCAGTGGGGGGAGGGGTTCTTGTATTATCTTGCACCGAAGTGCTCGTAGATAGGGTGTACAAGCAGTGAGAGAGGGACGGAGTCCCAAGTCTCGTAGTGATTGAGTGAAGTGCCAATATCGGGCTTTCGTGTGTGTGAAACTGTCATCTAAGGGTCCCTGCCTTCCCCTTTTATAGCCGCAAGGGGAAGGCAGGGCCTTACAAGAGGCGACCGTGCTCGTGGTTGGGTCATGGGCTTCCGTCCTCCCTCGGACGAGGCCGGCGTGGGGCGACTGTCCCGGGACCGTGGACGAGGCGATGCGGGCGTCGCCTCCTTGCCCCTGTTATCCGGAATGACGGACGTCCCCGTTGGAGTTGGTGGAGTGCGTCGGAGGGGGCGCTAGAGCCCTGTAGCTTTGACCCGCCTGGAGTCCAAGGCTCGGGGGGCCTCGGAGCTTGTCGTCGTACGAGGAGTGGGTGGAACTGCCGCGGACGATCGTCGGCACAGCGGTTGCCCATCCGTGCTCGGGGCTCACGGGGTGGACCGTTGGGCGACCGAATGGGCGTCCCACCCACTCCCCGCACGAGGGGGTGACGTCGGGCCGGCGTGGCCTTGGCGTGCGCACTCCGGCGTCCCCGGAGTCTGGCGATGGGACCCGGGCGGAGGGTTAGGCGGCCGCAGTGCCCCACCGTGGCGGGCGTGGCCTCCACGTGGAGGCTGGCGTAAGCATGATTGCCGGCGTGGGCCGTGACGGGGCAATGCCCATCCCCCCGTCAAAACATGGAGTGCTCGACACGGGCGGTGGTGGATATCGTCAAATCGGTGGTACGGTCTTTGACTCTCGAGCAACGCATCCCGTCCGAGGCCCGGGTTGCCGGGGGCTCGGGGCGAGAGCGGAAAGCCGGCGGCTCGTCCGAGGCCCCGCCGTTGGGGGCTCGGGCGGGGACGGAGAGTGGAGGCTCGTCCCGAGGCCCCCTCGCTTTGGGGGCTCGGGCGGGGGCGGAGAATCGGCGCTCGTCCGAACCCTCGGAGGGGTAGGCTCGGGCGGGCCGCGGGCCGTGCGCTCGCTCCGACAGACCGTGGCTTAGATAGCGGAAATGGGAGGCCTGCTGGGCCGAAGTTTGCGTTTTGTTGGGCTTTCCTTAAGGGGCCCTTATTTTGGTCCCCGACACATACGGAAGACTTTTTTTGGAAAAACGAAGCTGAGCAAAAAACCTGAACTATTTGTGCGGGGCCCATATAAACAGTGGTGGGCTCTACATGAATAGTACCTAGATGGCCAAGAACGCGCGGATTTTTTCCCCAATAAAAAGTTACATATGATGGATTGGAGTATAGCGGCCCGATTTTTTTTATATGTACTAAAACTAAAAGAAGTCCGGTTAGTGTTATGGGATCTGTTCATGATTTTCTTTTTCTTATTATATTCTTATTATATTCCCAAAAATGCCTTCCCTTCCAAAGATCCAGACTACTCGTCGTGTTTCATGGTTTGGCGCTAATGATTGTACGTTGTGCTCCTTGCCTGTGTGTGTATACATGTACTGCATATGGTATCGCTATAGGATTCTTCGTTTGTGCTAGTCAAACTTTTAAAAACTTAACTGCTTTTTATAAAAAAATGTTTGCTTTGTCGAAAAGTTAAAATAACCCTCTGTCAAAATGGAGGTACGTTAAAGTTGTATTTGCTAGGAGCATTTGTTTGTGACGATCATGTCAGACAATATAGATTACCTACGCATATATATTTGGCTCTCGCTTGGTCAAAGCACTGTGCCGATTAGAGGGACAAAAAACAAAAAAAAAATCGTTTTGAATTAAAAAGATTACTTCTGACATGGAGAGAATTAATACCCTGTCAGAATATAAGCAGATACTAAGGCCTCTCTCCATCACATCAATTTCTACCCGTATGAATGGAGCATTAAATGTTAGTGAAAAAATAACTAATTATACAGTTTTGTTGTAAATTACGAGGCGAATCTTTTGAGCCTGGGTTGGGCCACGATTGGACAATATTTGCCAAATACAAACGAAAGTGCTACAGTTGCTCAGATTGCAGAAACTTTCAATCTGAACCAGGCCTAATTCTTCTTCTTTTGATCTGTGCTCCTGGATTCAGATCGCTCTGTTTTTAATGAACCATTTTTTATCTCCCCTGCGGCTTGATCTGATCTACGGAATTTCAGTGTGATATGGTCTGCAGGCGCGGGCGAGATGCACATGGAGATGGAGCTGTTGCAGTCTGGTCCCACACAGCTAACTAGCTCTTGGCATCCCCCATGGTTTGCGTCCTCATCGTGCGATGAATTAATGGGGGCGGATTCTTAAGCAAGAGGATCTCGTGTTTGTGAAGGAGCTATCACACTATCACTGTTCGTTGACAGTGGAGACCTGAAAGGAACTCGGTGGGTAATATTTGTACCATAGAATGACAGGGATAACTGAGCTTTTCATTGTGAGCGTAAGATGGTTGGATGCAAAACTCTCGTAGGATCGAAATAAAATTTTCTTTTGAACTTCAGTTAATATATATAAGGACAATTTATAGTCGTCAAAATCTTGTCAAAGAAGCAATAATTACAGTATATATCAAGAAATGCGCTGTGGTCAAAGCATTCGTTCATAAATAGATAGAGCCATAGAGGGGTCCAAGCTACTGAAATGGTTCCCCTAGCATTGATTTTTATAACGAGAAAAGATTGCTGGCCAGCAAAGAAGAGAATTTGATGCAGATCCTAGTCAGAGGGAAACAAAAACTTCGCTACATACCCTCTACTCCAGATTCAAATATCATCATCCTACTCATACAATGCAAGCTGGCATGGACTACTATAAACAACCTTGTATGTATGTATTGTACGCTGGTTCTGGGCATTCCGTGCGCGGCTGACGGTGACGGAGACGCAAGTTGGTGTGAGAGTTGTTTCACATGCATGCAGGCCAGCATGATCATGTTGTCCCGGCCCGGCCGGGCGTGCGATTAAATAAAGTTTAATGAAGGAGGGAAATCCCAAGAGATCTTTGCAATAGCAGCAGCAGCATCCTGCTTGCACTTGTAGCCGTGTTATACTATATATGCCTTGCCTCCTAGGGTAGTGCAGGTGGTGTGTTGGGTTTTTGCCGGATCTCAACATAAATACTACTGAACCTTGAGGGTATTTGGATTCTTCTAGCAAAAGTTTTGCCCTGTCTTATTGAATCTTATCACACATATATGGAGTATTAAATATAGACTAAAAATAAATATTTACACAAATTATGATTACTTTGCGAGACGAATTTTTTAAGCCTAATTAAATATAGACTAAAAATAAATATTTACACAAATTGTGATTACTTTGTGAGACGAATTTTTTAAGCCTAATTAGTCCATCATTTGACAATGTGGTGTTATATTAAACATTTACTAATGATAGATTAATTATACTTAAAAAAATTTTGTCTCATCGTATATTGATTAGTTCTGTAATTAGTCTTTTATTGGTATCCGAACACCCCCTCTGATATTCCGACGTGACACAGACAAAACTTTTACCACTACATCTAAACACCCCCTTAAAACAACTTCTCCATGAACTCTATCTAGAATGGAATGGACAAAACAAACTGAGCCTTATATATGGATGAAAACATATCAGATACGGACGGATATCACCGATACTATATTTATTTTCATATTTTTTTTCAGATTCGGTGCGAATACGGATAGTGTCAATCATGCCGGGTAGGAAACGATTGGATATCAACATCATAAATATGCGATTTAAGTATTCAGAACGGATACGGTACCAGATGTTGAATGTTCGGACTTAAATACGGATGGATAAAAACAACTCTGAACAAATTCGGTATCAAATACGGTCGGAAAATATCCGCACCGTTTTCATCCCTTATATTAATAGCTTGCAAGGCTCTCTATCTGGCTAGCAAAAATGTGTCTTGTTTTTAATCAACAAGGAATACTAATGCTCTTGTCTTGTATATACCTATACAATTTTTAGAAAAGAGAATATATTAATATTCCAGTTTACAGTATCGACTAATGTATATAGTTGTTTATTATTATATATGAGCAAAATAAATCTATGAAATTTCAAACAAAGTTTTGAGCCATCAAGCCAAAAAATGTTTTCAAATAGGAGCGTCATTGTAATACACGCAGGGGGGGTGGATCTGGCGCTTGTGGATTGGAGGGAGAGGGAGGGAGGAGGAGGGGAGGCGGCGCTCCGCCCGCCGCGGCGCGGCGGCGGCGGTGGGCGGCACTAGGGCGGCTAGGGCAGGAGGGGCGGCGGCGCGTGGGGTGGAGGGGAGGAGGAGGAGAAGGCACGGAGATTGGAAATAAACGGAATTACCCCAATTACTTTTTTGATGCAACTGATTACAACGGCCTAATATTTATAGTCCCAAGCGGACTCTAACGGAAAAGTTCTTATCGAACCCGAACTTTTCAGTTTTTTCTGATATTAATCACCTAATTAATTATTATAATAAAAAGTAACTAGCGGCGACGGCGATGACGACGGCAGGGGCGGCGCGTGGGCTCCTTGCTCCTGGCGCGCACAGCTGCGGCCGGGCGGTGGCGGCTAGGGCAGCCGCCGCCACTTACCCTGGCGCCCCATGCGGGCGCGGGACGTAGGGCCTGCTATCCTCCTTGGACTTCTCCTTTGGCCCATTAATCTTACAATTTGTCACCGTCGTTGTTCGACGTATGACAGTCACTCTCCAGGAAGTCTGCCTAATAAGATGAATAGATGATAGAGCTTGGCTTGGCTCCTTCCGGTTCAACTACACAGCCGGCTGGAGAAGCTGTGGCTGCAGCAGCACAAGCAACAGTAGCACCCAAGGTCTTCGTTTGCAGCCGCAGCCGCAAGAAGCTGAGGATGAAACAACGCCAGGTCAGCAGGAAAGAAGAAACAACAGATTTCCTTTTCCCGTAGTATTTATCTGGAATTGCAGATGGTGTTCAGATACGACACATAACCCTTATTCCTTATCTGATCTGCGGATTCATTCTATTCTATTGATTGGTTGGCCTGATCTAGAGAATTTCCGGGTTCCCCTTTTCAGATTTTTTTCCTCCACTCTCCAGCATAGTACACTGCAGTTCTTTTTTCTTTCTGTTTTCAGCGCAACCTAACCTTACCCATTGCCAGTCTGCTAGGGCAAAGGCCAGAACAGGAAGGTAAATTAAAATTTAATGTTAATATTTTGGCGTAGAAACACTAATGTTTCCAAATCGAGAACAACGTGCAATATAACCATATCCTACGGTTTCCAACTGCTATTCCTGTGTCCTGTTGCACTGCACGGACCAAAGACGTCATCTTCTCTACAGAATGCATGCGTCTACTCTTTGTCTTTGAAAAGTTCTTTTCTTTCTTTTTGATATAAAAAATACTAATTAAAGCATGCACACACTTGTGTGTCATCTTCATCTTCTGTGCATGACTCACGTGTTACCGACGTCGCGTCAACAGTGGATAGAGAGCACTCAGATCGGTGTTGTGTGCAGGGTTTTACTTACCGTTCCGGACAACCAAACCGCCGGCGTCCGGTAACGGGTAACCGGCCGGTATAAATCGGTTACCGATTTATACCGGCCGAATTCAAATTTTAAATTTGAATTTTGAAGCCGGCGTAGTTCAAACGGTAAGAATCGGTTTTACCGGTCGGTTAGACCGGTTTACCGGTCGGTAATCCAATGATGTCAAAATTTTTCAAATTTGAGTGCGTTTAATATATTTTTCGACCTTCATGATTTAATGGGCCTTAATGGGCCGGCTCTTTTTTTTCTTTTTTTTTTTTTAAACTTCTAAACGTCTAAATAAATACTAAACGAACTCAAATTTGAAAAATTTTGACACCATTGGATTCTATAAATCATGAACTATTTTTAGGAATTTTTTTAGAATTTTTTTAAAAAATTTTAAATTTTAAATTTAAAAAACCCTAGCGGTTTGAATCGGTCCAAAACCGAACCGGTCCGGCCCGGTAAGGTCGGTAACCGGTCAAACCGGCCGGTTACCGAACGGTTTTTAAAACCCTGGTTGTGTGTGTCCACATGAGCACAGCATGCATGCATGTCCACGATGACTCAGTCGCCGTAGTTTTTTATTTTTTATTTTTTCTGGAAAAAAAGGTAACGAAGAGAAGTTCCGACTTCATCTCCTTTGAAGAAGAGGTACGGAATCAATCTGTGGTCAACAAAAGATAGAGAAAACTAATTTAAATGTGAATAGAAAAAGATTATAAATGATGGCGCGATGTTGCTGCCGTGTGCCCCTCCTGCCTTGGCATTTGGCTATTTGCAATTTGCTGGTGACAGATCGTGCATTGGCAGCAGCATATCCTGCTTGCACTTCTGCTATAGATGTCTGCTATGGTCCAGGTGGTGTGTTGGGTTTTTGGCGGATCTCAACATAAAAATATAAACATTAATGCTCTCAGAAAGAAAGAAAAGAGGAGAGCATATACCAACCTTAATAATGCTCTCGTATGTACCGTACAAGTCACTCTCCAACAAAAGGCTAGGATTATGGAGCTTTGCTACTGCCTTTTCTGGAGTAAGGATGAAGAAGGAACAGCAGGTCAGCAAGCAGCGAAACAGTTTCCCCTTTCCCGTTCCCGTAAAATTGCAGATCGAGCTATAGCTCAGATACGACGCATATGAGGAGTAACTTTGTTCCTTGCTTGTCTGATCTGATCTGCAGATTCATTTTCTTGACTGATCTGGTCCACAGAATTTCCGGTTGCCTAAAGTTTTTTTTCTCCACTCTCTAGAAAACTAGTACTCCCTTCGTTCTGAAAAAAATCTCATATTATTTAAATTTTTATATAAATATCATTTATCTTCTTATAATTATTTTATTATTAAAGATATTTTAATAATAATTTATTTATTTTATACTATGTATAAACTTTTTAAATAAACAAACATTTAAACACAGTTTCCAAAAAAAAAAAAAATTAGAAAACAAGACTCTTGACGGCTCCTTTGTGGAGGCTTCTGGCGAGGCTGGTGTTGGTGCTGTAGCAAGAGATTCAAATGGCCAGGTAATTTTTTCAGTATGGAGATACTTCCGTCAATGCGGTAGTGTGGCGGAGGCAGAGGCACTGGCCTGCGTCGAAGGACTGCAGTGCGCTATCCATTGGGGAGTGACACAGGTGATCATTGAGACAGACTGTGCAAGAAGCAGGAGAACACTGAAGAATTCGGAAAGGGATAGATCGGGACTTGTTCAGATCGAAAGTTTCTTCAACCGGAACTCCCGTAGCACTTTCGTTTTTATTTGGTAAATATTGTCCAATCGTGGACTAATTAGGTTCAAAAGATTCGTCTTGTGATTTACAATAAAACTGTATAATTAGTTATTTTTTACTAACATTTAATGCTCCATGCATACGGGTAGAAATTAATGTGATGGAGAGAGAGTGGAAAAACTTATAACTTGCAAGGGAACTAAACAAGGCCTGGGTCACGATTGCTGAAGCGAGAGGTCTGATGCACCTGGTGAGGGATTTGAGATTATCCCAAGTAAAGACTCTGATGTAAATTTTCATAGCTGATTGTAACACAATTTTGCCTAGTTAATAAAGCCCTCTCTTTACTCGCAAAAAAAAGAAAACAAGACTTTCTGAGACGGGTCAGTGCCATGTTGTAGACTGGGCATGTTTGGATGGGCAGAGCAAAACTTTTGCTCTATCCCATCGAATCTTGTCACACATGCATGAAGTATTAAATATAGTTTAAAAAATAACTAATTGCACAGATTGTGATAACTTTGTGAAATGAATTTTTAAGCCTAATTAGTCATGATTTGACAATGTGCTGCTACAGTAAACATTTGTAATGACGAATTAATTGTACTTAAAAAGTTTGTCTCATTCTTTTCTGACGAGTTCTGTAATTTATTTTTTATTAGTATTTGAAATCCTCTGTAGACATCTCTTCATATTTCAATGTAACACATATAAAATTTTTTCCACACCATCTAAACATCCCCAACCTTTTCTTTCTTTCTCTTCCCTGCTGTGCTGGATGCTGCACTGGCATTGCACGGAAGGCGTCGTCATCTAGCTTTGCTAGACAGGGAGACAAGGCGTGTACTCTCTTTCTTATCACTCTTTTCTCTTTCTTTCTGATAAAGTAAAAGGCATGCGCATACTTGTCTTCTGCGTGCTACGCACGTGTTACCGACGATCACAAGACAAGAATGAATGGACAAGTGGGGCTGTTTAGCAGCAGTGGCGTAGTCTGAATTTTTATGTCCAGTTCAATATAATTTTATGTCTTTTTAACATGTCAACAAACATCGTCGAGTTTTTTTGCTACAATACATAGAGGAGATAGAACTAATGAAACAAAATAGGGATTTTTAATGAATCTGGAATTATTTTTAAAAAAATAAAAAGGGCTCCTTGCTTTAGTGCATAAAGGAGCCGAATGGAGCTCTATAAAACAAGGCCTAAATATAGTATGTCATTATGCAAATATATAATTTAAGACACATACATTTAAAATGTGTTGTAGGTATTTTTAAAGTAATAATAAACTCTAAAAATTACTTAAAAATAACTTACTAATTAAATACCTATAATACATTGCTTAAATTCTAGGGTGGTCTATGGCCCACACGACCACCCTCCAGCTACACCAGTATTTAGTTGGTTATATAAACCGACTAATAAGACAAGTCGGTTGATTTCTTTGTGAGAAAAAAATACTATTCGAACGATCGATAAACCCGGATCGATAAGACAAACGAACGAACGAGAGCACATTCTGCTGTTGTGTACCTGTGTCCAACCTACATCAGCCGTCTCATCACTCCTCGCTCCTAGAGCCGTTGATGAATGAATAAAGATAATAATATCTACCATTATCGTTGTGCCACATATAGTACAGGGACCAGAATCCACCAAAATTAATAGACAAAACAATAATCTCTCACAGTAGTGTAGTGCTTGTCAATTTTTAAGATCAAGCTCGATTTGTCTTGGTTGTTGATTGTCAGCTTGATATCCTACAAAAGTGAGTCTTTGTGGTTTGGTCCTAATGATTACTCCAACAGTTCTAAGTTTGCTTTACACACATGTAACATCAATAGTATTAGGACAGATTTAAGGAGAGGTGACACAATTAGCTTTCCTTTAACTGGTCCATTGAATTGTGTATAGTACTGTACTACTAAAAAAATTAAGGACGGCGAAGCTGCTGGCAGTAAGGATCTATCAGCAATGAATGAACGGCGGTGGCTGGAAACTGGAAAGGAGCTAGCTCTCAATCGGTTATCTCTATCAGTTATAGTGCATCACAAGGTTGTTTTATCTTTTTTTAACTATACATTATTATTATTATTATTATTATTATTATTATTATTATTATTATTATTATTATTATTATTGATGAATTGAAGTAGTAAGTTATGTTTTGTCAGTAAGTATTTGATTAAGAGAAAGAAATTGTTAAAAGTACAAAGCTAGCAGGAATCTAAGGATTACTGCACTTAACGAAAGATCTCTAAAACACACGTAGGCGAAAAAGAGACACGCTTCTGCAGTACAGACTCTTTAAAAGAGTTGTGATGTGCATGACTAAAAGGCCACGCACGAACCACACAGACAAATATGTGACGTAAGACAAGAGAAGAGGAGTCATATTAAAAAAAAAGAAGAATGCCTCCCACTAGTATGGCCTGTCCCTCTACAATTTTAGCATCTAGATAAAATATAATTGATCGGTTGGACTATTAATACTATGTGTCTGTATTTGTGGATCCATATTATAAAAAGAAATAAGGCTCGATGAACTTGTCTGTGGAGCCAATCTAGAAATACGCCTCCAGTTTGTTTTGATGGATTCATCATTCAATAATACTAAGCTTCATGGGCTATCCTAGACTGGATGCAATGCATCTAAAATGCTGACCCACGCATCATCGTCAGCCAAAGAGTCTCACTAGTTACTATCTGTCCATACAAGAAACCACAAGTATCTACCCAGGGCCATCACATCCACAATACAAAGTTACCACATCTGACCATAAAACTGACCAAACACTTCTAATTTTTTTAGATCACTCTGCATCCAGAGAACATGATTTTATTTACAATTTCTTTTTCAAATAACTCCATCCGCTCATTATGCTTTCACTCATTGAGGATTATATGGTAGAGCCACGTGAAAGCAACCAAACTCAGTCGTATCACATGCGTACATGCATAGTGACACGATGCAGACACATATATTGTAGTGAAACAATTAATTGTTGCCAAAAAGATGGGGACCAAGGAGAATTCGCCCTGGCTCCTCACCACATGAGCGAGAGTATAAACAAAACAGTAATGCAGGACCACCGCGGCCCCTCAACTTGTTTCCGAGAACACTGAGCTGTTCATTCTCAAATCGTACATCAGGCCGCGCGCCTTCCTCTACAACTCGCAAAAACACTAGAGATCGTGCATGTTTCGAAACTGTCCATCCACCCGATCAGATGGCCCACCATAGAGACCCCATGTGAACTGTGCTAAGGGCCGGTATGAAAAGGCTATTTTTATAAACAGTCCCTATGTATGTAATCAATGAGGCTTCAACGGAAAATAGTGAGCTTTAAAACTTGTCTCATACTAACGATACGATCCTTGCTTAACAAAAAACTAACTATACGATCCATGATAATGCCATTTCTGGATTACATGTGTAATGTTTCAATGAAATACTTCCTCCATCTTAAATTATAAGATGTTTTTTGACTTTTTCTATTTCAAGTTGACTACTTGTCTTATTCAAAAATTTTATATAAAAATAGAAAAAAATTAAGTCATTCTTGAAGAACTTTTACAAATAAAGTAAGTCATGACAAAAGAAATAGTATTTTGAAAAAAAATTAAAAAAAATGACTGGTCAAATTTGATGTAAATTAGAATGGAGTAATTACCTTTTTAAATGAGCTTGCAAAATTTAAGATTAGTTCGCAATTGTATATATTTGTCACCATGCCATGTTACAAAGCACGACATTAGTCCTCAACGATCAACCAGGCCAACTACCTCCATGAAAACGACATCAAATATTGTAAAAACAAAAATCCGGCTGTCTACATCAACTTCGAAAAAGATTGATCACACGCATGTACAAAAAGAAAAAGAAAAAGAAGATGAGAAGGATTGAAGGAATAAGATTGAGCTCGGCAGCTGCCCACCAGGAATATTTGTGTGTCCAATATTTGTGTGGCATGAACTGCATTTCATGAGGTACAAGTGGATGATCATGACAATGTGGCAATGCATACTGGCAAGCAGCCAGCAAGGATGACGAGGAAGAGGCTCATTGTCCTGAGTGAAGGATAGCACCAAAAGAAGCTTTTGTCTTTTTTTTTTTTCCTTGAAAAAGGGGACGTTTTTGTTTATTCTTCACGTACGGGACCAAACAATGCAGCCCTAGCTAGATTCTCCACTATACTTGTAGCTCAAAGTATGTCTCGGGAAATGAAAACCCTTTTATTTATTTATTTTACAACAGGCCAAAATGAAAAACGACAAGGTATTTAATTTATCATTCAAAATGGCAATGCTCACAAATATTAATTTCAATGTTTTTGTAGTTCCTTTTGAGAGTGTGCAGAAAGAATTTCCGTTTATGTGCATTTGCCTAATATATCAA
>JADLZL010002422.1:0-304733 GCA_015844335.1 Chrysopogon serrulatus | reverse complement strand
AACTCGGATGATATCGGAGGAAAGCTCGATTCATTCAACCAATCATTGCTTATAATCGACACAAGCTCTTTAGCATTTTGCTTAAGGAAATCCACCTCAGAAGAATTTAAGACTCTGTTACTAGGTGATGACTTTGTTGTCTTCTGTGGTCTCCTAATGGCATAATAATTCGAGGTGTTTCCATAATCAGCAAATATATCATCCTCGATCTCGAGCATGAATTTTGAAAGTGGAATTTCTTCCTCCTCCTATGGTTCAAGCTCGTTGATAGTTGCAGGTTGAAATGTGGTAGGTGTGGATTCCTGATCAACTATCGGATCTTCTTCCTCTACTAGCTTCTTTAAAGATGCTTCATTTTCATGAATTTTTGTAAGGACATTTCTTGCAACATCAGGAGTGATGCAAGAATGATCCTCCAGAAGCAAGGTTAAGGAATTTCATGGTTTTTCTATTTAGACCCTTATAGAAATGTTGAAGTAGGACGGGGTCTGGTATGGATAGACTAGGTCCAGAATGAGTTAAGCAGTTAAAGCGTTCCCAGGCTTCAATTAAAGTCTCCTTCTTCTCTTGCCTAAAGGATAGGACTTCTAAGCGGAGATCCACTACCCTAGAAATAGGATAGAATTGAAGGCGAGAATTCAGCACATAATGCTTCCCAGTCACCTTTAACACTCTCAACGTGGAGATCATACCAATGTCTAGCTTCTCCAGTCAAAGAGAAAGGAAAAGCTTCCATCGGATAGTCTCATCGGACATATCCTTAATACGCAAACACGCACAGGTTTGTTCGAATTCATTGAGGTGAGAATAAGGGCTAGCATTGTCTTCTCGAGAAAGATTGGTTTCGACCATGTCTATTAAACATGGGCGTAGCTTATAGTCGAGGGCTAAGATTGGCTTTGCGGATGGCTCGGCCCTAAGCGTAGGCTCATGAAGTTATATTTATAGATAGGCGTGGAATTAAGTTGATCCATTGAAGGATAGAAAAGGTAAAGAGAAATAGAAAAGGTAAAGAGTGATAGTTTACAAAGAAAAGATAAGATTATAATACAGGTTAAGATAAGTTCAGAGTGATCTCAGCGACGTCTTCCCCGGCGATGGCGCGCCGAAATGCTTGTTGGTATCCGCTAATGCCTCTTCGAATAATTCCGCAAGCGCACGGATACGTTGTAGCACTTCACCCCTGATAAGTATACCCAGTTTTAATATCGAACCCAAAGGAAGATGTGTGAGGGTCTTCTAAACTACACTTAACCAACTGAGTAGCAAACAAGGCTGTAGAAGGTAGGGATATAGAGGGGACAACTAGGCTTTCTAGTTCAGGCTCAAGCAAATTATGATTAAAATGTTTCACTAGGGAGTTGGATAGGATAAGCACAGACAGAACTATACTTAACTACCAACTATTCTCCTGCTAGGCCTACTGACGGGATAGTGGAATAAGTAAGATTCAACGGAGCTATAAGTCACCTCCGCGAGCTACCACCAAATCCGGACAGTAGGGTACATCTACGAGCAACGGAGTCTAAGCACCACGCTTACACTACGATTACTACTTTAACCCAAGAGCTACAAGGATTAAAGTACTCAGAAAGAGTCATAAACTAGCAAAACAGAATAAACAATGTTACTTACTTGAACACAGAAGTTGACTCCAAAGTAGTCTCAGATACAAGACGTAGAGGTAGCACCGACAGGCCGATACTCCTCCAAAACTTTCTCTTTAAACTCTTTTTCTCTCCCTCTGAAGAACTAGCTTCTAGAGGTATAGAACTAGCTCTCTCTTGGAATGCTAACTCGAGAGGTCATCCATTCAAGGGACACCTCCGAGAATCCTAATTAGGTTTTCTAGCTAAAGCTCTTCTCTTCTTCTCTTGGATTCTCCTCTGGGGGGGTGTGCCTCTCCTTTTATAGCCCTGGCGAATCAACGTGAGCCCTTGGATCAAACCGACCTTGACGGATGGTGGAGATCGTTCCTCAAAGGCGGTGGAATAAACCGAGCGAACCGGGGTGCAACCGGGGTTGCCCCCAGCACCCGGCCGGTCGAGGGCCGAACCGGCAGTCCGGCCCTGCCGCCCCCCCGCCCCCGGCTCGGTGTGGTACCTTCCGTCTCTTCTCGGAATGTTCCCGTGTTGCCGTGGCGTTCATTCCGGCATTCTATGTTGCGGTGTAGCTCAAAAGTATGTCTTTTTCCGGCGTTTACCTACAAAACCATTGATTCACCAAAACTCGTGGAATTCGTTAGTTAAAGCCCTACTCTAGGTAGATGGATTGGTTTTATATCATTTTGGAAGATTAGTTGACGGTTGGATTTGATCATTAAGGACCGTCAACAGTTGTGCTGGCAATGGATGGGTTCAATCCTTATGGAATGATGGCTGCTCCAGACACATATTGGCCCGTTTTCGTTATCCCCCTGAATCTACCCCTGGCGTATGCTTCCAAAGCAAGTACGTATTCTTGTCCTTGATAATTCCAAGGCATCTGGGGAATAATATGGGTGTGTTCATGGAGCCTCTGATTGATGAATTGATCGATGCTTGGGTGCAAGGTGTATGGACATATGACCGAGCTACGAAACACAACTTCAAAATCTATGTGTGGTACCAGTACTCCCTGCATGACTTTGTGGCGTATGGAATGTTTGCCGCCTAGTGTGTTCATGGGAAGTACTCATGTCCGATATGCAAGGAGGCTGTGAGATTCATTTGGTTGCTAAAAGGCGGCAAGATTTCGTCGTTCGACAAACACCGACAATTCCTCCCTCCTACCCATCCATTCAGACAAGACATCAAGAATTTTACAAAAGATGTCGTAGTGACAGAGGAAGCACCGCAAATGAGGACTAGTGCCGAGGTTCATGCTCAGATAGATGCTCTCGTGCTCAATAACGGCAAAGGACATCGTTTTGTGGGATATGGTGAGCAACATATGTGGACTCATAAGTCTGGCTTGACTAGGCTCCCCTATTATGATGATTTGCTTCTTCCACACAACATTGATGTAATGCACACTGAGAAGAATATTGCAAAGGCACTTTGGGCAACATCGATGGACACTAATAAGACAAAGGATAAAATTAAGGCTAGACTAGATCTGGCAACGTTATGCGATAGACCAAAGCAAGAAATAAAACCTCCTACACGTAGCAAGAACTGGACAAAGCCTAAGGTCGATTTCGTCCTGAAGAAGCCCTAGAGGAGGGAAGTACTAGAATGGATTCAGTCATTAACATTCCCTGATGGATATGCAGCAAATTTGAGGAGCGGAGTCAAATTAGATACTCTAAAAATCTTAGGGATGAAAAGTCATGACTACCACATATGGATTGAGCGGCTTCTTCCATATATGGTTCGAGGCTATGACCCTTAACATGTGTGGTTAGTGCTGACAGAGTTGAGCTATTTCTTCCGACAGCTTTGTGCGAAAGAGTTGTCTCGGAATCGAAGGTGGTTCAAGACTTGGAACAAATGACCCCTATGTTGCTCTGTAAGTTGGAGAAGATCTTTCCCCCCAGCTTCTTCAATCCGATGCAACATTTGATTTTGCACCTTCCTACTGTGGCACGATTGGACAGGCCCGTGCAGTTCCGTTGGTGCTATCTAGTGGAGAGATATTTAAAGGTTCTCTGAAAGAAATGTAGAAATAAAAATAAAATCGAGGCTTCCATTGCGGAGGCATACATTCTTGAGGAGGTTTCAAACTTCACAACGACCTATTATGGTGATAAACTCCCTAGCGTGCAAAATTCACCTGGTCGTTACAATGCTGACAAGAATGAGTCGAACCTCAGCCTTTTCAAAGGACAACTTGGAAGCGCAAGTGCATCGACCAACAAGTCCTTGAGACCCGACAAGTGGCGCACTATCATGCTATATGTGTTGACCAACCTTGAGGAAGTGGAGCCATATTTGCGGTAAGTTCTCACCGAACTAGATTCATATTCACGAATTGTTTTGTCATGCTATATGTGTTAACCAACCCTGTCGTTTCTCATTGGCACAGGGAATTTCTTGATCAATTCTGAAATGACGTGAGGGAACCTACCCCGCAGGAGTGTGATAACCTTCTTAGAATTGAGGCGGGAAATGGAATGCCTGATTTCATTTTGTGGTTCCAAAAAAAGGTACCCTTATTAGTTATTTTCACATTGCAAGTTACACGCATGTGCGAATAATAGAACGATCTAACCTATTCCATCCTGCAGGCCCAAAGTGATACGGCAATAAGTGCCGAGTTGAGACTGGTTGCCAGTGGCTTTGAATATAGGGTCAAGTCATTTACCGGTTATGATGTGAATGGTTACCGCTTTCGTACAGCAAGCTATGACAAGGAAAATCAAAGAACCACATGTTCTGGTGTTTTTACGCCCCGCCTTGATAATGTCTAGTATGATGGAAGAATTGAAGAAATATACGAACTCAATTTTAGAGGTTGCAAACCTCTAACTCCTGTCATATTCAAATGTCATTGGTTTGATCCTGCCGTAACCAAATGCACACATGCTAATCTTGGGCTAGTCAAAATTCGACAGGATTCCGTCTTACCCGGAGATGATGTCTATATTGTGACCCAACAAGCTACACAAGTTTATTATCTCCCATATGCATGCAACACCAAAGAGCATCTTAAGGGTTGGGATATTGTGCACAAGGTATCACTGCACGGTAGAATACCGGTCCCAAATGATGAAGACTACAACTTAATTAACCCAACCACATATGATAGAGATTTCTATCAAGAAAAGGGGCTAGAAGGAAGGATCGAGATAGATTTAACCAGACTGATCGAGATGGAGATAGACAACGAGTAGGTTGGTGACGAGAACGGAGGAGAGGAGGTGGTTAATGTGAAGGACTTACAAATGCTAGAACGATTGCATTTAGAAAATGAAGACAACAGTCCTCCTCCTGACTTAGACTTTTTTAACCGACAATTCAACATGGTTGATAGTGGTGATGAGGCTTATGATCCAGCTGATCCTGATAAGAAGAATATTTCTAATATACATATAGTATTTGTAATATTATGTTTTATTCATTATGCATCAATTTCAAAGTATTTGTTTATCTATGCTAATTGTCTACTCTAATAATTTGTAGGTGATTGAGCGAAGATGGTGGGCGGCTTGAGGAACATGCGGTCACTCTATCAAAGTGCGTTCCGTTGTGAGGCGCCTGAAGGGTCGAGTGGCAGAAGCAGGAGGAGAGAGCCCTCGCCTGTCACCGTACCGTCGGAGGAGGACCAGGAGCATGAGGAGGAGGAGCAGCAGCAGCAGGTGTAGGAGGAGGAGGACGAGCAGCCACAGGAGGAGGGGGACAAGGAGGAAGAGGAAGAGGAGGGAGGAGAGGGTTCTACTGGCTCTGGTGTGCCGGCTGTGTACCTGTGAGGACCGACGAGCCTCCCTCACAGACCGATTTCTGTTGCCAGACCGATTCCTGTTGCCAGACGCCCGTTGGTTCATCCTGAACCCCTAAAGTAAGTAACTTAAGATGTTTCGAATACTTTTGCATATGATATGTTAAGAATCTCAATAGCAACTAATAATTTTCTTAATCACGTGGACAGGTCTTGGATGATTCTAGAGTCTACAGGTGGTCACCAACGCTCGATGAATGGCATCTTGGGACTTCTTGTGAGGAAGTACTTCCCTGGCTTGGTTCTGCACGGTGGCGTGCAGGAGCCAGCCTACACGTGGAAGCACTACGAGTCGGCCCCAGATGAGGCAGATCTTCTTGGCATGGGGTTTGCCAACAAGGCGGAGCAGGTCAGGGCCGAGATTTGGGTAAGTATTTCTCGCACTACATAGCTCAATACATCACATCTATTACACCTTCTTCAAATAATGAATGCATTTATTACACTTTCTTCAATATGCAGGACTTCTACAGATGCGAGCCAGGAGCTGAGGAATTAGCAGATCGGGTAGCTATCCAGGCCTGTAAGAAGCTCGTGCATGACATGCATTACGAATCGCGCCTCCAGGCTATCATAAACTACCTCGCTTGGTTCGAAGGCAAGAAGGTCACCAAAGCAGAAGCAAGAAATATTTTCCTAACCCGGGACCAGTACCTAAAGGTAAACATTGATTTCTTTTAAGATTAAGCATGCTTAATTTCATCATCTTAAATTTCATAGTTGCTCACGTGTAGGCCATTCCAAGTTGGTGCTCCTCGCATCTAGATTGCTGGGAAGTCATAGACAAGTGGTGCAGTGAGGGGTGGGTGGACAAGCACAACACTTGTTGGGAACGGCATCTTCAGATGCAAGGTCCAGCACACCACCAAGGAAGCCATAGCCTCAGAGGATACACGCAAATATGGGTATGCGAATTCGTTTATTTACTCTAAATTACAAAACGACATGTATTATAATAATCTTGTTATTTTGGTTGCAGTCGAACACACACGGTGGCCAGCCTTGCACCAAGTTCATGGCATATTCCATGGCACATAAGGGCAAGGCAATGTCTGACGTCAGCTACAACCCAGATGACCCACCAGAGGCGTATACCAATCCGAGCATCCACAGCCGTCTCACTGAGTACACGTCAATGGCAAAGAAAGTACATGGCCTATATTATGATCCGAGCACCCATGACCTTGATGCAGAAGTTGTCATGAGGGTCGGAGGAGGCAAGAAGCATGGACGGTACTGGGCGACGGCACGATCGACACGGCTTCCACTCCCACTCTCTCCTAGATTCGAGCAAGGAGCACGAGCGGGGGGCTGGGCATACGACCTAGGCCTAGCCCTACACAGCATCGGGTGGACACAATCGAGGTTATTTGTCTTGTATTTGTCATTCATTAATTTTAACATATCTTACCGTTGTAGTATTAACATGTGGGTCTCCCTGTTGTAGGCGGCGCTGGAAGAAGAGAGGAGGCAACGGGAGGAGTACCAGCAGAGAATAGAGGCAGAGCAGGCCGTCGAGTGGGCAACCCATGAAGAATAGATGAGGCAGATGGCGGAGAGGATGGCGGAGATGAATCGGTACATGCAACGCCTTGGGGGGCATCCAGGGTACAGCGCCTCTTCCTCAGACACTCCTCGCCCCTGCTCCATTTGTGGCTGACACTCGGTAAATCTGCTGCCACCGTTTGGAGCGTTAGTTGGTCGTTGTCGAGTGCTCGACACTCCGCAAAGGATTTGTCGAGTGCCCGATAAAAAACACTCGGCAAATCTCTCTTTGCCGTTAATTTTTTTACCGTGAGCTCTTTGCCGAATGTTACACTCGGTAAATCATTTGCCAAATGTTTTATTCCTTTTGCCGAGTGCTCTAGACACTCAGCAATGTTTATCACTAGCCAGTAGGATTAGATGCACAAACTAATCTTAAGAGTAATGGAGATTGACACACTGTCTAGTACAAGATCTACTAGTACACAGAGAGAGAGGAAGAGTATTAGGGTGCCGACCATCGGATTTGGGAGCCGCCGCACTGGATTCCACCATGGTCGTCGCTCGATGGAGTCTGCGCACGGCAGTGACGGTCGGCGAAGAGGCGTCGGTGTTGGTGAAGAGGCAGCGGCGGCGGTGACCTTCCCGTCACTTGCTATGGCCCTCAGATCGGCTAGGGTTGTAGGAGGGAGTGCTTTGGCGGCGGTGAACCTCGTACCTAGAGCCCCGGCCTCCCTCCTATTTATATCCGCTTGATGTGACGGGGGGCCCACCACCATGAGTTGGGCGGGCTCCCCGATCGAGGAAGCGGTCGGGGGTCCGTTGAGGACCATTGGGTCTCAACGTGAGGAGATCAATTCTAACATTCTCCCCCTTGATCTCTTCTTATCACTTATCTTAATCTAAATAACTTATCTTAATCTTAACTTAAACTTAACACTTAGCTCCCCCTCATTATAAAGAGTTTCGTTGAGCGCGTCTCATCGTCACAGAAAATTTTCATTGGATTTGATGGATACAGTGCACCTCTCTAAGTTGAGACAGAGTTGTAACTAACGGGCCCTAAGTGTTCAGGAATCATAGGCTTTCCCTTAACCCCATGCCGGCTAGGTGTTTTCTAAACACGTTGGGTGGTAAGCCTTTTGTGAGCGGATCCGCTAACATGTTTTCTGTCTTAATATGCTCTAGACTTATAACATGATCCTGAACTTTTTCTTTCACAACATAATACTTAATGTCAATGTGTTTGGCAGCACCACTTGACTTATTGTTGTGAGCATATTCAACTGCGGGATTATTATCGCAGTATAACTTAAGTGGTCTCTCAATGCTGTCTACCACTCTTAATCCGGGCAAAAACTTCTTAAGCCAACTCACCTGCCCCGAGGCCTCATAACATGCTACAAACTCAGCGTACATCGTCGATGATGTAACGAGAGTCTGTTTGGAGCTTTTCCACGATATGGCTCCACCTGCGAGGGTGAATATATAACCTGACGTGGATTTTCTTTCATCCCCCGCATAATCTGAATCTGAAAACCCCACTATCTCTAGGGAGTCAGTCTTAGTATAACTCAGCATGAAGCCTTTAGTGCCCTGCAAGTAACGCAAGACTTTCTTAACTAACTTCCAGTGTTCTGCACCTGGATTTTTCTGATATCTGCCAAGTAACCCGGTAACAAAAGCTATGTCAGGGCGAGTACAAATTTGAGCATATTGTAAGCTTCCGACAGCTGAAGCATAAGGTACTGATCTCATTTGTTCGAGCTCGAACTTATTCTTGGGACACTGATGTTCCCCATACTTATCGTCCTTAACAATGGGTGCAGGTGATGGACTATACTTGTGCATACTATATTTCTTAAGAATCTTTTCTATGTATACCTTTTGTGACAGCCCTAATACCCCTCTATTTCTATCACGGTGAATCTCAATCCCCAAAACAAAAGAGGCTTCACCGAGGCCTTTCATGTCAAGATGCGAGGACAAGAACTTCTTAGTTTCCATTAGTAGAGTGACATCATTGCTTGCTAGCAAAATATCATCCACATATAGGACTAAGAAGATGAACTTAGAATTCTTAAACTTTACATAAACGCAGTTGTCCTCTACATTTGCCTTAAACCCAAACTTTCTTATTGTATTATCAAACTTCAAATACCACTGTCTTGAAGCTTGTTTTAGCCCATAAATGGACTTCCTTAGGCGACACCCCATGTTCTCTTTTCCTTCCACGACAAAACCTTTCGGTTGTGCCATGTAAACATCTTCCTCAAGATCCCCATTTAGGAATGCCATCTTAACATCCATCTGATGCAATTCTAAATCAAAGTGTGCTACTAGCGCTATTATAATTCTAAAAGAATCTTTACATGAGACCGGAGAGAAAGTCTCATTGTAATCAATTCCTTCTCTCTGAGTAAAGCCTTTTGCCACAAGTCGCGCCTTATGTCTCTCAACATTCCCCTGGGATTCATACTTAGTTTTATAAACCCATTTACAACCAACCTTCTTAGCTCCCTTAGGGATTTCCATCAGTTCCCAAACTTTGTTGGAATCCATGGACCTTATTTCATCTCTCATGGCTTCTAACCACTTCTCAGAGTGTTCGCTTCTCATGGCTTGTTCATATGTAGTGGGATCATCCTCCATATGAAATTCTTCGGTTTCATAAACCTCATAATCATCTGAAATAGCTGATCTTCTAACTCTTTCTGACCTTCTAGGATTCTGATCGTTTGGCACTATGTCGGGCTGTTGTTGTTCTTCCTGATGCTCGACCTGTGGTTCTAATGGCTCTTGAAGGACAGGTTCCGGATTCTCATTGGGTGTCGGCAACGGAGAACTAACAACAGGTGTTGGCACTATAGTGTCTAACACCGTTGGTGCAACAGCTATAGGTAGCACAAAGTATTGTTCCTGAAGCATTGGAGTAGGAGCGTAAACCCGTTTCTCCTCTAAACTAATCTCCTATGCTACCTTGCTCCCCCTGATCAAATCATCTTCTAAGAACTCAGCGTGTCTGGTTTCCACAAACTTAGTATGCCTGTCAGGGCAATAAAAGCGGTAACCTTTTGACCTGTCTGGGTAGCCAATGAAATGGCAACTAACTGTCTTAGGATCTAACTTCCCTAAATTTGGGTTAAAGACCTTAGCCTCAGCAGGACGGCCCCACACCCTTAAATGCTTAAGTGAGGGTACTCTGCTTGTCCATAGCTCGTACGGTGTTTTGGGCACCGACTTACTTGGTACACGATTAAGAATGTGGATAGCAGTTTTCAACGCTTCCATCCACAAACTTACCGGTAGTATGGACTAGCTGATCATGCTTCTTACCATATCCATTAAGGTACAGTTTCTTCTCTCAGCCACTCCATTCTGCTGAGGGTCACCGGGCATGGGATACTGGGCAACTATGCCATTTTCCTAAAGGAACTTAGCAAAAGGTCTTGGAACTTGGCCATACGGGGTATGTCGCCCATAATATTCCCCACCACGGTCTGATCTTACTATTTTAATCTTCTTATTATGCTGATTTTCTACTTCTGCCTTAAATATCTTGAACTTATCTAATGCTTCTGATCTTTCTTTAATTGGATAAATATAGCCAAAATGCGAATAATCATCAGTAAAGGTTATGAACGAATCATAACCATCCACGCTCTTAACAGGAAATGGACCACAAATATCTGTGTGAATTATTTCTAAATTCCCTGCACTTCGTTTGGCATCTTTCTTAACTTTTTTAACATACTTACCCTTAATACAATCAACACACTGATCTAATTCTGAGAGTTGTAATGGCGGAAGAATTTCAGCCTTGACTAATCTATCAATTCTCCCCGTCGAAATGTGGCCTAATCTACAATGCCACAATTTTGAAGAGTCAATCTGAGCTTTCTTATGCTTTCTATTTATATTTATAGACGAGAAAATATTCTCATTCTCAATGGATATGGCATTAACATTCTTAGGAACTGGTAACAAATAAAGTTTGTCTTGTCGGATGGCAAGACCAACACACTTATCATTAAAAAATATCTTACATCTGTCATTTCCAAAATGGCAGGCCAATCCATCATCATCTAACTTACTAACAGTTATTAAGTTTCGATGCAAAGAAGGAACATAGAGTACATCAGAAAGCCTAAATACAAAACCATCTAATAATGCTAAAGACAAATCGCCAAAAGCTTCGACATCGGCTTGTACTCCATTTGCCACCTTAATTGTTCTTTCTCCTCTTTGCGAGTCTTCCTCGTATGGAATCCCTCACAGAAAGAATTGGCAACATGAATTGTTGCACCTGAGTCAATCCACCAAGTAGATTTTTCATAATTAATATACAAGGATTCATCTACAAATGTAACTAAGTCCTCACCATTTCTATTGAGGTACTTCAAGAAGCCAGGACAATCCTTTTGTATGTAGCCCTGTCTTCTCTTCTCGTAACATGCACCGATCGGTGGTGCTAGCCGGGGCTTCTTGCGGTGCGGGGTTCTCGGGGCTGTTGTTGTCCTGAGGCCCATTGTTGTTCTGAGGATTCTGAGTGAGGGTTCTGAGGGGCCTTACCCTAAGAGTGTGGTGCCTGAGCGCTAGAGTAAGAGCTACCATCCCACTTTGGTTTCCCTTGTGGTCTGGCATTCTTATGGTAGAACCTCTTATTATTGTTATGCTTCACGAAAAGAGCAGAGTCTCCCCGTGAGTCCTTAAGTCTTTCCTCCTGAGTGGCTTGCCCAAGGAGCTTCTCAATGTTCCACTCCTCAGGTGCCATGTTGTAATGCATAACAAAGGCTTCAAACTCCTTTGGCAAAGAAGCTATGATCACATGAACGACAAATGGATCTAGAAGAACCATCTTCATTGATACGAGCTTAGAAGCCAAGGTGTTCATCCTCAGTATGTGCTCTCTAACACCACCACTAGTGTATTTCTCATTGATGAACTCTCTGATAAGCACACTCGCTTAAGTCTTAGTTGTGCCATGAAACTGGGTCTTGACCCTTTCTAAGTACTCAGTGATGGTGGTGCACTCAGGCAGTGATCCTCTGATGGGCTCTGAAATAGTAGCCTTAGCCAATGTCAGACATTTTTTATTGGAGTTGTCCCATTTTTTCTTAGCAAGATCATAGGACATCCTCACTGACGCATGCTCACGCTTGCGTGTAGCAAACGCTGCATCAGTCTCATTCTCTGCAATGACCGGCTCCTCAGGCTCCTCAGGGCACGGTTCATTGAGAGCTGTGTCATTGTCAGTCATGATAAGGGCTAATTCATACTGCTCACGCCACACCTTATAGTTGGTCCCGTTAAGCTTTGGAACCAACTGCACCCAGTTGGTGAGTCCTGAAATTCAGATACAAAAATAGTGAGTAAACTTAGTCAAAAGAAATAACTAAAAATGAAATTGCATGTATTAAAACAACGTTGATCAAGATTAATACATACAATCTTTTTTACATTAAATCTATATCACCGTTGGGCAAAAAATAGAAATAATGCAAGTAACTAATGGACTAAGCAATTATAATATTGATATAATCAACGCTGGTCAGAAAATAACAATATTATAAAATTTTCTAATTCTCAAATTTGCCTAAAAATTAAATCCCCGTTGGTTCGAATTTAATTTAGGAGCAAATAAACTTACTAAACAAATGAAAACGTGACTAATCATAAACTAATACTTAATTCCAGAAAATTTACTAATTTTATCTCTAAATAAAATGTCACATAGGAGCAGCATTAATTAAACTCAAGATAATCATAATATACATGCTAAAATATTTCTGGAAAAAAAAATCAAATAAAGGAAACTGAACTAGACTAATGGATTGTGGCCCGTAGGCCTGCTTCTTTTCATGCGGCAGGGGCCCCCGATGCGGCCTGCTGCGGCCCATCGGGGCAGCGCCGGCGCTTCCCACCCCAGGCCGCAACGTGGGCCTGGGCCGGGGAAAGCTTGGCCGTGGGCCGCCTGCCCGCCCGGCCTGCTGCCCGCTCGGCAGCTCTCGGCCGTCGATTCGCATCGGCGGCTGTCCGTCGTTGTAGGCCGAGACAAAACCCGCCCCGCAGCGGCTCTGCCCTAACCTAATCCATTTCCCTTTCTCCCCTTCTCTCTCTCCGTAGCGTAGTGGCGGCCCGGGAGCCACGGCGGCGGCGACGGCGGAAGAAAGAAAGAGGAAACGGCGTTGCCGCCGGGCCCCTCGCCCGGCGTGCGAGCTCGCCAAAAGGCTGAGCTCGCCCCATTTGTCGGCCGGCTGTCTTGGGCGACGCCCGAAGCCCCCGTGGAGCATCTCCCTTTCTACGAGTTGTGCGAGTTGGGCTAGGGTTAGGGTTTGGAATCCTATCCCCTTCTTCTAATTGCTAAGTAGCCCGGGAAGATGCTCTTGAGGCATGTCGCTCGGCGGCTAACCCTAGGTTAGGGATTCTGAGCACTGATCTAAGGTCGATCTAATCCACTGATTAGGATTAGTCCTCTGATACCATTGTTTATCACTAGCCAGTAGGATTAGATGCACAAACTAATCTTAAGAGTAATGGAGATTGACACACTGTCTAGTACAAGATCTACTAGTACACAGAGAGAGAGGAAGAGTATTAGGGTGCCGACCATCGGATTTGGGAGCAGCCACACTGGATTCCGCCATGGTCGTCGCTCGATGGAGTCTGCGCACGGCAGCGACGGTCGGTGAAGAGGCGTCGGTGTTGGTGAAGAGGCAGCGGCGGCGGTGACCTTCCCGTCACTTGCTGCGGCCCTCAGATCGGCTGGGGTTGTAGGAGGGAGTCTTGGCGGCGGTGAACCTCGTACCTAGAGCCCCGGCCTCCCTCCTATTTATATCCGCAAGGTGTGACGGGGCCCACCAGCCATGAGTTGAGCTGAGCTCCCCGATCAGGAGCAGATCAGGGTCCGTTGAGGACCGTTGGGTCTCAACGTGAGCAGATCAATTCTAACAAGCAAATCCCGTGTTTCCGGTAGTGAGCGGCCGCAACCTCAGCTCCTGCGCGTACAGCGCTGGGTGCTCGATCGGAGCTTTCCAGGTAGGACGTGCTGGCTGACGGGAGCTCCGAAGCCAATGCAATCTCCAGCCATAGGAGATCTGGTCGGATCCACCTCACTTGCTAACTCCATAGCGACGCGGAATCCAGTGTGGGCATTGTGGACAGGCCGCAACGCATGTCGAAATGGGAGGAAAGTGTGGGAACCGGGAGCAATGGCGAGATATATCTCAACTCTGCTGGAGGAACTTGCTACGATGAGGATGCCAGGCCGGGCGCCTAAGCCGATGAGAGAACAGAGCTGGCAGAAGCCGGAACAAGGTTGGATCAAGGTTAATGTTGATGGAGCCTTTGATCTGCAGTCATGTACTGGAGGGGCGGGGATGGTTATCCGCGACGACCAGGGACATGTCAAAGCGGCTGCAACAAGATGGCTAGAGGATGTGCGGATGCTCGACAAATGAGGCCTTGGCTGCCAAAGAAGGGCTAGAGCTAGCAGAGGAGAATGGCTATGCAAATGTCATTTTGGAAACAGATAGCATGGTTTTGAAAAACTTATTACAGGATAGTGGGGGTGTGAGGTCTGCAATAGGAGGTCTTTGTTTTGACATCATAGAGCTAGGCAGGAGCTTTAGTGAGTTTAAAATTAATTGGGTGTGTAGGGAAGCTAACTCGGTGGCCGATCATTGTGCTCAGACGGTCTCGGCCACCGAACGCTCCTTTTTTTGGCTCGACTATGTCCCAGATTGGTTGTCGGGGCTAGCCGCAGTCGATTGTAATCCTGCTGATGATTAATAGAAGCTCTGTGTTTGTCCTCAAAAAAAAAAAAAAAAAAAAAAAACTCCATAGCGACGCGGATGCCCAAGACCATCCTGGTTTCTTTTATCTAGCAGCCCGAAGCCTCCTTTGCTCGGGGAGACATCATCTGACAGCAGTATCTATTTTATTTCAGGTAGAGAAAAAACCTGAAACAGATGGATGGAGCGGTTCTGAATCGCAGCCTGAAACTGATGGATGGAGCCAAGTTGGATAGGATCTGTGCAACCTGTTTTCTTTAGCAGCTGGAAAGAAGAGTGGTTATATGTATTAATTAAAACGATCGAGATTTTATATGGCTTTCTCTGTATTAACTCAATAGAATTGTTGTCAGACGTTCAATGTAGACAGTGACCGACGCCACGATAAATGGGCCTGTCGAGCCTGCTCAGGCCTAAGAAGGGGGCGCCGCTGCGCTTGCAACCGCCCTATGGGGCCTCGCGGCCTGTCCTAGAGGGTGCACACGCCCAGTAGCAGAGAGGCGGCGCGGCCGCCGTCGCCCTCTTCCGCATCATCCGCAACTACTATATCTTTTGGAATCATTAAATAAATTAGAAAGTTAAGAATTGTTTAGGAAAGAAGAATCCATCTGTTATAAGGATCTCTCGAGATTGCTTAGGGATTAAATTAAAGGATGCTTAGGGGCTAAGTCTACTCGAGACTATTAATACGAGGAGGTTGTATCTGGATCAGATTAAGAAAGAATTGGGCAAAAGCTCTTTACCCTAGCTCTCAGCTCTCGGGTTTGATCTCTCTCCCTCTCTCCCCCCCCCCACGCCACGCACGCCGCCCCCTGCGCTGCCCCTGCACCGCCACCCCCACGCGGCAGCCCTAGGCGCCTCCTCCTGCTCTCCCTCGCTCATCTTCTCGGCCCAATCCACCCTCCCCGCCGCGTGTGTTACAAGGTAATTAATTTTCAGTCACCCGATCATCGTATTTCTTGTAGATGCAAGATTATTCCTCGATAAAATCTCATTGATATGCTTATGTGATCTACCATGTTCCAACAAGTCTGATGTATTTGTGGACCATGCATGCCAACTGCCCCTGTAGAAGTAGAACGAATAGTGGTGCAGGTAGTATTCATGATGCGTGTACTGTGATTATTGCAGCTAAAAAAATTCATTGATGCGGTCTGTGATGGGCACATCTGAATAAAATAGAAAAAGTCAATTCTCTTGCTGCACGCTGTACGTGCTGCATACCTCGTTGCAGGTTACTCCAGGAGACAAATAATGAGATTCTCATATGGTGCTTCCTTGCATACCCATCAGATTCACTATTATTTGACCAGCGATTAATATATAGTTGTGTAGCATGCAGTGTAGTTGACCTGCGGCCTTGGTAATAAGACAATTTTGTCAGATTACAGAATCCGATCAAGTGCGCGGAAAGTATCAACCAAGTGGACATTGCTTACTGGGCAAAAAAAAAAAAAAAAAAAAAAAAAAAAAAAACAGCTTGCAATAAATGAATCAGCTGTCAGATTACTGTTTAGGAGTGAACTGTTATAATGTATCACTGAAATCATTATTAATGAATCATTTGCCGATTGTTACCCAACCATAGAAGAATAGAAGCCACCGTAATAATATTTTTGCTAATTTGATAGACTACAGAAGCCATGGGCCACCCAAGGCAAGTATTATTATTAGAGTACACGCACTACAATTTTTCTTCCGATTCCTCTTATGTGTATATATGTGTATGTCGGCCATACGATCGAGCAGTCTGTACGAAACTACGCATAGGGAGCGTAGGACATGGAACTGTAAACTAAAGCTTCTTCTGTGTGAAGGTAAGCAACACACTACATCAATTTCACTCTGCTCTAAATACAACTCAAACAAAAGGTGTTGAACTTCAGAGACAGCTTCTGTATGCAAGTCATTTTTGAGATTTAGTGATTCCTTTCATCGAGCCTGAACAACGTTTGCTTATTCAGGGAATTGCTTAAGGCCACGAATAGCTCATTTGCAAATTCTGTATGAATTTTGTTCCTTTAGCTATGTTTTCGTAGTACCACCGGCCCCTTACTTCAATCATGGATCACCCACAAGAATCCATGTTTATTTCAGCGTTTGGTGCCCTACGGAGTACAACACTTTTGTTAAGTTATTCTCTTAATAAGCACACAGTTGTCGAGAGGACGGATCTTCTGCTAATGTGTGGATATATATGAAATAGACCCCAAATACTTGAAATACAAACAGTTTCATGCAAGTATTTTTCGGCCCCTTATTTCCCATTCCTCTCCATGTTTTTGCAGAACTATTGCCGCACCATGGATGTAACAGTCAGTGCTGTGTGCCTCACTTTAGCCATTATTCTGATTATCACTGGAGTAATCACCAAGGTTGCATTTCGAAGAAATATTCCTGGTCCAGTGTGCAACAGATTGCTTCCACCTGTGGCATATAATGGTTCTATGGTTGTACTTTTACATGCACTTCTTACTAAAGGTTTCCATGCAATGATCCAAGATCAATACACCAAGTTAGGAAGTGTGTTCACCATAAGTATCTTTGGACAGAAGGCAACATTTCTTGTAGGACCAGAAGTCTCAAGTCACTTTTTTCAAGGGATGGATTCGGAAATTGGTCTCAGTGGTATCCTTCGGTTTATTGAGCCAATAGTAGGCAAAGAGATCTACGGCATCGATGCCACAACACGTAATTGGGTCACTGGCTTCATAAGAGATGCTCTGAAATCTGGAAAGTTGAGAAGCATTGTTAGTCCCATGACTGAAGAAGTCGAGGTATGCCTATATATATTTTTATTTTTCCTGGTCTTGTGTGGTCACTAGGATGTAATCAATTATACAGTTCTGAAGAAGCAGCAGATATAATATTTTTTTTCTCACAGTTATAATCATTTGAACACCACTTGGCTTGTTATAACCATTACTCATTTTATAACTGGAATGGTACTAATAATGTGCATGTGTGTGGCCATCCCCTTCTAACGATTGTAGTATAAAGCATGAAGCAAAAAAAAAAAAAGCAACAACACAATTTGGTAGACTTGGGTTATGGATAATAGTAGAGAAATCTATATCTATATCTATATACTTTTATAAAGCTAAATCTTACTATCTATTTTTCTCAACATGCAAGCTATCCACATCAGTCCATTATCGGATGCATTTCTGACTAACTAGTATTTGCAATTATGATCTATTCAGCAGGACGATCTACTAACATGCATTTAGTTGTCTACATCAGCATACCACGTCATTCACTAACATTAACTTATAATTGTTTATCTCTTTGTATACGTACTTTTACTCCAAATCATAAGCAATTTCCACGCCAACAGTTTCGCTAAAGAGCAATGCTATAGGGTGCTCCCTTTATTACTTATAGGAGGTATAATATCTCAAACAATTCTGAGTCACCTATTTTTTAGAGTTTAAAATTATTTAATTAATGCAGAAAAGAGAAATAATCTTAAACTCCCTAACCCAAAAATATAAAGGCTCAGATTTATCTAACATCTTACCATGTACGGAGTAACTTGAGTACCTTAGCGTGTAAGCATGTACAGAGTAATCAGAGTACCTTAGCGTTGCACAACTAATAATGTTTAACTTAATTACATACTACAATATTTCAACAGGACTTCTTTGCAAAATGGGGACAAGAAGGAGTTGTTGATCTAAAACAACAGATCCAGCATGTACTCATGGTAATCACAGGTAGATGCCTCCTAGGAAAGGAGGTCCGGGAGGAGATGCTCGGAGAGGTCTGGAGTTTGTTTCATCAACTTTTTGATAATGGTATGCGCCTAACTAGCGTGCTATTCCCATATGCCCCAATTCCATCGAACCGACGACGTGACAAGGCACGTGCCAAGCTATCCAAAATATTAACCAAAATTGTGCAATCACGAAAAGAATCAAACCATGCTAAGAATGATGTCCTGCAAAGCTTAGCAGATTCAAAATTCATAGATGGCCGGCCAACGACCGAAGAAGAGGTTGTGGGGCTGATCATCTTAATGGTGTTGGCTGGACAACAATCAAGCTCTACAACTAGCACGTGGACTGGAGTGTACCTACTCAACAACACAAGGTTCTTGTCAGCTGTCGTTGAGGAACAAAAACAAATCATTAACAAATATGGATGCGACGTAGACTACAATGTGTTTCTAGAAATGGAAATCCTACACAATTGCATCAAGGAGGCCGTACGTTTGCACCCTCCTGGAATATTGAATCTACGAAAGGCACATAAAACCTTCACTGTATGTACTAAAGATGGAATGGAGTATGATATTCTGGGAGGACATACCATAGTTAGCCCAACAGTCCTTAATGGTAACATACCTTATATTTATAAGAATCCTAATGTATATGACCCACACCGGTTTGGTCTTGGAAGAGAGGAGGACAAAGTTGGTGGCAAGTTTGCTTACACATCATTTGGTGGCGGAAGACACATTTGCCTAGGTGAGGCCTATGCTTATCTCCAAATTAAGGTAATATGGAGCCACTTGCTGCGTAATTTTGAGATGAAATTAGAGTCTCCTTTTCCTGATACCGACACAAGCACAACAACGATGGAAGCTAAAGGGAAGATAATGGTTAGCTACAAGAGATGTCAGCTACCTAGGACCTAGGTCCTAAAGGCTGTTTGGTTTCAGCCCAATTAAGAATGGATCTTAGGCATCCCATATATTGGATGCTTAGGGCAAAGAACATTGCCTCGGCTGAGAACTTGCGGGCTCCAAATTAGCCCCTGATCCACAAATTGATGTTCCATTATGTATGCTTACCAACTAAGTTGAATTAGCGTATGCGAGACTGCTTGTTTTAAGCTTTTATGTAATGTAGTAATAACTTTGGTCTGATTCCTCACTTGTGGGGATAACCAGACATTCTTCCATTATCTAAAAATGCATGTTTGTGTGTCGTTTTTGTTTTCAGGTTCTGTATTAAAAAATGTTTATGTGTTTATGTCTGCAATTTTATGAAGATACGGATGCACTTGTAGTTGCTTATGTGAATGTTCTAAACAAGTCATGACAGTGATGTGCTCTCTTAATGAATTGAAACTTGAAAGTGGGGAGAGTGAACATTGTGAAAAGTGTGTGCACACGTGTGAACCCAAACACACACCAAGGCACATTTTGTATCACTGATGTGCTCACCCACACCGTTTGAAGAGCATACCAAACAAGATCAATGAGCTAGCCAAGCAGAATATGCCATATCATCAAGCCTACCCATCCCACTATGAGCAACTACTAAAAAACACACGAACCTTGTTGGCCCATTACCACCGTTGGCTGTGCTCGAGCTACCACAGATCCTACGCTTCACTCACCACTATTGTAACTAAGGCGTTCTTTTTGGCTTTATAGAGGCGGAAAAGGCATCCACCTCCGGCAAGTTGTCACTGTTAATCAGGCCTTTCCATAGGTGGGCGCCTTTGACCACCACTGTTAATCATATTAATAGAGGCAGTCAACCTAAGACAACTGCCTCTGTCGAGGCAGCTTTGTAACATGATCACCTCCACTAATCCAATAATAGAGGTAGCTATCCTCCGTGAATACATTCATAGTGGTGGTGACGGTCCTAAGACACTTGGCTCACTCGATGCTATTCATCTTTGAATTATTTGACTTCCCAATGACGAGATCCTAACATAGGAGTATGTCAAGCCTCGGGACATATTCAGAAACCTCCTAACCGATCCCTCCAGGATTGCTAGCTCGGGGGCTAAACCCTCAGTTGTGCTCGCACACACCTTCCCGCCATGAGATGAGCCCAAGCTTGAGTATGCCCGCCGCCTTTGCTCAGGACTCGAGGGCTTGCTCGAGCCTCAAAACCCTTGACTAACTGGTGGCCTGAACCCCATCCCTGGCTCCCTATCTACATGAAGCTCAAGAACGAAAAGCAGATGCCCTGACAGCCTAAGGCTCGGAGTCCCTCTGACGTTGCCCAACAGGCATGGACTTGCCAGCCACCGTTCCGACAGAGTCATGCAAGGGATGTGACACAAGAGGACAAGACACCACCAGCTCTAGGGGCTTGGGGGTTTCGTGGCCTGTCAGCCTCTCTAGCTAGTTGCCTTCACCACCAAGGAGCCTCCAGAATGAAGGCGGACTCGGAGAAGAATGGTGTACCTCACAATCTTTCACAATTAATAATTGTCCTGTTTGTTAATGCAAACAAGGTGTGATGTCGCTGCCACATGCGCCAGATTTTCAAATGTAGCACTTTTTTGTTTTGTAATTTAACCAGGATTAAGTTTATTTCTACAGCTGTTTTTTGAAACAGTGAACCAATAAGATTATTTCATCATTCTAGTTCATATTATGATCCATTATTTATTATCTAAAATTTTCTCTCAAAGCCACCGCTACACTCTATGCTATCATGATGGATGCTACATATAAAGTTTCAAATTCCATAAATCCTCTTCCTCCTAGATAACACTAAAAATTCCCACAATAACGTGCAGAGTGTCATCTAGTTTATATATAAATTCTAGGTGTTATTTAACGCAAAAAAAATTCTAGGTGTTATTTTTTATTTATGTTCATTAATAGCAAAGGTGGGTAATATGTATGTTTTATATGGACAGATGTGAGTACTTTTTACAAAACAGAAAAGATCCAAATGAGAGCATCTCCAAGAGTTTGCTAAAATTCACTTGGCAAATCTTATGATTTGGTAACTCTCTAAAATATACGGCAAGTGAAAAAAGATGCTTTCTCCAATAGTTTGCCATAATTCACTTGCTAAATACAGATCAAATTTACATCAGCAACCCTAAGACAGAAACAAAATTATGTTTATAGCCTTCCACCTCTTGAAAACATACATCGGGAACCACGAAGCGAAAACAAAATTGTTTTTCCACCCTTCCACCTCTTCTAATACGGTTCGGATGCGCCAAGACGGTCGAGCCGAGCACGCATATATCTTGTATGCAGAGCTCTTTTTCCCAACTTGGGATAAATGGCAACCCGAGATGGAGAACTGTTGGAGAAGGTTTTTCTATTTTTTGCCAAAAACTAAAAATAACAACCTAAGTTTGGAAAAGCTGTTGGAGATGCTCTTAGAGCATCTCCAACAACTTGGTATTTCAACTTGCTATCCTTATTTTCTTGCAAAATCACTAAAACCCTCTCCAACAACTACTCAAATCAACTCCTCATTTATCCCAAGTTGTTATTCTTTCCTCCCGCACGCAGATATATCCGCTGAGCGGACGTGACTTGCCATCGAGCTTTTAGAAGAGGTGGAAGGGTGAAAAAATAATTTTGTTTTACGTTTTCGGGGTTCCTAATGTAATTTTTTAAAAGGTGGAAGGATATAAACATAATTTTGTTTTGTCTCGGGGTTTTTGATGTAAGTTTGATCTGTGTTTGGCAAATAAATTATATCAAACTATTGGAGAGGGACTCTTTTTTTATTTGTCATATATTTTAGAGAGTTGCCAAATCACAAGTAAATTTTGGCGAACTCTTGTAAAATGCTCCCTGCGTATCAATTGATTTGCACGTTACTCGTTCTATGCCCTGTGGGTCTTGAGCCTAACGTGGCTAACTGGATTCAAGGCAAAAGGATCTGCTAGCACAAGCACACAAAGAAGAATTTCGTATGCTTCTTTTACCACTCAGCTGCCTCACAACCGACTGCCTCTCATGCACGGATCCTTCTAAAAGTGATTTCATCTCTTGTAACTTTCGTAAACCTCTTATGCTCAAACTGTAGCTCTGAATGAAGAGTGGAAATGCGCAAACCTTACGATCAGCCCGACTGCTAAAAGTTCCAGAGTGGCTTCTTCTGACTCTGAGCTGTCAAATATTCATCCTACCATTCCTCTTCAAAAGTTAACTCAAATTTTCTCAGTGGTAAAAAGTACAGCGATGAAGAAAATGTGAGCCTGGGTGATCAGATGGGGCTGTCATGGCATTTCCCACAGAGAAGCTACAAATATGCAAAGGCCCTTCAGATGCATCTTTAATAAGGAAATCAACTATCACAATCATAGTTGTCAAGGGATCAGAGCTGCTGTACCACCCACAGGGAACTCTCAAATTGAAACTGGGAAAAGCTTTGCTAATGCTCCAGCAGAAGTGATTTCTTCTAGTACAAATGAGAAAGTCAGCCAAGCGATGTAGCTGTCCCATTGCTAGCACAGAGATTGCAATCTAACACTGGAAAGAACAGCGTCACCACGCATACTCGTGAAACAAGTGAAGTTAATCAGTGGACTGCTACAGCTGCTAAATTGCATAGGCCGAACCTTCAAACTGATTATCATCAGAAGCCTTGCGATGTACCCATAATGACTAACCAGGCCAGTGGTTTGGCTGGTGCAACAGGTCCCTTGGTTATACCGAAGTTAGAAATCTCAGAAATATGAAGGACAGTTCCAATAACCGGCCTCTCTCAAATCTTGTTTACACATGGACGCTTTTAATAAAGCAGCAATGCAAGAGCAGCAGCTTCAACATTATGAATTGCTTGGGAAGTTCACAGCGGCAGCAGCAGCGTGAACAACACCTTTATATCAAAGGGTCAGCTCTGTTTCAGAGGATGCGTGATGGACCACCACCAGTTGAGCTGCTGGGAACAAGGGGCCAGCCCTGTAGCTTGACGTTGCTTGCCGGCCACAAGGGCATGCAAATGGTCCCCTCCAGTAATTATGCTACGAGTACCCTGTAAAATCTTTCATTATAATCACAGCTTGAGGGCAAGCTGCTGCGTAAGGGGGAGAGAATATCATGACAAAAATGCTCAGTTAGCTTTTATCTAAGGCCTAGTTGCAGGTTTAGTGAAAAAAATAAGTAATTATACAGTTTTGTTGTAAATCACGAGACGAATCTTTTGAGCCTAGTTGGACCACGATTGGACAATATTTGTCAAATACAAACGAAAAGTCTTCTGATTGCTTTCGAGTTACAAAAACTTTCGAACTGAACAAGGCCTAAAGATGAATTGCAGGTTTTATTCCCTCTCACTTTATTCCATGCCTTGCTTCATTTGTGGCTTGTCCAGTGCGTGAAAAGATCGGAAGAACAGTGAAGAAAAGCAAGCAAAGGATAAAGTCCATCGCTGGGCATACCTTGAAGAATTCTCAAAGGAATATAGTGTTGGAATTGAACACTCAACTCTCGACGAACAGAGATAGAAGATGAACAAAGACAGAGACTTTCCGGCGATGAACGCCCCGGCGACAAACGCCTGTATGTTGGCTTCTTATTTCTCAATGACAAGACTCGAGAGATCCTGGACCAACAGGATACACGGCTTAAAATAGCCTTGGCCACATGCAGCGGGAGCAACTACCGCCCGGGTCTCATGCACACGCTCGCACGATCCGCAGCTTGCAAGTCACGAACTCATGTGCTGCACGTACGCCGCATGAAACGGTCCACTGACCTGACCTCAAGCCACGCCTCCAAACGTGCCCAACAGACATGCAAAAGCTAATACTAATCCATTCCTAGAGACTAGCTAACAACCTGTGAAGACGTACCCACTATTATGTGCAACACACGCACATTCTAACTTGCTAACTAGCTTAATCAACATGCAAAGACTTAAAACAAATTCAAGTCATGATTATTTCTAACATTGCCTCCCCTAATCTTGACTTGCGCACTCAACGCTTCATCACATAAGGGTTGCCTCGTTGTTGATCGTCGCAAGCAGCGCCTCTTCCTGCTTCTTCTTGGGACATTCATGAGAGAAATGTCCTCGCTCGCCGCAGTTGTAGCACTTGCCTTTCTTGTTCTTTGACTTGCGCTCGCCGTTCTCGGAGTAGGTGCTGCTGCACCCGTCGTCGTCGTCGTGGCCTCCCTTGCCGGTGCCGTTGCCACCAGCCGAAGGCCTTTGCTTGCGGCCGACGCCCGACAGCGCCTCCCACTTGCTCCTCCGTGAGCAGCGGACGCCCGGCATCGGCCTCGACCACCGGACGCCGCCGCCCGGCCGCCTCCGGCCACACGTAGTAGCCCGACGAGCTCCTCAAGCGACACCTTCTTCAGGTCGGCGAACATCTCGATGGAGCACGCGATCTGGTTGAGCCTCTCCGGCACAACCCGCAGCATCTTCCTCACGACACGCTCCTCCTCGACGGCCTCCCCTAGCTCACGCAACTCTGCAGCGAGGGAACCAATCCTCATAGCAAAGTCATCCATTGACTCACCGTCCTTGAACGCGATGTTCTCGAATTTCTTCAGGAGATGTTGCGCCTTGGCTTCCTGCACACGCGCGTCTCCCATCCGCATCGACTTGATCGCCGCCCAAGCCTCCTTGACGGTCTTCTTCGCGGCGAGCCCGGACTTCATCTCCGTCGGCACACCACGCAGGATCGTGGCCAGCGCCCGTCGATCCTTGACGCGCTCGGCTTCGCCACTCTCCACAGCATCCCAGAGCTCCATGCCCTCCAGGTTGACTTGTACCTCGAGCGCCCATTCGTGGTAGTTCGTCTTCGTCAGCTTCGGGATCTCTGCCGTGACGGCGGCGACGCGCTCCACCACGACCGTACGCGGCGAGCTCTTGCCACTACTCTTCTCATCATCGCCGGTCATCTTCCTAGTGCTCGAACACCTCTCCCTAACCTAGGCTCTAGATACCAATTGTTGGAATTGAACACTCAACTCTCGATGAACAGAGATAGAAGATGAACAAAGACAGAGACTTTCCGGCGACGAACGCCCCGGCGACAAACGCCTGTATGTTGGCTTCTTATTTCTCAATGACAAGACTCGAGAGATCCTGGACCAACAGGATACACGGCTTAAAATAGCCTTGGCCACATGCAGCGGGAGCAACTACCGCCCGGTCTCATGCACACGCGCCACGATCCGCAGACTTGCAAGTCACGAACTCATGTGCTGCACGTACGCCGCATGAAACGGTCCACTGACCTGACCTCAAGCCACGCCTCCAAACGTGCCCAACAGACATGCAAAAGCTAATTTAAGATATTAAGGGCGTGTTTGGCGAGCTCCAGCTTCTGTGAAACCAGCTCGAGCTGCTGCTCCACCACGAGCGATTCCAGCGTGGAGCCGGGCTCTCGCCTTGGAGCTAAAGGAATGTGTTTGGCAGAGATAACAGCTCCAGCTCCCCGAAACAAATGAATTTGATTGGATTGCCCTCTTTTGCCCTTGGTTTTTTTTTTCTTTTGCCGTTTTTTTACTGGGACGTGCGCTGGTGCATGGCGTTGGGTTGCCTTGTCTTTTTTTTTTTTGTAATTATCAAACGAACAAGCCATGCATTTGATCAAACATACATGCCATCAAATAAGTACTAATTAAATAACTTTGATCATCACAAAATGTTAACACACATGAATTGTTCAAACGCAATAAATATAAAATTACACTATTCCATTACAAGCTAGTTCCAACCAAGAGCAAGAGCTGTGGCAAGTTCATCCCGAAATGTATCCATACAAATCACACTGCCTTCCGGAGTAGATGTATCTGATGCATTTGCTGGAACGGCAAATTGTTTGTACCGATTTGGTATTGTAGGCATGAAATTAGGATCACGATCAAACCGAGCAAAGTCCGCATCCTCACTGTTATGCTCACGAATGAAATTGTGGAGGACCATACAAGCAACAACTATCATTTTTTGCTTCCACATGGGGTAGTTCCCCATCTTGTATAGAATTGGCCATTTCATTTTCAATAACCCAAAAGATCTCTCAATCACATTGCGAATAGATGAATGTTTGCGATTGAACTTTTCCTTCGGAGTTCTAGGTTCCATACCTCTATGCCACTCAGGCATATGATACCTCTCACCCTTGTATGGAGCTAGATAACCGGGCCGATTAGGATACCCCGCATCGACAACGTAATATTTATCTACAAATGATACAAACAAAAAAATTAACATAATTTGCTGGTCAATGCAAGGAAATTAATTATTGACATTTTTTTACCTTTCGGAGGATGTGGAAAGAATTTCTCGTCCACACTCAATGCATTGTATAGCACACTTGTGTCGTGCATAGATCCCGGTTGGCCCGTTGACACATATGTGAATCGCATGTCGAAATCACAAACTGCTAACACATTTTGGGTGGGTACCCCTGACTTCCCAATGTACCTCACTTGCTCATCCGGTGGAAGTGAAACACGAATATGTGTGCCATCAAGTGCTCCAATGCAATCTTTAAAATATGGATACGCCGCTTGTCATCCCTTATCCTCCTATGGATCATATGAAAATTTGGATCTTTTGGCCTAATGAAATCCTTTGCCATGTCCATCAAACAGTATAGAACCAAGGAGCACACCAGCATAGGTACACACTTTGACCATGACACACGGAAATAAATAATTTGTCTACATGACAAAAATAAATAATATGTCCACATGACATAGATAAATAAAAATGACACTAGACTAATCACTTTCCAAACATCATGTCAAACTTCCTCTTTAGCCAATTGAACCTAGCCTCCTTGGTGGGCATAGTCATAAACATTTCCCTCTGTTCTTTCTTCACAAACAACTCGGTTGCCACATAGTGCTCATCAGTCCCAAGCTCAGCCCCACATGCAATGACATGACCCATCACTTCGTTAATACTGATCCCTGCTTGCCTAGAAGACACAAAAGCCTGAGCACTCTCTGATATCTTTGAAATTTGTTCTTGTAAAACAAAGTGCACTTTGCTAGTCCTGGATTTCTTGTTAGGTTTTTCAAGAATAATTTGAGCTTTTCTCTTAGCTATGCCAGGTGCAGGAGAGACTTCCAAAACCTCATCACCATTGTCCCAGTCATTAGTAGCACCCATATCTTCACCATGCTGTTCACCAATCTCTTCACCATTTTCCAAATCGATATGCTGGGGGGCATCTACACTAGGTGGTATGATCGGGTTGGAAGACATAGGATTCCAATGATCTATCTCTTCATTTATGATGCTCCCAAACATCACCTTCATATCATCTTCATTTTGGAGAGGCCTATTTTTAAATTTTCCAACACCAGGTATCTCCTACATATTTAGACTAAAGTAAGCAATTGTATTATATGAACAAAGTAGAAATAAAAGAAAATATTAGATCATTGAGAAAATATATGCTCACAGATTTGATTTTTTTCCACCACTCGGCATCCATGTTGATAGTTCCCTTGTCCCAATTCCAACCGGTTCCAGTTTGTTTCCTCATCAATTTTCTCCAAACAGTCAAATCAGTCTTCAACTTGTCCCATTTGTTCTTAAGCTGACTTTTTTTCAACATGATACCGGTACATTGGAAAAACCTGTCATTCACCTCTGTATAGCCCACATTGTTCAAGTGTGTGTTTGGTCTATTTCCTTTTCTAACTTGTTCAGCAAACAACGAGCAAACAAGACTGGTATGATGATCGTTCCAATCAATATGATCTCCCTATGCATGATTCCCCCAAAAATTGTTTATATCTACAAATTTAAAAACTGAGTAAACACTACAAAGACAACAAATATACCTCATCATCCCTTGTATTTTTATTGGTCGACGCAGCACGTCTCCTAGGCTGTGCACCGGACGTAGCTGATGCTTGAGACGCCAAGAACGCATCGCCGGTCATGCCATGGCCAACCGTGTTGCGAGGCGGCGGCGCCGAGCGATGGCGGCCGTCAAAAGAACGCCCATGACAAGCCTTGGCCCCAGCCCCGGCCGCACCAAGGCGATGGCGACCATCCCAAAGCGCAGTCCGCGGCGCTTGACCGGCAGCTTAACGCCCGATGGCGGCCATCCCTGCAGCGCCAAAGGCGAAGGAGAGCCATCCAAGCGGCTTAATGCCCGTCGCGGCGCCCGGCCAGGCCGCGCCAAAACCGATGGCGGCCCGTCGACATGCCTGCCGCCATCGATGGACAACGCCCGCCCCTAGGGTTGCGAATGCAGGAGCGAGGAAGTCCAACACGGCGGACGAAGGAGGCGGAGGAGGGGGATGAGGCGGGATCGGCCATCGAAGTCGATTCGCCGGCGATCTTCACTTCCTCCTCCACAAACAGTCCCGGCTGGCGACGAAAACTAAGAGGCGGTGCTTTTTGCGATGGGGGAAGAGGGGGCGACGGGAGAATCGATCGGAGAAAGAAGAAAAGAGAAATCCAACCGGTATGTTGTGTAACGAATGGCAAAGGTGGGTAATTTCCACCCAACTCCGTGACTTGTTACAAAACCAGTGTTTCCAGAGCACCCCCTGAGGTACTCCGTGGAATTGGTGGAGTTGGGAGCTAGATCCATGTTTTTTGTGGATCTGGATTTTTCGGAGCTGAGGTGTTTGGCTAGAAAAAATTGGAGTGGAGCTGGTTTTTAGGATCTGGAGTTGTTTGGAGCTCTACCAAACACGCTCTAAAGCTGGACACACTCCTTGAAAGAACCAGTATGCACGCCGCTCTGAATTCAGTGGGCCCTTCGATTAGGCCCTTTGATGGCCAGGATTTGGCTCCTTGGATTCTGCTTGAAGCTAATTAATCTTGCAGAAGCTGATTATGGAGCCGATTCGGCAAGAAGCTGCTTCCGGTGCTTTCCTTCATCTTCTTTGGCTTCTCACCGGCTTCTCGTTCGAATCCCGATCACCAAATATATACGGCGCTTCAGCTTCTCATCTCCAAAAAAAAAAAAAAAAAAATCCCATCCCCTCCCTCTGGAACTCTCCCGATGCGGCGGCCCCTCCCTCTCCAACTCTCCCGATGGCCGCCCGGCCAGCGGCGCACCGGCGGCGGCCGCAGCCGCAGCCGCAGCCCGGAGGCGCCCGTCCCCTCCCCAGCACCGTGCCCCCCCTCTCTCTCTCTCTCTCTCTCTCTCTCTCTCTCTCTCTCTCTCGATGGGGCGGCGCACCGGCGAGGCCGCTGCACCCCAGCGACGGTCGTCTCCGGCCATGGTGCGGCGCCAGCGTACCTCACCTCTGTTCGCCGTCGCGGGTGCCCACTAGCGCGGCCACCTCTCGTCGCTCCCTCTCTTTCCCGATCCGGACATGGCGACGGTGACGGCACGAGCGTGGCGCGGCGGCAGTGGCCGCAACAGCCGCCCTCTTCCTCCTTCCCCACGCGTCACGACGTGCAGCCGCGTGCAAGCTGGGCTGGCATCGCCGGCCTACCGTGCAAACCGTCAGGTACGCCCACCCCATTTCTTCCTTGCGTGCTGTGCCAAACCAGTCACCCAAACCCTAGCCTGATCGATTTGTATTTGGATCTGATTGCTAATTTCGTTTTCCTAAAGAAAACACGAGATTAATTATTAATTTGTTTGCTTCAGTTATGAATAAGTTAGTAACTTATGGAGGCAAACTCCCGATCTCCTCTTACCTGTTCTTACAATTAGAGTTTTGTTTCATGCAAGAGACTACATATTAATTTACTATGCCCTTTGCAGCAATGATTATTTTCTGCTGTTAGTAGTCCTAAAAAAGCATTGATGTTCAGTATACTAATTTGCAGCAAACACAAGAAAATAGGCTAATTTATTTTAAGTTAAATAGTAATCAGTGTTAGCACTGTAATACTGCCATATACGTGTAAAGACAGTGTTGCCCCAATGTTTTCATGTAACTTTTTTTAGACCTTTTTAGTTCTTACAGCCGGATATGCAATCATCAGATAGTTTTAGGATATATATCCTACATATACAAGCTGAATTGAAATTTCTTTCATACACATCTCTAGCCATTCTTTTATTATGGCAGGCCATTTAGTCATCTGATATTTTATATTTAGCCTGCATGTAAGAACTCAACTAAAATATTTCAACTACTATACAAAGGCCAATGCCCTGGTTTGTTGCCTTCTCTCTGGTTATAGCCTTTTGTTTCCTTTTTTTCTTTCCCAGGTTATTGCTTACGACTTCAGACAATAGCTTCTGACCCAAGAGACTGGGCATCTGATTGCAATAGATCTCCTCATCCCCATTATCCACTGTTGTTGGCATATTCCAAATTTTAGCTTACTGATTTATGATTTCTGTGCAGGTTTCTTTGCACTGAAAAATTGATATGTTAATTGCAGTTGCCTCTTGCAGAGATATATACGGGTGAGCACAGTGCCCATTTCTATTTACCTTCTTTGTGGACTAAGACATCACATGCACATAAATGTTTTTAGGCTGTAATTTTTTTTGAAGGAGTTAATTGACCAACAAAATGCTACTTGCACCCTTTTTTTATACATTTCCAGTTAAACCATCAGTGTGAAACCAGGGGAGACTTTCCAGAAGGTACCCAGCGAGGTTCCTCCAACAATGTCAGTTAACCTTACAACCCTTAGGTACTCTTCCAGACCTTCCACTATGTGGACTTAATTTACTTATCCCACTTTGCATTTGTTTTTCTGCAAGTCTATACGATATGACAAATACTCTTCAGATTCACTGCAGACTCGAGTGCTATATGCATGTGAAACTGATTGTCTTTTTTCCCCCGATGGGTCACTATGTGGACAGATTGTGTATAACTTCTGTGTCACAGTTGACGATACTGCCATGCAAATGCCTCACGTTATTAGGTAATAAGAAAAAAGAAAACTCTGTTTCAGTCTTTCTTTTGAATGTCTGACACCCTTAGAGTTAAATATTTACCGTGCTTTGTTACAGAGTTGAAGAGCATTTACCAAAACAAATTGTGGCGGGTTCTAATTTACAAAGTAATACCCTCTATCTTGTGTATTTTGTTTCCCATAATATGTAATCTTGACAAAGTTATGATAGAAAATCTGTTCCTGTACTGTTACATTCTCCTTGAGCATCTTGGATTTGCAGTGCCTTCATTTGCTCATATTTCACTTATCTTTCTCTAGGCAGTCCATAACAATAGTCATGATAAATTTGGTTTTATGATGACAGCTAATTCACTGCAAACAAGGTCATTGCAATGGAGGCAGCAATTGATACAGATCTCTAGAATAAATATGCAAAAGGTAGATACCCTTGAGAAATGATTATTATTATCTGAATACTATATCTGTGTAAGGATAAAAGTCCTAATATAGTCTATAGCAAAGAGAAAAGACTTCTCATGCTGTGCAGTTTTTAGTTGCAGAAGCCATATGCCAAACATCATGCAGCTAAGGACTTGAACAAAATAGGGAGCTGTTTCAAGCAAAATAGGGCTGTTGAATTTAAAAAGGAATATTATGGCCTGCATCTATGATGCCATTGCACACTAGCCAATATGTTCATCAGAAAAGTAGCCCTGTGAAGTTACTTGCTTTGTAGGAAAAACATAGGATGCAGATATGCATCAGAAGAATAGCCCTGTGAGGTTTCAGTTTTCCTATTATGTTTCAGCAGCTTTTATGCTAATAAGAGTTTCAATTTCCCTGCAGCATTGTTATGTCATTCCTATCAGATTATTGAAGCATATTGGTTGAGCATAAACATTAGTTAATTTAGATTTACTTTAGACAAGCCTAAAAGGCATTCATTTCTGGTAGATTAATGTGCACGACAATCAGGAAGAAAAGAACGGGCCTGCTCTTATTTTAATCACAGAGTCAGGTGACCTCCTTTCCATTCCATCGTTTTAATCACAGAGTCAGGTGACCTCCTTTCCATTGCATCGTACAAGAAGTTCAGCTGTGCCAGCTTCACTTTTTCCCATATGTTCTCACTATACACGGTATAGAATTTGGAAACTTATTGTCCCCGCTTCACTTTTTCCCATCTTCAAGGACGTCAGGTTGAATTATTGTCTTCTGCATATGGACTGAGTATAGAATTATCAATTCCTACCTACATTGTCCATTCCTGATATTTTGCAATCTTCAAGGATGTCAGGTTGAATTATTGTCTTCTGCGTATGCACTGAGTATAGAATTATCAATTCCTACCTACATTGTCCATTCCTGATATTTTGTTTTGTTTTACACTTTCTGCTATTAGAATGGATTGGATGAGATTTAAATTTAGACGCATAGAAATGTGCCCTCCTTACACTGATTTGTGGTCTGCATACAAGGATTCGCAAGTTTCCAAAGGCCTTACCTAAATATTTTTTATATTTTTCTGCAGCCCATCCAATGCCTATGATGAATCAACTGCAACCATGAACATGGCTTGGCATGGCCTAATGCTCCTCAGTGCCCTCTCCACCAGCATGGTCTGCTAACTAACAACTTAAAGTTGGTACCATTTATTTCTTGCATCTGTTGCTGCTTTTTCTTCCACGACTGCTTCTTGCTGTCTTAGTTGTTGCAGGTATAGGTGAATGGTCTCAGCTGCCGAATTTTGTGCCAGAATATTTTATAGATTCTACAGTTGTTTATTACGTCTGCCTCTCAACATAACTGGATTGAAGTTATATGAAACATCCACAACTAAATACTAAATTATTCTTTCTACAATGGTTCGTGGAAACATGGAAAAAGAAAATAATTGGATCCTGCTAACGTAATAGGTGTGCAATTTCCAGTTATTTATTCTCCATGTTATTATGTGCCATATTTTGCATTCTAAAACTGCACTCTTCCTTGTCTAGATCCTACCTCATTCACATTCGTCTGCATTTCTAATGTTCTGTATTTCATAATATGGTTTCCTTTTCCTCGATTTGCCACTGGCTTCATTATGTAATACTAATAGTTAGTGATCTGTTTAATTCTAAGTGCAGCAGTTATCTTGCCATGGATAAGTACTACATTTTTTATTACTATAATGCTTCTTAGCCTCCTGCACTTATCTTAAAACACATGGTGTCTATAATGTTATAGCAGAGCAATTCCTATAAAACTTTGTAAAACTTTTTCGGCTTTTGTGACCTACAAAATTTTCTATTTCATCAAGTATTTTATTAGGTTCAGTGCTATTGGATAAATCTGAGGATACTGACAGCCTCACCTTGGCTGAATGCCTTCACCTCCCTCTTTATTTGCTAGCCTATCTTTCTGTCGTGGGCACGTTGCTGGGTCTACTTTTAGTTTGCCAAGTCTGACAACATATCAAAGGATGCATGCAACAACACTCCCAGGCTAACCACCTAACAGAAAATAAGGAATATTAGATCACCAAGTTTTGTGATAAACTAAAGCAAGAGAAATTAATGATACAATTATGCATGTTTTTGCAAAGGTTACCTCTCTAATGATTTTATCATCTCATACATCCAGTTTAGCCCCTTTAATGTTTTGTTTTGTTTTTTTTTTTCCAAATACAGGTTATCTCAGAGTTTGGGACTTAGCTTCTTTCTTTATTTGACAGAATGATTAGCTAAATGCAAATATACTTTGTGCAAATTAAATGCACATGCTGCTCGATTAATTATTTAGGCCCTTTCATAGTTCCATATTATTTGCTAAAACCTACTGTGAATCTGTGATGTATGTCCTCTATTCAGAATACAGCTACTAATGTGTTTTTATTTTTTTATAAACTTAATGCTTATCAATGAAGCCACTCCTACAACTTCTGCATACAGGATTTGACTTCAGTAGCAAATACATTGCAACAGGACAAGGAGCTACTAGCATCTTACATCCGACTAAGGTGATCTAGCCTCACATATCTTTCACTTTATTGTTTCTATGACCAAGAAAGAGTGTCTAACCATTCTTTTGTCTGTCCAATTCTCTTCATCATATGTGCCTATGTAAATGTTTTCACCATGTTTGAAATTCCTTCTCTCAACAGATTATCTTTAGTGCTGCTTTGTATAGATATAGGTAACAGTCCAATTCAATGGTTAGTTTTCGCTGCATAGTTCTTTGCTTGATTTATGACTATCAGACTTTATATTGAACTCATATTCTGGTGTCAATGTTCAAATTTATTAAAAGCAATCCATGACGATCAGCTTCTCCACTAATCTTAGTTCCATAGCCCGGTTAATACCTGCTGCTTCTAGGTACTTCTATGGAATATGGCATCTTTATAAAAATAAATATCCAATGACTAATGTTATGTCTGTTTTTTTTTTTTTCCATCCAAAGATACTTCTGTTTCTTTTGACTATACATATTTTTGGTGCAGCTTCATCTTTACTTTTGTCCTCTATCACGTGTCTCTGTACCTCTCTACTTAAATACTGCTTAAATCAATCTAAGCAATTCTATGCCAAATGATTCCATGTGTATGTTAACATATCACCTGTTAAATATTTATGTATATTTTTGCGTTCCACTATTACTTAGTCTCCAAAACCTGAACCAAACATATATATTTTTCTATCCATAATAACCATAAATTTTTTGTCGTTCTGTCGGCGTGCGCGCAGGAGCGCGCCTTACCACTAGTACTAATCCATTCCTAGAGACTAGCTAACAACCTGTGAAGACGTACCCACTATTATGTGCAACACACGCACATTCTAACTTGCTAACTAGCTTAATCAACATGCAAAGACTTAAAACAAATTCAAGTCATGATTATTTCTAACATATAGTGTCCACCTGGCATCTGGTTGCCTTGCCTAGAAGAAAATAGCAGATTAGAAACAAGCAAGCCAGGGCATTACATCTGGCCATGCATTTCTACAAGAAATCGACCTGCGTTCCTAGCTAGGACCGGGTACGGTGTTGAAGAGAAGAGACCTATAGCAAATCAACCACACATCAATAATAATCCAATGGATGAGTAATCCATTGCACCATCAGCAGGGAGTATGTCCTAGTTCATACATTGTCGGTCCATCTACAACTAGCTAAGCTAAGGAGAGGAGCTAGGTGTCTACTGTCCGGCGAGACCGGGGCAGCGGCAGCAAGAGCCGCGCTGCACTGCGCTTTAACCATGGCGGAGCTGGCGGCTGGAGCCGTTGGCTCATTGCTGGGCGTTCTCCGGGCTGAGGCCCAACTGCTGAGACGCGTCGGCAACGTCGTTGAGTTCATCAAGGAGGAGATGGAGAGCATGAACAGCTTCCTAGAGCACCTGGCCAGGACGGCGCCTCCCGGCGGCTCGCACGATGAGCAGGCGCAGACGTGGATGAACCAGGTCCGGGAGCTCGCCCACGACTGCAGCAACTGCATCGACCAATACCTGCTACGCGGTGACCCGGCAATCCACCGCGCCAAGGGTGGCCTCAAAGGCTACTTTTGGTGGGCTTACTGGTTCGTCCAAGAGTTCGTCGCCAAGAACATAGCAGCCACTCGGCTGCATGAGCTCAAGGAGCGGGCTGGTGACGTCGGCAAGCGCCGGTTGAGGTACGGCGTGGAGATCCCCGGGAAGCCAGCTACACCAGGTGGTGGCGCCAGCGCCACCTCGGTGTCGACACTGATACCATCATCCTCGTCCTCGTCTCAAGCCGTTCCCACACTTCCAGTGGATGAAGAAGACGATGATGATGATGAGGTTCAGCATCAGGCAGGAGCTGTGGCCGAGCATTATTCTTACCACCGCCAACTAGTTCTGCAGCCTCCTGCTCTGGATAACTACTTCGTGGAGAAGATCACCAAATGGGTGATGGAGAGACCGATAAACAAGACAAAAGAGGAGGGAAATCATTGCGATCCATCTCCATAGTAGTATCACAAGATACAGACAATATCATTGTAAACGAAGGTTTGGTGAAAGCATCCACACAATTCGAGCGCACAGTCTGGATAAACCTACCATCAGTACACTACTCATCAGATAAGCTAGGACCAAATAAGGTCCTTTTCTACATCCTCCGTGTATGTAAGCTCCAGAAGGAACAACTTTAAGAAGTGGAAGGAAGAGAAGATTGTTCGATTCAGTGCTTGGAGAAATGGAAGGATGGAGAAAAGCAAGATAAGGAAGCAATTTGATATGAAAGTCGATGGCAGGATTAAAAAACTTGAGAACAAGATTGAAGATATCGAGAGCAAGATCAGTGGTCAAACGGGAGGGAGCAACAAGCAGAATGAAGCAGCAGAAAGGAGAAACAAGATCCTGGAGCAATTGGAGGCAAACTTTGGTGGCAAGATTAAAGAACTCGAAAACAAGATTACAGATATGGAGAGCAAGATCAGTCAGAAAATCGGAGGTGGCAATGTGACAGTTGGGACGGAGCGAAACAAGACCAATCAAGAAGCACGAGGGGGAGACTATAGTTGATAGAACTGGAGGGTGCAACAAAAAAGAAGCAGCACAAGGTCGAAACGAGGTCAAACCAACAAGTGGAAGCAACATGGTAGGACAAGCATGTGGGAGCAACAAGAATGTGGCAACACAAGGGGGAAACAAGAACTCTGAACAAACAAGCGGCAGCAACACAGCAAGAGAGCCCGAGGGTTCCCAGTTCCAAACTGACAAACCCTTAGGTGTACTCTACCTAGCTCTGCTATGTGAGAATGAATGGAAGGAACAGGAAACCAAGGATGTATTAGAATCGGATGAGCAAAATATTATTGAGAAAACAGCCATGAAGCTGGCAAACTATATGAAAATTGAAGGCGTGAACCTGCACTATACCCTATACAAACCTATTCTGCAGGACCTGTTCCTGACAAGGAATCCCCTACAGGCCCATGAACCCACTACTGGTGCCAGTAATCATGCTCTTACTCTGACTACACCGGTGATGATCAAACCCAAGAAATCATGGATCAGATCAAAGAAATCATCGGCCTGGTTAAACAAGATATCATAGCTGACCCACAATCGACCAAGTCCCGTGGCCCAGCAGAACCAAAACTAGTTCAAGATCAAATCGCTAGCGCCATCCATTATACCAAGAATAAGATTCCATAAATGAAGCGCAAGATTAAGGAGCAGATGATGATCAAAGGATCAGTGGATCAAATCAATGAACATTTGGATGGTAAAGATAAACTGCTTATTATCCTGCAGGATGAAAACAGAACACGTGGACCCAAGTGGGAGGACATCATGAATGCTTTGAACCTATTGAAGTGCGCCAAGGGCAGTGCAGTGATTGTGACCACCAAGGACAACAAGGAAGCCAAAGAGTTTTGCTACCCACCCACGGACGAGGACCCAATAACATATTCTCTAGTCGGACTCTACCATGATATTTTGCTCAAGCTTACAGAGAAGAGGGTGAACAACAAAGATGACAACAGCAGCAGCCAGATTTTCCGTGATATCTTGGACAAGTGCCATCCACATGAATTCTGCATGAAGATGTTCGTTGGTGCTTTGTATGCTAATCCCAATAGGAGCAACAAAGAACTAGTGAGGCTATATGAGGCCCTGCAGTTTCAGGATCCTGCAGGTACAGGAAACACACTGGCCATTAATGCGGCGAAGATATTCAAGTTTTCATACAGAGATCTGTCTAGAGAGCACAGGACCTGCTTGCTATACCTAGCAATCTTCGGTCAAGGTGATAGCATCAGACGGTCAACCTTAATAGGTAGATGGCTTACAGAACGGCTGATAAGAAAGGAAGACTGGTCCATTGCAGTTCGCCATGCCAAGCAATGTTTTGATGCTCTCATTGACCGGTGTCTTGTTTGCCCTGGGGATATTAGTGCTAAAGGCGAGTTCAAGAGCTGCATGGTTGGTGATCTTCTCCACGGATTTATCACCAAAATGGCTAGAAAGCAACACATTTTGGATCCACGCCTGTCACATCTCTTGGCTAGGCTCTTCTCCATCTTCAGTGATCTCCGACTCTGTGCCTCTCATACAATAGACAAGTTTGTTAAGGAGCTTCATAATTATTCACCTCAACTATCATTACTCAAGTTGCTAGATCTGCAAGGTTGTCTATGTTTTGATGACAAAAACTACTCCCTCAAGGCCATCTGCAACCTTATTCCATATCTCAAGAATCTAAGCCTAAGGAAAACAAATATCACCCATCTACCTAGAGAAATCAACAACCTCCATGACCTAGAAATATTGGACATCCGTCAAACCAGTGTGCCTGTAAAGGAAACAAGGCATGTCCTGCTCCTGAAGCTAAGGCGCCTGCTGCTGGTGACACTGATTCAAGTCAAGCACTAATGGCACATGCATAACCAACAGTAAGAAGAAGTCAGTATACTCATGTGTCAGTATCCCATACAAGATTGAGAAAATGGAAAACCTGGAGGTGTTGTCTAATGTCATGGTGTCGTCACATGGAAATGAGTTGAAGGACATTAGTAAGTTATGGCAGCTGAGGAAGCTCGGTGTAGTTATCAATGATAATGACAAACACCTCTTGAATTTGCTTCAAGCCATTGGGGACTTGAAAGAGTGCCTTCAGTCCGTTTCGATCACGATAGCTGAAACCAGTACAGAGGAAACCTCCACAGAAACGAAGTTACTAACGGACAGTATTTACAGACGCTTAGTATACAGCCACCAAAACTCCTAGAGAGTGTAAGCATCAATGGACACACAAATAGGGTGCGAATTCTCTCATTATTAGGCAAAGGTAGCAATGAACTCAACTCGCCAAGGTAGTTCTGAGTGGCACCATGTTGGAGCAGACAAACCTTAAGGTGCTCGAATCTGTTCCCAAGTTACGCTGCATCAGGCTCCGTCACTTGGCATACAATGATCCTAAGCTCATCTTCAACAGGGAAGAATTCGAACATCTGAAATGCTTACTTATTGATGGACCCAATATGACTTACATCAACTTTGTGAAAGGAGCAGCTGTTGCACTCGAGAAGATTGTTTTGTCCTCCACCAACATAAAGTATCTTTATGGCGTTGGTCACCTTCCAAAGTTAAAGGAGCTCGAATTGAAGGGCAACGAACTATTTGATTCATTCTTTGATGGAGAAGCAGCTGCGCAGAAAACCACTGTACCTGTATCAGCTTCTGAAGATAGAGCAGCTCCTCAGAAAAACACTCAACTTGTATCAGTTCCTGAAGATGGAGGAGCTCCTCAGAATCAGACTCAAGTTGTTTCACCTCCGGATAATGGAGCAGTTTCTCAGAAAAATACTGAATCTGTTCAGCTTCCTCAGAATCAGACTGAACTTGTTTCGCCTTCTGCAGTTGAAGAAGCTCCTCAGAAAAGCACTGAACTTGTTTCACCGATGGAGCAGCTCCACAGAAAAATACTGAGAGAAATATCACCTTCAAGAAGGAAGCATTTCAGCATCTCAAGTATTTCCATTTTGAGGACACAAGAATGATCAACATCATATTTGAAAATGGGTCTGCTCCTGAGCTTGAGAAGATCATCTTGTACATGGCTAGCAGAGAGTCCAAACTTACTGTGTCTGGTAGCCTTACGAAATTGAGGGACATTGAAGTGAAAGGTGACAAATCAACCTTCCTTTTGCTATTCAAAAATGCCGATAAGATTAATAAGTTGACTCTGTCTGATACCTTACTCAAGAAAGACGATGATCTATATAAACTCCTTCCGAAGAAGCGAAGCATGTGCTGCCTAGAGCTCCTAGACAATTCTTATGATGAAAGCCAGCTTACCTTCGACGAAGATGAATTCGGTAACCTAAACCTACTTATTATCAAGTGCTCTAAGATAAGAAAAATCAACTTTCACAAGAGATCTTGTCCTAACCTCGAGAAGATCATCTGGTTCTGCATTGGGTCTGATCCTCTAGACGAAATCCAAATCTCTGGCATGGACAACATTGGGAAGTTGAAGGAGCTTGAGCTGAATGGTCGTCCCTTGTCAGTTGAGAAAAGACATCAAAGCACACAAAAATAAACCTGTTCTCATATATGCTAAACCACAGCATAAGCATGACAAAGCACATGAAAATCAACAGGGTGATCCACCATGCTTTCCACATTTCACCGCCAGCTATTTCTCCAAGAAGAAGGATCAGCAGTAGCTGATTGAGGAAGCTAACTAGCTAAGGTTTCCATTCTGCTTCCATCATCGTTGGCCTGTGTGTGCTTGTCTCCATTATGTGTGAGTGTTTGTGTTTGCTTATTCTCAAGTCAGTGGCGAGACCCTAATAAATGCACATCAGTGCATCACCTGCACGTGCCACCTGAGTGCACGCGTGTGTGATTGAGCTGTGGAGCAAAATGCAGCTTCTAAGCTGTGACTGTGCTCCTGTGTATCGATTTGGAATTCCTTGATTGTTGTGTACTTGTGTGTGGCCTTCCTCTACGGAAGCAGAGGCACACATGCTGGTGCTTGCCTGCCTCGAGTGGTTGCCTCTGTACTATGTGAGCATACAGGCCTTTGTTGCTCATGGATTTGGTTGGAAGTCTGTACTGTGTGGCCTCCCTCCAGACCATGTGGTGTGGCTGGCTCCATCCATATAATAATTGTGATATTTGGCTTGTTAATTGAGATCCTTTTGTGCCCTGCATGTTTATCATCATCTAACATAAATGGCCCAAGTGACAGGGCCAGGGCCGGATGTTTCATACATCTCTGGTGTGCACTGATGGTGTCTGGCAAGCAAGAGGAGGGCTAAATAATAGAAGGCTAGAACTTGTACTAGCGGCGTACTAATAGATACAACAAAGGATAGAAATGATGACCATCCGGTAATGAAAAGATCATACATGTCTTCACAATTTCGCACCATCTTGATCGTCATCTTCAATTCTTCATTAAAATTTTAAAATTTTCATAGTTCTTGAAAAAAAAGATAACATTATGAATTAAAATAAACAAAAACAAATACAATAAGCAACATTTATTCTTGGGTCAACGTGGGGCAAATTTAACATACGGAGCGATTTAGATTTTTTTTGTCACCTTCAACATATGCATATTATAAGTCACATATCATACAGTAAATCAGTAATTGATTTGTTCTTTCAATTTACAGGTTTATTATCTCTTGGATAGTTGAATCTTAGTCAATTGGTGTATGTTGAATTAATTAATGAATTATATGAAGGCACTGCTAGCTTGCTATGTACGACTGTTTTTAATAGTAGGCACCATCTTCATTCTTTAAGAGATTAAATTTGTCATATATTATCCATTCATGTGGGATATCAATGAGAATTTGATATGCGTATGTGATTTTTTTTTACAATATTAGCTATGCGTTCACGTTCTGCCCCAACTAAATTTTGGCTGAGCTCCGCCCTGCTTCGCATATATCCTCCTCAATGAAGATGATGGTGCAGTGGCACCTTGCCTTGTCATCGCTGGACACGGTTTGTGGCAGCAGGTTCTGGGTGCTGGCAAAGCTTGGGCTGGGCGCTACCAGGCATCATTAGATGCTGGCCCTGTCCACGTCATACCTGCCCACGCGCTAGCCGTGCCTGATTCTCATGGCAAGAACCCAAATGCAGCTGTTCCCTGCAGGTAGTTTTCTTCTGCCTCTGTTTTCTTCCACTAAAATTGTAGCCACCAATCAGTGATATTTGTGTAACTAAAACTAACCGAATTATTTCGCATCTTCCAATTCTGGCCCAGAGGCTGCTCTTGACCAAATTGGATTTACTTTTCATATTCACTTTAAAGATATTGTAGGCAATTTCAACTTACCTAGCTGCTCCACCTCCCGAATCAAACTGTATGCTCATAGGATTTCTGAGTTAAGCAAATTGATTATTCTAGTCCAAAAATTAGGTTCAGTAATTCTTTGCTCATGCATTGAGCTGCTGCGTGGTGCTTCCCTCACCAGCAGCCTTGACCTAGCAAGATCCCGATGAGGCACGCATAATCCTTCTTATCATTTTTTTTTTTGGATTTGTTTAGACTAATTTCAGGCTTATCTTGTAGATTGTGAATTTCAGAGCTGGTTTACAAGTAGTTTGGTGTTTCTTTATCAAGCCCAGCAAGATTCATATGAGATCACAGCATGTTTCCATTTCTGTTTTTCCAGGTACTCATGTAGACTCCATGTGAATGAAGGCAGCACTTGATGCAGAATTATGTAAGTGATGCAAACTATCTGAAAACAATAGTGAGAATGTTTCACTTTTGAAATAGACATTCTTCTAAGATTATATTGGTGCCACGAGATTATAGATTTCGGCACTGATGCAATGCTACTTCCGACAGATGGGGCTTCGTAACTTGGCTTGTTTGTGATGAGAACCAAGTCGAACTGATTAAACTACCCTCTCCTTAGAGAGGGGGCGAATGTTCCAAAGGTTTTCCCCCAACAGTATGCAACCGAGAAACTATATCTGACATCTTTTTTATGATTGATATAACCTATTTCTCAAATGTCTATACATCAATTTGTGATACTAATAATTTATACGCCAGAGATGGCATCCAATCTTCCAGGTTGTCTTCCCTTTTGTCATCTATTATGGCTTGTTTGGACATGCTATTGATTCATATTTTTGTTTCGTTAGAGTTTGTAGAATCAAATCAAGTTCTTTTTATGTTGGCATATCAATCTGACTTCCCCCTGTTTTTTTAAAGAAACTACTTAGGGGAGAGTTTCCCTGCCTGGATTGTATTAAGAAATGGCAAAGGAGCGTTCATTACACATTACATTCAAGAACTAAACTGGGGAAGAGAGGAGACACATGAACGAAGATACAAACGCCACTTGCGTAAACTGGGAACTAAAGACGCTGAGGCAAATCTACCCTCCCAGGTGGTGAAGTCATCGCAGACATGCGAGATAATATTACGAGCTGACGGGTTCTCGCCTCTGAAGAATACACCGTTTCCGGCATCCCACAACCTCCAAAGAATAGTCAGAAGAACTGCTGGCCAGATAGCCTTGTCGAGCCCTGGTACAGGCATGTATGACCATACGTCAATGTCTTCCAAAGTGGCAAGGGTGGAGTAGCCGATGCAATTCCAAAGCACCTTTTGCTGGACGGGCAAGCAAAGAAGACGTGGTTTCTATCTTCCACCGGGTGGCTACAGCAACCACAAACTGAGTCATCCATAATGTGTTTGTGCAGCAGGTTAGCCTTGGTGCTAAGCCTGTCTTTAAAGTAAAGCCATGCAAATATCTTCACTTTGTTTGGGACTTCCGTATCCCAACTCCATCGCCCATGGAAATCTTGCATGCTGGGTGTTGGTGACAGAGCAATGTAAGCATCCTTTGATTTGAATGGTTTGCGTGTCGCCGTCATTAACCGGACGTCCTTTCCATCCTGAAGACGAAAATCCTGCAAGACAGCCATAATAGAATCGAGCTTGCTAGCAGCAGCTCTTGTTAGCCTGGGTCGAAGATGCAATTCAAACCTGCCTCAAAAAACTAACTGCACCGATATATTTGGTTGGAGTGTGCGAAAACAAGGCAGGGTGGGTAGCAGCGATGGGACCAGAATGGAGCCAACAATCATGCCAGAAAGAGGTAGCGGCTCCATCATGGACATCAAAATAAGTGATAGACCGGTAAGTAGCGAGCTCATCATTGATAATTTTCCACAGATAAGATGGAGAGTTAGAAGGGTAATCTGAGAAGATAGACTCATTTTCTAGTAACCAATCCTGCCAAAGGAGCATGGGCACCATAAAAAAAGTTTGTCCACAAATTTCAAGAGAAGGCACTGGTTTTGGAGCTCAAGATTTTTAAGGCCAAGTCCACCTTCAATTTTGGGGGTGCAGACTTGCTCCCAAGCCACCAAGCATTTGGATCCATGGCAAGAATCTTCACCTGTCAAAAAGCTCGACGACGGCGATCAATAGCCTTAATCACAGTTTTATGCATTCCCATTGCCTGCATATAGTGAAGCGGAAGAGCACTAAGCATGGCGGAGGCTAGGACTAAACGCCCGGCTCTGTTCAGCAGGGTGGCACTCCAACCGGGCAATAACAGGCTGGCAATCAGCAACAGAAAGTTTGTGAGGGGACAGAGGAAGGCCAAGGTAAGTTTGAGGAAAAGTTGAGACACTGGTGCCAAAGGCATCAGCGAGCTCCAAGGCAAAGGAATCCGAAATGGCAATGGGGAGAAAGGCCGTTTTGTGGTAATTAATTGAAAAACTGGTTGCCAGCTCAAAATCAGCCAGGACATTTTTGACAGTGCGAACAGCATCCATCGTGGCTCGGACGAAAATAAGGATATCGTCAGTGTATTGCAGCACAACGCAGGGGGTATTGCCAATATTGGGATGGCAGACTTGAGGAACAAGAGAAGGATGCTGGAGGAGGCATTTAAGCACATCGGCAACAATGATAAATAAGTAGGGGGAGAGGGGATCGCCCTGACGTAACCCACTACAACAGCTGATCCACTTGCCGGGAACTGAAAGGACCTAAATGGCTAGAGGGGGGTGAATAGCCTAATTAAAAATCTACAAAAACACTAAAGCAAATTGTTAGTATAACAAAAGGCGTAAATACGGTTTGCTCTAGCTCTACTTGTTAGGAAAATCATCTAATGAACAAGTCTAGTGAGCTATGATCTCTACTTTACATACAAGGCCTAAGTTGCAAATATACTCCTAGGTGAGCAAGCTAGAGAACTATGCTACTCTAGTACTACCACTAGAACATGAATGAAATAATGTAATACAAGAGATAGGGTGATTGTTACCAATGCCGAGCAAGAGATGAATATATCAATCACAATATGAATACCAATATCACCAAGGGAGACAAAGAGACACAATGATTTTTCTTCCGATGTTCACGTGCTTGCCAGCACACTAGTCCTCGTTGTGTTGACCAACACATGGTGTTGCGCGAGCTAAGTCTTCCAATGCCTAACCCTCCATGGGTGCCGCTAGCAACTACCCACAAGTGAGGTAACTCAATGACACGCGCAATGTATTAGAGCTACCTTGTGGCTCTTCGCTGGGGAAGGTGCAAGACCCCTGACAAATCAACCGGAGCCGGCCACGAACAACCACCAACATGTGTTGGACCTCCACCGCAGCTCCAAGCCATCTAGATGGTGGTAACCACCAAGAGTAACAAGCAATCCCGTTGCTCAACGATATCTAGTGCCACTAGATGCTCAAACTCTAAGCAAATGCACTAAGGATCACTCCCAATCTCACTTTGGATGCACAATCAAGCAAGAGAATGAGTGGGAGAAGTTTGCTTTAGCTCACAAGGATGTACCACCAATGAAAATGTCCAAGAGAGTGAGCTAGAGCTGGCCAAAACCCTTACAAAGACACCCCAAACGAAATAGAACCATTACACACAAAGAGGGGCTATCTGCTCACTGGCCGGACACGCAGATCGGGGCAACCAGACGTGTCCGGTCCAGCGTCCGGTCGCACATTAAATGCCATGTGTACTAGCCGTTTGAATCTCCATGTTTGCGCCCAACGGTTAGCCTCATGCGCGCGCTGTCATACTTTCACCGGACGCGTCCGGTCAAGGGTGACCGGATGCTCGACACCGCAAGTCCGGTCACAATTCAGAGAGGGTCCAGAGAGTGTTTTTCTCGACCAGACGCGTCCGGTCAGGGGTGACCGGACGTGCCCCGCGTCCGCTTGAGCCACTGCCCTCTCTTGTCACTTGCATCAGCACGACCGGACGCAGCACCAGTGCGTCCAGTCCATCAGAGTCCGGTCGTTTCCAGACAACTCCTCGAGAGCTCCTAGGGTGATCGGACGCGTCCGCGCACCCACGAGCAGACACGCATGCCTGCCTTCAGAGGACTAGACGCGTCCAATCACACCATGACCAGTGTTCGGTCGCCACTGTTAGCTCTCCTCGATTCTGTTTTTCTGCTCCCTTGTTTCCATCTTGCCAAACACTATCGTGTGTTAGCATTTTTCAAAGAATTTTGCAAGGGTTTTGGTTAGCTCATAAGGCCCTAATGCATATGCATAGAATAAGAACACCTAGTGGCACTTAGATAACCGCTTTTGCATTAAGATCACTCCTCTTAATAGTACTGCTATCGATCCTAAATACACTCACACCCTCTATGGTGTCTTGAGTGCCAAACAAAAGATCCTATCAAGTTATACCTTTGCCTTGATCTCTCTTTTATTTTTCTCTTTCTTTTTTTTCAAGTTGGAGCACTTGATCACCATCTTTTGGAGCTCATCACAATCACCACGATCATCTCCATATCTCCATCACTTGGCTTAGACCATCCTTTCTTTTGCTACACACACTTAGCCACAAAGGATTTGTTCCAATGGTTCATCGATTATCCAAAACCAAACTAGGGCTTTCAATCTCCCCCTTTTTGGTAATTGATGACAACCTTCACAAAGATATGAATTATAACTGAAATTGGATTTGAACCACTTGTCCAAGCATTGAGATCAATTGCAAAGATGGGACAAGTCATACATACCTCATTTGGTAGTACTAGCTCCCCCTACATGTGTGCTAAGAGTTTGGATTTGAAAGCTTGCACACATGTTGGATATGAGTTGTGGGTGAGATACTACTACCTAATCTTGATGATAAGGTTTAAAGAATGGACCTTTGAAGTGTGATACCATCAGAGTACACAATTCAACCATCCTTAGCACCAAGTTAGCTAGACAAGCAAATACTAGGAACCCCATGAGATCAACATTAAAATGAAGGCTCTAGTACCACTTGTGGAACAAAAACTCTAGTCTAGCTAAGCCCTATTCATACTAGAGATCAATTCACCATTCAAGTTCTATCACTAGCATACACCACACAAGCATGGATTTTCAATTTAAATTAACAATGCAAGCAAGCACATGTGAAATGCACATCCAAATACAACAACTTTGTCCATGGGCTTGCTTCTTCTACTTGTGTGCTTCAATTTTAATTGATCCCCCTTCATTTCTCATTTATCATGTTCTTCCATCTTTGTGACTAATCTCTCCCACTTTGTCATCTATTTCTACAAAAGGTTATGCCTAATTTAGGTAGGAATTAGTTAAATTGTGATCCAATCATGGGGTGAATATATGAGGATCATTTTCACATTGGTTCCATCTAGAATACTTGCCCAAGATATTTAACACGATTTGAGCCAAGGATAAGCTTCTTCACACATCCTTCAATGGTTATCTTGCACATGTCAGTTAAATACCTTAAAGCTCATAGTCTAGATCAAACACTAGGATCGCAAGCCCACAAACATGTCATATAATACCACTAGATCATATCAAACATGAAAGCAATAGTGGCATCATATATACATCAAATTCACTTGATTTGCATGAATAAACCTAGAAATAACTTGTTATGTCTAGATACACTAAATCATGTCCTTAGCAAAGGATGTATGCCATGCCAATCAATTTCACCTTGCTTTGCTTGATTGAGAGGCATGTCATATAAGTGGGGGTGTATCTTCACATGTTGGAGAAGTCAATGATGTTCAATTCATCTCTAAGCTTGCAAAACCTCTTCTCATCAAGTGGCTTGGTGATATGTCAGTAAGTTGATCATCGGTGCCCACACTCTCAATTGAAATATCACCCTTTCGTTGATGATCTCTTATGAAGTGGTGCCTAACGACGTCGGCCAGCTATATACTCCCTCCGTCCCAAAATAGATAACGTTTTGTGTGTTCGTGACACATATTTGACTCGATTTGTAGAAAATATGTATAATATTTATATCTCCAAATAAATTTATTAAAAAACTAGATCTAAAGATCTTTTCAACAATACTAATTATGATACTAATCGATGTTATTTATTATTTTTAAAATTTGCCGACAATCATTTCTTGGGAAGCGAGAACGTCATTCTTTTTTGGGACGGAGGGAGTATTCTTTAGCGATGAAAGTGTTTATGACCCACTATGCCTCTGCCATGTCATCAATTGCGTGAAAAAAAAATTCTTATTAGACCAAATTTTTAATTTTTGGAAGTGATTGATTGAAAACTCTTGAAGATGGCCTTCTTTATTCCCCCTAATTTTTTTAGAAGATAAAAAACTATGTTTTTGAAATGAAAAATATAGTAATCTTAGAGATGCTCTTATGCATTATTTATCGCTTTTTTCCCAAACAGAGGCTCCCAGGTCCCAGCTCTCCTCCTGACACGTCCTATCAGAGCCCGCGCACTTGGAAATTAGTCAATTATTACAACTTCCGCGCCACCCACCTGGGGTACTAGACGAGCCCGCCGCCGCATGGAAATTTCAAATGCCGGCATTTGGTTCCCAGTTTCCCACCGTGCTATCATCTCCTTTTCCCCCTCTCCGTGACACTGCTGGTCGGTCCCATCAAGCTGCACGGCGCGCGGGCGCGCGCTCTGCGAAAATCTGTAGCCCGCCACTGGCGCGCGTGACTACACGTTCTCTGCTTTTCCACCGCTCCATCTCCATCTCTCTCTTGGTGGCGACCCTGCCAGCCGAGCAGTCCCTCGCGCAGCGGCGCGGGGGGCCTATCCATGCTACTGCTACGTCACCAGAAAAGAAGCGGAGTGCTGCGCAGCACCTTAGTTGAGATCGACGATTGGCTTGTAATACTCCCTCGGTTCCAGAAAACATGCAATTCTAGTATAGTAGTTTATTTTAGTGTATCAAGTTTGACTAATTATAAATAAAAAACTATAAATATTTATAATGTCAAATAAACACATTAAATTAATTATGAAATGTATTTTTATAATAAATTAATTTAAAGCTATAAATACAAATACTATTTGCTAGTAATTTGGTCAAACATAGATCACTTTATCAGACACAGAACCTATAGTTGCATGTTTTTTGGAATGGAGGGAGTACTACATTTTTTGTTTTCCAATTTTTTTATAACTACTCCACAGAACGTACATTAAATACTACTGTAGATCATTTCGATGAACACCATCTAGTGCTTATCCCAGGCTCCCCGCAGATCCGGCGTGCTGCGCTCAACCGTCGGTTGCTTTCTTGGGTTTGCATTCGGTAAGGTTGGAAACTTGAATACTTACTATTATTATGTGCGCCACATTTTTGAAAGATTTTGATACCTTTTTATCCTAAATTTGACTATCTGTCTTATTCAAAAAATATATAAAATATTTTTTTGTTGTGGTTTGTTTTATTAATCAAAGTTTTTTAGGAATGACTCAAATTTAATTATATTTATACATTTTTTAATAAGACAAGCTATTAAATTTGAGATAAAAAATCAAATAAACTATAATTTAGAATGAAAAAAGTACATAATTAGATATATGAAACATCTGCTCAACAACTTCTACATTATTCGTGGCATGGCGCTTTCACTCGATCGTTAGTGGATTGGATTTGGATTGCGTTCTTCCAAAGCCTGGCCACTGACTCTACGTGAATGTGATAAGTCCACCTAAGACACACGATGTGTGGACCAATAGCCATGTAGGATAATGAAATATTTTCAAAATGATAACAATAATCCTATATTTTATGATGGTCAACTATTGTTACGATCTATCATCATAAAAATACTCTTGTAGATTATATCTATTTATGAATAACTCAAATTGACAATATATGACAAAAACACAGTTTGGTCATAGACAGTTGTCATCTTGTGAACAATCATCATAAACAAAGATTTAAATGCTTGGATGTATTTATGACGGATAGGTGCTTTAACTTGTCATTTGACGGTCGTCACGGCATATAGAAAACGCCTGCGTAAGATATTAGCCGGATTTCTTATAGTGTTTATTTTTCTTTTTCTTCTTTTCCAAGTTGGAGCACTTGATTACTATCTTTTGGAGCCCATCACTATCACCATGATCATCTCCATGTCTCCATCACTTGGCTTGGACCATCCTTTCTTTTGCTACACATACTTAGCCACAAAGGATTAGTCCCAAAGATTTCATCAATTATCCAAAAACTAACTAGGGCTTTCAGGAACCCCATTGAGCAAAATTGAGGATTTTCCAATGGACAGAAGGTCATGGACCCAATTACACCTGGTGATGAAAAAGCCACGCTGCCGAAGAATTATGGACAGACTCTCCCAATTTACAGAATCAAAGGCTTTGTGAAAGTCGAGCTTGACAACAATAGAGGGGGTCGAACGCCGATGGCAGGCACTGAGAAGGTCGGCAGCATGCACAAAGCTATCAGCAATACTGTGTCCTAGGACAAAGCCAGTTTGATCATCACCAACAAGTCTGGGAATGAAGGGCTGCAGCCGTTTGGTGAGAACTTAGGAGATGCCCTTGACTAGGCAGTTTTGGAGGCAAATCGGGCGAAAATCGGAGGGGGACTGAGCATTGTCCTTCTTGGGGAGGAGGATGATGTAAGATCGGTTAATACGTTCAAGCTCCACTCTACGCTGATGGAAAGAATCAAACAGGTAGCGAATGGGGGGGGGGAAGTAATGTCCCAGCTGGATTTATTAAAAAGATGGCCCAAAGCCATCAGGGCCCAGACTGGAGTTGGGCTGCATTGAGAACAAGGCAGATTTGATTTCGTCTGCAGAGAAAGGGCTGTCCAGAGAGGAAAGATCAAGGGTTGGTTCTGGGTATAGGGAGTTCAAATCAAAATTCCAGACTGTTTGGCAGGAAGATCCTAGAAGAGAGGAATAGAAGTTGAACAGAAGCTGCGCCTTGTGATCATGATTGGCGACCTCAACATCATCATGCTGCAAAATTTGAATTTTGTTCCCCCGAAGATGATTAGAGGCACAGGTGTGAAAATACCTTGTGTTTTCGTTGCCCTCAATAGCTGCATGGATCTTGCTTCTTTGTTTCCAGCGAAGGAGCTTTTCTTTGATCATTCGGCTAAGCAGAGAGACAATGACCTCACAGGAGAGAGAGTTCAATATTATTGAGAGGTCTGCTTTCTTCAGCTAAGTCTAGAGCGGCAAAATGACTAGTTTGCAGTCTATTTCCCTTTGGGAGATGGAGCCATTTCGTTTGCGCCACTTCTTCATTTCCTCTCTGTTTCTCTTTAGCCTGATTACCAGAAAGGAGGCAGGGTCAGGAGGGCAGCACTAAAGATTCCAAGAATTATTCACTGCCTGATGAAAGTGAGATAGGAGGGTCCAGGAGTTCTCAAAACGAAAAACAAAGGGCCTGGGTACCGAGGCCAAAATCTGTATTTTCAGAGAGACGTGGTCTGAGGTGGCGCGAGTCAGAGATGAAAGAGTTGTGTTAGGAAGGACGGCGTCCCAGGCAAGATTGATGAAGGCATGGTCCAAACATTCCAGAGTGGGGCTTTGTCTTCTATTAGACCAGGTATACTGACGGTCCAAGAGGGGCAGCTCAATAAGACTAAGATCATGGATGGTGTCATTGAACACCTGGGCTTCATGATGTCTGGAATTGCTGTTATTCTTTTCATGGGCGAACCTTATCATGTTGAAGTCTCCACAAATCAACCAAGGAGTGTCTCCGGATGGGGCGATACCTTTGAGTTCATCAAGGAAGGCTGGCCGAAGGTCAGGAATAGAAGGAGCGTAAACACTGGTTATGCAGAAGGAGAGGTCGTTGGAAGTCTTGTCAATTAAGGAAATGGAGAGGGTGGAGGGGGTAGAAAAAAATCCGGAGCAGGTAAAGGAAGCATCATTCCACGCAGAGAGAAGGCCGCCCGAGGATCCGGTGGCCGGGAGAAGGTAATAAGAATGCAGGCTACGGGGGATGAAGGAAAAGAGTTTTGTGTTGTCAACGCCAGAGAGCTTGGTTTCTTGCAGAAGAGCAAGAGAGCTTGGTTTCTTGCAGAAGAGCAATATATATGGGGAGAGGAGGAGAGTAACTCAGCCAAAACATCCCCGCACTTCTCTTGATCGCCAAGACCACGCACGTTCCAAAAGCACACAGAGAGGGTTCTACCCATTGTCAACTGAAAGATCATCATACAAACTGGGGCTCCTACTCCAAGGAGTAACAACCACTAGGACCCAGGTAGCAAACTTGCAACTGACTCGATACATCACTTTGCCAAGACGACAGACTGAGACATACCTGACCAAGCTAAAGGGGGGAGGCGACCTACTAGCCCTGTCTACAAGAACAAAATTGCCAGAACAAGGTCTGGCTGAGAAGACATGGCTATGCCTCGAGGAAGACTGCATCCTCACTACATTATTCACCGGCTTGGGGCAACTGGCAGCACCCAAAGAGGAAGAACTCATTCAGCAACGGAGGCCACCACCTGCTCCTCCCGAAGCACAGCAACATCCTCGTCACTTGCACCGCAAGCAGCGGCCACTTCGGCAAGGGCCTCGCTAACTGCATTAGGGATCAGGGGATTAGAGATAAGGAGGGTTTTAGAGATAGCTCGACGTAAACGACGAGACGCACCAGTGAAGTCAACTTTGGCTTGCTGGACGCGAGAAGCATTAGTAGCAGGATCTTCGTGGTTGGGCTGCTCCTTTTCGGGCAGACGGGTGCTGCGCCTTAGCTTCCTTGCGGAGTCTAGAGCACGCTTGCGCCTGGCATGACGCTTGTGTGCAGCACTCTCATGCTCCTCTTCTGTTCTGGCTCCAAAAGTGAACACCGGTGCCTCTCCCGTGTCCTCAATGGAGACAGCGTTGAGGCCAATGGCAGCATACTCCACCTCCTCTAGACCACCCTCAACTGCAGTACCGCCAACTTGGGTGTTCTCATTCATCTCTGCACCATCGCCCATGCCATACCAGGGAAGGGCTAGAATAGGAGTGGTAGGAGTGGAGTGGCTAGGGAGAGTGCTCGTAGGGGTAGAGGTGAGAGGGGTGCGGAGGAAGGGGAATGGGGTTGCAGCGCAAGGCGGATCGGGCGCAAGGGAGGACGCTCAGAGGAAATTTCCCATTCCAGGATGGAGGCTACATAGGGCTGGGTAGCGTTGGAGGGTTGGTCAAACACTGGTTGGGAGAAGGGGGGGATGGTACGAAGGGGGAGCAGGTATGGGGAACTGAGAGAAGCGGTAAATTGTCTGATTGTGTGTAGATCCTGTTGTGTGTAGATCCAAGACCCTAAAGAAGATTGTCTGATTCTGATCTTTTTGCTCATGGATCTGGAATCTATTTGCACGGAGATGCAAGTTGAGGTACTTTAAGGTCATGTGTTTTTTAAGTATATATGCACATAGCAACTTTTGTATTTAATTTCGTTCTTTACATTGTTCTCATGCAAAACAGCTGTACAATACTGCTTCAGCAACACGACATGATCTCATCTGCCATTAAAATTGATCTATGATCTGCTCCCCTGGGTAATTCTCTATCTTTTCCCTTGTTGCACGAAATGAGTCTGGAGGTTAATTGTTTAGCTTACTAGATATAGCTTATTTGTGTCTATCATTTACAGAGTACTGCAAGGGACCTTTTTGCCTGATATTTTTCTTACCAGTTCAGTTATGCATCTTACTCTTTTTTATTTTCAGTTAACAATTGTGAGACCTGTTCACTTGTTTAATCTAACGAGCTGCTAGTCTGCTATTCATATTGTTGTTATCTCCTTCCTACCCTCGTTTTGTTTTCTCGCGCTTTCTATTTTTAGAATAAAGAACCGTAGATACAATAGTTATTGCTCTTTAATCTGTAATATAGTTCACTAATCTTTCTTAAATAAGTACACATCTCAGAGCTGTGGATTATACAATGATATCTCCCGCAGCATAAAATAGAAAATATTTTCTCCCTTCTTGTTCACGTCTTTCAATTTACATGTACACAGAAAAATAAAAATAATATTAAGACTCGCATCCAAATTGAGTACAAGGAAATTTAGAAAACTAGTCCATCAACCCGTGCAGCTGTACGGGCTAGTGATATATAAACTGTATATCCCATAATTGTTTCCTATAAAGAGAACATATTTCTTACAGTTTATGTACAGATAGACTACAATTTAAACTTCAATAAGTGGAAACTAAAAAATGAGCCCCTCTATTAGAAAAACCTTATGCTATCCTGTACTAAATGTCAAGTATATTATTTATTCTGAAAACAAAAGAAGGATGAACAAATAAAGCACCATATCAATTAGTGTATAGACTACAATTTAAACTTTAATAAGTAAAATGAGCCCCTCGATTAGAAAAACAGTATGCTAGCTCCCTCTACTAAAGATCAAGTAGATTTTTTATTTTGGAAAAAGAAGGATAAGTACAAACATGTACTCACTTCGTCCTGTAATATAGTGCATTTTAGTATTCAAAGTTCGTCCTCAAATATAATGAATTCTAGAGGACAAAAAACAATTTTACATTAAATACTTTCCATGTATCAACCCATCACCATTTATCACATTGACGATATCATCTGATTAGGTAATAAAAATAAGGTACATGTATCTTTTATATTTATCTTAATTTGACTTAAAATTCCTAGAATGCACTATATTTTAGGAAAGACACGCATATTAGCATTGTAGAAATCATACGAATGAAGTTATATCCAGACGATCTAAATGAAAAGCTAAAATATTGACTCACACATCTCGATGAATTAGTTGTTGCACGCTCGTATAGCCTTTGTTGTAGACTTGTAGTATAGTAGAAGCGCTCTCACAATTCATAAATACAAAAAACACATGCACTCTAATTTTTTTCTAATAAAGATGTTCATCTAGCCCGTTTGGAACGAAGGAATTTTTAGGCACTTCAATTTCACACAAAATATGCAGGAACACGGGAAACTTTCCACGTTCTAAACATGCCTAAAGGGTGATTGCTTGATAAATGCAGGTTACAATTAATAAGAGAGAGGGCAATTAACTTTCCACGTTCTAAACATGCCTAAAGGGTGATTTTGTTTCTTATATTATGTATTTTTCAACATACTCTCTCCGTTTTTAGAAATATAGCTATTCTAGCCATTCTCTGACAAAATAAGAGAGGGCAATAGACCCATGTATCCCTCACTTTAATTAACTTCCTAATATATTATGATCCTATTCCCCATGATTAAAGGGCGGACTTTTCAATTTCCTCATACAAATATATGGCAAAATCGAATATTTGTACTTAGTAAACATTATATTTTTTGTTCCTAGAATCACTTATATTTCACGATAAATTTCAAACAATAGAATGCACTATATTACATGATAGATGAAGTAGTATCACCTTTTTTATAAAGAAAACAGCTAGAAAGCTATTAGAGGGCACCCCTAAGTATAATATGTTGGATAGAGAAACTATTAGTGGGTGATTTTTATTGTATGCACCTTAATTTGGACTTTAAGAGCATATTCAATAGTTTCTAAAAACTCACCTGGTAAATTAATGAGTTTTTCAAGTGATTAAAAAAATTGGGAGCATATTTGTTGGCTTGCTCCAATAGTTTTCAAAATCTCACTCCTAAAAGATAGAAAGTAATTTCATATTAGGAATATCGAACTATTTCTAAATCACCATACCGCTTTTATACTTTCCTTTTCTCTTCTATGTTTGCATTAGGAAAGAATCCTACCCTACTTTTTCTTCTCCATGCCTTCCACGTTCAGATTATTGGCACAATGGCGTGTGGGAATGGTTTTTCCAAGTGCAAGAGATTGGGAGGTGGGTGGGACTTGTTAGAGATGAATGTCTTTTAAATCTTGCCAAAATTACTGGATTAGTAGACTTTTTTGGGTAAGACGTTCTAAGAGCAAGGTTAATAATATACTTTTTAGCCCACCCATATAGTAGTTAGCTCTCATAGAGTTCTTGGTTCTTATGTCTAAGCTAGCTATAAAATTATGGTCGGTTTCCCCTTTCTCCCCTTTCTCTCATCTTCTCTATCTCCCACCTCAGCATTCAGCCTATTTGTAGCCTGTTATTATAGTCGCTCTGATAGGGTGGATAGAAAACCTTTGGATCAAGTTGCATGCCTTTGGATCAAGCTTCGTTCCAATGGCTGCACTCTTATTCATAGTAAGCATCTCCAACGGTTTGGTAATTTTTGTTTGGCAAAATTGGAAGTTTGCCAACTCTCAAATGAATATGGCAAAGATACAAAGAGTCAATCTCCAATGGTTTTGTATTTTCACTTGGCAAAAAACAAAAATGTGAACGCAAAAAAAAAAAAAAAAAAAAATTCGGATCTTTTCTTGGCGCGGACGCTCGTGGCGCCATTTTCTTCCCACGCCGGGGGCCTTCTTCACGCCTTGATGGTGTCGCGGCTCAAACGCCTGCCGCCAATCACCGAGTCGGACGCTTGCCGCCGGTCGCCGCAGAGGGACGCCTCCGGTTTCTTCGTCACCGGAGCGGACAGCTGCCGCCAGTCTTTGACTCTTGCTCTGCGCCATCGGGGCCTCTTGCTGTGCGCCGTGACCATCCCCAACAGCCGGCCATGACCACGTACAGCCGCCCATCTACCCTACAGCCATCCATGAACACCCGACCTTGAAAGAAACAAAACTTGATAGCTAGCTTGAAGGAGCTTGTCCACATGGTCAGCTGGCCTCCGGCCATCACGAGACAGCAGCACGAGACAGCACCGTTTAAAGCTGAGTCAACACGAGACAGCGAGGCGACGACTCCGGCTCCGGCGTGATGAAGACGACGACTCCATGCAAGAAACAGAGGCGACGCGGGAGCCCGGCGTGACGAGGGAGGCGCGGGAAAAATCGGCGGCGGCGACGCGCGGGGGAGGGAATACCGCGCTAGCTGCCAATGCCAAACCCGGACGGATTTGCATATATGGGAGTTCTATCCAGGTTTTTGCCAAGTTGACAAAATTGCTAAGCCTATTTGGCAAACCGTTGGATACCATATTTTTAGACTTTTTGGCAAAAACAAGAATGCAAAGTCAATTTGCCAAACCGTTGGAGTTGCTCACTTTAATTTGTTCCTAGGTTGCTAAGTGGTTGTATTAACTTATGAATAACTCATATAGTGTGGATTTTTGCTTTTTCCACGTAAAGTGAATAAGTAGGAAATAGAATACTCATATTCTTTAGATAGGACATATGGATGCATTACCTTTTGATGATGACTGGCACATCGTACACGTACTCCTGGCAAATCAAGGTCTAAAATGTCTTCCTATACGCATAAGATGGTAAGAAAATGTATAAGATGGTGGCAAAACTTATTATTTAACCAAAAAATGTAATTATATTACTTCCTCCATCCTAATTTATAAGATATTTGATATTTGATTTTTTAACACTAAGTTTGACCACTCGTTTTATTCAAAAATTTGTGCAAAATATTAGATTTCTTGTTGTGACCTGCTTTGTCGATTAAAGTTCTTCAATAATAACTTAAATTTGAGTATATTTGCATAATTTTCTAAATAAGATGGATGGTCAAACTTAAAGTAAAAAAGTCAAATGTCTGATAAATTAATTAGGATGGAGGAAGTAATATATTACCATGTTCGCAATTTGCCAATGGTACTTGGTGTTACCCATCTTGGAGGTCGTCAGGTCGATACACAGGGATGCAGCCTTCATTCCTGTATCCCATTAATAATCATTGTAGAAAGTGTCTTGGACGAAGATGATAACTGTGAGAGGCAATGCATGGAAATTGATCCTTCATGGGCATGGCCAAGCTGCAGCCTGGGATGCCACCAAGCACGCACTGAAGTGCGCACATGCATTGCATGTTAGCAAGATCAATTTTTTTCCTGCACGTTTGGCACAACTCAGACCATACCAGTTGCCATCGCCCATGAGATTTGGTCTGGTAGATTGAGAGGGCACAGGTGTGTGCGTGTGACCTCACAATGCAGGCATATACGCTATTGCACCTGTCCATTAAATTGATGTCATGTGGACGATACCTGTCCGTAGGCCTCATTGCATACGACGATGCCGACCGTGGGCGTCGCCAGTACTAATCCGCTGCTAGGACGTTATATTGCCCCTCCTGGCTGTCTCTCCACATCTGCAATGCAAACTCTAGCAAGAGGATTAATGATGCATGCACTCACGATACTATGACGATGCACCGAGCAACAAAAATTCTTGTCCGCTCCGCTGTGGATGTGAAGAGCCATCTTTGTATGGCATAGCTTATCGTCGGCTTGCCGCTGGTAGTCGTAGGAATCCTAACTCCGGGAGGGCAACGGGAGAAGCTGAAACTACGATGTGTGTCCATTAGATTAGATGGGTTTCGAGAAAACGCAGGAATAGATGGATTTTTTAGATGGTTTTGTCAAGTATTTTAATTATTTTTTATTCTATAATGGCAGTGGTGGGTAATTTCTTTAGAAAAAAATCTAATGGCTAGTTTCACTAGTTATGGTTGCATATCATTAAATTGATGGCTAGATGTCTCTGATTATTGTGAGAATTTCTTAAATTTATATTTTTTCCTAGCATGTCTGGTGAGAATTAACGTGGAGCCTCTGTTGGGGCCTCTAATTAGTAATAGTAAGATTATAGCAACATGAAGCCTGCTAACTAAGCAGCTAACTAAGCATTCGCATCAATTTTCAGCTTAGCAGAAATAGGATGACTCATACATGATGTCACTTTATATGAATATACACATTTTTTGAGCTAAAACCTTATATTAATATACATAAGGGTTTAACCTTCACATATAAACAAAATATCTCCATGTCCGTGCTTATCCAATATACATCTTAATCTTGAGAAATACTAGCCAGGGGCGAAGCCAGGACAAATGGCCACCGGGGTCAGTGCTCATAGTACTAGGTGGTGACTGTAGAGTTCAATACTATAACTAGATGAATCCCCGTGCGTTGCTGCTGGTCGATGTCAAAAGAAAATATATATGGATATTGTCCAAATTTTATCTACTCGAACCCCTACCCCTACTATACCTGAGGGTCACCCCCCTCCAAAAAGTTTTAGGAGTTTTCTTTCATATAAAATCATGCATGTTTTAGAGGACCACATGGAATCTATGTGATATAAAGTTTTGCTAGGTTTTTGCTTATAAATGAGTTTATATATGGGCATCACCCAAATATCATCCACCTAAACCCCTCAACCATACTATACCTAAGGGTCATCCCTCCTCCCAAAAGTTCTAGCAGTTTTCCTTCACAAAATCAAGCATGTTTCGGAGGATCTCATGTAATCTATGTGATATGCAGTTTTGTTAGGTTTTTCTTTAGAAACGGGTTTTTGCTTAGAAACAGTTTAAATGTTTCTAAAAAAAGTAATCTAAATATATCTATGTGGGATCTTGTTTTGAAGAGTTTATTACGAGGAACACCATGGTGCAATTGGATTTTAATTATAATACTTGGTTTAGGTGCTACGATTTTTTTCTGTTTCAAAAAAAATAGCTAGTGGAAGATAAATGACCCTTAGTGCATGTAACTCTTTTGATGATGTCAGCTGACATCACTTTTACAAAATAGAGTAATTTAATTAGATAGAACCCTTTAGTGGGTCTTAGCAATATAGGAGTAGTAGATACCCCATGTCCTAAAAATAGTTTTATTTTTTTGTTTTAGCATGTTTGACTATTCGTCTTATTTAATTTTTTTATATAAATATCATATCTTGTTGCAAATTTTACTGGGGTCAGAAACGGCCGAAAATTGCTCGGTATAAGGGAATACGGTAAAGTCGTCAGTGTCGCTAGACCCCGATGCTTGAACATGGCTTCGCCACTGATACTAGCAGACCATACTATCCAGAGCTCCACACAGAGCTGTCTGCTTGTTTTCTTGCCTGCAAGCCAAGAGTTGAGGTGTCGTTGCTAGTGCACGTATTACCACTCTTTGGATATGTGACAACAAGTATCTCTAGCAACACCGAGTGTGTTGCAATAGTATACGATGGCTTGCAACACTACATGGACACTACATGGTGTTGCAACACTAAAATGAATTGTGGTGCAAACTTTATACCAAGGTTACTATGGCAACGTCTCCCAACCAAATTTTTGTATTGCAATTTTGTCTATTGCAACCATATTTGGCATATTGCAACACTCTTATTAGGCCGTTGTATCAGGGGTGAATCCTTGTAAATATGTTACAATACATATAAACAAGTGTTACAAACTATGTGTTCCTTTGTTCCATACTGTAGAAGTGTTACTAGAACTAAAAAAGTGTTACAGCAAAAACCATTGTAATACTAGACAAATTTTCTATAGACAAGTAAATGTATTAGAATAAACCAGTTTATAGTAACATGGCCAATTGGAACACAAACAAAAATGTGTTACTAAGAAAGCTAGTAACACTTTTTCTAACCTATAGTAACATAAGTTGGTGTTACTATATATATCCCTGCACTGTAGTAGTGGCAAAGTCGCTTTTCCGGCTCGCGTTCTCATGTCTACTTTGTATCCATATCTTGAAATCTAATTCAAACGCTCCACGTTAGCACCTCCTATATACATCCATCCACAAATAAATACTAAGTTCATAGTATTCAAAAGTATCTAACTTATCCTCTCCATCTATCCACAAATATATAGGTTCATACATCATACCAGTTAAAATCTGTCCGTAAAATCGTGATCCCTTAGAGCAACTCTAGTAGGGGCACCCAAATCAGGACCACTATCTTCATTTTAGGTGCTCCCTCCTACAATAATTGGCCTAATTTTTTTGGAATTTCTAAACATCGGCCAGGAGATTTCTTGTGGTGTTGTCTTCCACTTTTATGGTTCAGATCTTTGTTAAGATTCGTGTACAGGCTTGCGTAAATAACAATGGGCATACCTTCATATCTGCCGGCCCATGTAGGTTGTGCTACTGTTATTTCGTATGATACACGAAGTCTAGATCTCCCGCTGGTTCAATTTGAAATTCGTATTCTCAAGGGTGTCGACGCGGCTGAAGCGTTGCCAGCGGCCGCGGGGCTGTCGGCAGCGGAAGGGGCAGCGGTTGTGTCAGTGGCGGCGTTGGTTGCAGGATTGGTCGAGGCAAGCTCGCTGGCAAGGCGGCAAGGCGCTCTGCAACCTCTGCCTGTCCAATGTCGATCCCCAATGTCGATCCCTGCTTCGGAGGTTGCGCTGGGCAGGAAGCCTCGTCCCTGCTCCTCCAGTTCGTGTGGATATGTTCTGTTTCTGTGATGTAACTTTTTTTTTTTTGTATTTTTGGACGTGGCTGAATTTGCTGTTTCTGTGCTGTAACTGTGATGTTTTTTTTTTTATTTTTGGACGTGACATGTGTTTATTTTCTGAAAGTGGAAGATAACAAATATCAAAATCTTCCAGAAGCTGTCATGTGATGTATATGTGCTAGCAACTTTTGATTTGCTGAAAAAGTAGAAGACAACAAACACAAAAATCTGGCACGAGATCTTGTAGTGAGTCCCTTTAATGCGTCAGTCGACTCAGTCCTATGGTTCTAGCTGAATCAAAACAGGGCCCAAGTCCAAAGCACGTGGCCCACATTAGTGCTTATATTACTGTACAACTAAAGCACTAGCGGAGGCACATGTCACCCAGTGCTCCTCTTCTTGCTTGATGCACACAAAGTGCTAGTCGCGCAGATAGATGGCCAGTGTTGTAAGTCGGTTTGACAGAGATTGAGAGAAAAGGGGCCCAATTGTAACTGGGATAGGGCTGCATTCAGCTGGACTACCGAATTAATGTGCCAAACATTAAGATGCTCAGCATGTGCTCTCATTGATAGGGCACCTCAAATGTCCGTGAAAACGCCTCACAAGCTGGCAACGCTATTTGATTGACATCCTCAGCAAGTGTTTATCACAAAAACTTGCCTACTCTCCGGTGGGATGAACACACACGAGCAGAATAGCACAAGCTAGCAGTTTTTTTGGTCGAAGTAGCCGCACCCAGCACACTTCGTTTTCCTTTCATATATAAACTCAAAGTACTTGCAAAGGGATAACAACCAGCGTATCCACTCGGCCGAGACTCATGCTATGCCTCTGTACGTACATGCATAACATTCAAGCAGTAGCCATGCAAGAGCCCAGTCGCCACGTCTTATTCTTCTGCCCAGAAACCCTTCGTGGCTTTTGACCCAGGTTCACTTGCTGTTTCTCATGGTACGACGTCTCGCCGCACATGCATCCTGGTTCAGGACAGCCGTCTGTACATTTCACACGCCGAGCTCTCCTTTAACTGCAGGTTCACTACTTCTGCAATGCAATGTACTACACGCATGCTTAATTCTATGCAAAATAACACTATAAACATGCATATGACAAGATTGAACTCCAACATAATTAACCTGTTGACAGCAAAATATGGACAAAAGGGTATGATCCTAGAAATTACAGCAGAAATAGGCTTAGCCAGTTTCGGAACTTTGTCAAAAATGAATAACAGACTCCACCATTGGGTTCTTCTCACTGAGACGATTGAAAAACATATATAGATCATCCTATTTGGAGTCCGAATGGAGAAAATAGAGAAATGGAAAAATCAACCCCTCCATTCTTTGGTCCACTGCAAGCCGAGCGTTTTAGCTCCTTGTGGTGTGTGACCGATCTTTGTGTCAACACACTTTTTGGTGACTCCGCTAGGGGCGATTGTTTTCATCTACTTTGCAGCTAAATCTTTCTACTCTAGCCAAATTTTTAATTGATCTATCCCTCTTGTGTTTGCCATCATCATTGCATCAGGCCCAAAAGGGCAAACGCTCTAGTATTGACCTCTTGCGATCTTTCTTGGTGTTCTGTAACGTGTTGCTATTGTAAAAATTATCAAGGTGGTCAAATTCTTGATCATGGAGTACCAAGATGTTACACCGCAGGACTACTACAACTACCCTGAGGTACAACTTGCAAATACATCATATGATTCTAATTGTTATTTTGAAAATTGCATGAATTCTCATATTGGTGTTGCTAGTCATAATGATAGTAGATATGTTGCACCAGCTGATACTTATGTTGTTAATGTTCTTCATCATACAAAACATAATTCTAGGTATTATGCTGAAGAACCAATGTCAACTATGCATATTTGAGTTTTAATTATACTAGCAACATGCAACATGCATATGTGTATTATCGGCTACAAATTCACAACATGTGGTCCACCACAAAACAAGCCGATGAATGCGAGAAATGGCTATGCGAATGTTAATTGTCCAGCCAATTACTCTCAATCCTCATATGGTGCACAATATGCTAATGGAATAGAGGTTGTACTGAAAATACAACACCATATGCAAATGCTAATAGTCATAATTCGGCTTCGTATATTATTAATAACTCTAGTTGAATTAATGAAAATTTGGCAATGTGTGCAAATATTAATAATCATGATTTGGCTTCATGTGTTATTAATAACTCTTAATTCAGCTTCATATGTTGTTCTTAACTCCAGCCGAATCAATGAAAACTCGACACATGCTTCAAACCCATATGGCTCCTCTAAATGGAAGAAATCTGCTTATCCTAGGCCATACATTACATGAAAGCTCCACATGGTTGGAGAGTGTTGGCACTCAAAATTGTCCTGAGGTGAATTATAGGCATCTCCAGCATGTTTTATACATGGTGGATGTGTTGGTGGCCAAACGTCACAACAAAACAACAAGAGATTATGCGGGAGGACGATGAGCTGTAGCGAGCCAGGGCTAGCCGGCTTAGCAGGGTCCAGCAGCCGGCTTAGCTGGTTCCAGGCCGACCTGCCCCTAACCAGCTTAGCCGGGTTCCCACCCAGCTGAGCCGAGTCTGCCTGGCTGGTTTCCCCAGCCGGCTTAGCCAGGTACCCCACCTGGTTAAGCCGGGTCTCCCCGGAGCACTTGCCTATGCCCGCAAAAACCAGCTTAGCCAGGTTAGGAGCCGGGTAAGCTGGTTTACCCTGTATTCCGAACCGACTTCATCTCTAAGTCAGTTTGAGATCTATTTTCTTGTATGGAAACTTGAAGAACATGTTCTGGGCATGTTTCCTACTGGGATAAGACCAACCCCCTATATAAATGAGGGGATCACGGCCGATTGAGATCCCATCATCCAATCGATCAAAAAACTACATCTACTCCAAATTTTACCCTCTCTTCCTTTCTTCTCGTTCTTCGTCGGTGCTGCATGGATGGTGGATCGACAACGGTGAAGCTCTAGAGCGGTCAGGCCAGCTAGGGCCGTCCATAACCGCTGCACGCCTCGACGGGGTCCCTCTCGGCCATGTGGGGTTTCGAGTCTCAAGAGACCTCGCCGGCGTGTCTTGCGTATCGCGCTCCCAGTGAGCCTCCTCCGGTGACGTGTCTTGCATATTGTGCTCATCGCTGGAGGCACAAGGTCCAGGTGTGGATATCCCTTAGGCGCTGGGCGATCCTAAAATTGGCTTGGCCCTATATCGAGCGTGCTAGCTCCTTATCGAGTGTGGTGATCTAATTAAGCGTCAACACACTTTTGGTGACTCCACTGGGGAACAATTGGTTCAGCTATGGCCAATCTTTCTAACCTATGCAATTCATTGATTCTGATCTATCTTTCTTGTGCCTTCATTACCATTGCATCTGGTCCAAAAGGCTGATCGCATCTAGTCTTGATCTCTCTTTCATGATGTGGAACAACGGTCGCAACGGCGAGTTCACCGATACAATGGGTCAGGGAAGCATCGTCAAGTCTTCAACCATAGCTAAGGTAAAAGCATGTGGGATTGCTGAAGATTCTCCTCTTTTTAATACTATGATTACGATTATATCTGAATTCGATAAGTTTGGGGAAAGAATGTTTGGTGCTCCTATTGTTTCTTCACCTCATGATGCATATGCTAGTGAATCGGCCACGGCTTGTAGTCAACCTCAATATGAGAGGCCGTTTCGCTATTATTTTGATCAATGTGGCAGGCTTGTTTATGGTAACCAATTAGAACAACTGGTGATCCCTTAGCTGCAGCAAAGTAGGGCTTCCACCGGTGCCCAGCCGGCTAAGCCGACTCTAGGGTCGGCTAAGCCAGTTCATGCCCTAGAGCCGACTAGGCCGACTGTCCAGTCCTCTGCAGCACTAATGCCACCAGAATTGGCTAAGCTGACTGAGAAGTTAGCTAAGCCGATTGCTCCTACTCCTGCTGCTAAAACTGATAAGGCAAATTTAGGAGGGATTAGCACTATTATTCCTGTTGCTACATACACACCCAATTCGGTTCATACTTCTCAAACCGATGACGGGACAGCAGCACCGCATGCTTCATTGCCCTATATTACGGTGTTGTCTGACTCTCCAAAGTCATGGAGCATGGTCCCATTGCCTAAAGCTTTATGTGATGCCTCCCAAACCGATTCACAAACATTAGTCGATTGGCATTTGAAAAGAAAAGCGGTAAAGTTGGACATGCAAGCTACGTGTGATGGAGATGTACACCCTTTACCTTGCAATAAGACACTTTCCATGGCTAAAACTCTGGAGATAAATAATCTGGCCATCTTGATTCGGCCAGAGCAAGCCGATTCTACTATTGGAAAAAAATGTGATAATCGGTGAGCCCAAAGAACCTAAAAGGGGAAGAAGGTCTTAGATCGTGAGGTGGTGCTAGAAAAGTCCAGTAATAATCAGGAGAGCCTTAAGATAACTATCAAATCTTCTGGGCTTGGGGGGCAAACCCAAAATCCTGTGGACAAAGAAAACTCAGCCACTAGCACTATTGTTCGAAAAAAGTCAACTAGGCTGACTTTAAAAGTCAGCCAAACTGATTCTAGTGCTGGTAAGCAACGAAAATCAGCAAGACCGATTTCTCAAATCGGTCAAGCTAGTTGCAAACAAAAAATGCAGCACACATGTAAAGGTGATGTGTGGATTCATTTTGCTCATTGATACGTCAAATTCCTCTTCATTCAAAGATGTCTATTGGTTTAGCTCATAGTAGGCAAAATTGTAGCCCTTGCAGCCAATTGAGCCATAGCCAATCGAGCTTCAACAAGGCAGGACTGATTAAGTCGATTTTGGGTAAACTGACTAATCTAGTCCAACAAAAGGGCAAGATACCAGTAGAGCAAATATATGTGTTAAGGGACATGGTAGCTCCCACCAATTCCATGGAAAAGGCCAATGAGCAAACAACTACCAAAATCAGTTCCGCAAGTGTTCCAATCAGGGAATTTAAAGGACCGATTGTTATGGACAATCTAGACCAATCTAGTGCGGAGAAGATATTAGAGGGCATTGTCACTAATGATCATGAAACTCAGAATAGCATATCGGCCTCTAGGAGTTTCCAACTGACTTGGTGCCCTTCGGGTTTGTCGAGAACACAAAGGCACAAACTCTAGCATGCTCGTTGCAAGAAGCTTAAGCAAGAGGGGCTTGAGAAGATGAGGGAAGAAATTTTTAATTTAATGCATCCAATTTTCCCTCAAGGAAGTAAAAATTTGGTCACAAAACCTGTCCAGTCGGCTGAGCTGGTTCCAAACCGGCTGAGCCGGGTCCCCAAACTGGCTGAGCTGACTCCCCCTGCTCCTATAGCTCTGGATGACCCAGAGACGGCTAAGCCGACTTTTGAGTCGGCTGAGCTGGTTTTCTCAGGTCTAGGGGGCGCCTGGTGTGTCTTCGAGCGCTTCCACTTCCGTTGTTGTTGCTGGTGTTCATGCAGGTGTTGGTGAGGCTTCTGGAGAGCAAGATGACTTCACACCTCAGAGTGCTATTTTTTAGAAGCCAGGAGACTCCATGAATCACCTCAGGCCACTAGATATGAAGGGTCATATTAATGGCAAACCTGTCAGCAACATGTTAGTAGATACTAGAGCAACATTGAATTTAATGCCATATTCACTTTATAAGAAGCTTGGCGGATCTGATGGGGAGTTAGACCATAGGGACAATCAGAGGTGTTGGAGGAAAACCTATTCCGGCTAGTGGAATTGCTTTGATGAAGCTTACTATTGGGAGCAAAACATTAGTCACCACATTTTTCATTGCTGAAGTGCAAGGGAGCTATAGTTTGATTCTTGGGCATCAGTGGATTCATGGCAATCAATGTGTGCCTTCTAGTTTGCACCAATTCCTTATTCACTGGGTGGATGATAAAGTTGAGATTGCCCATGTAGATACAACAGCTTGTGCCATAGTTGATGCTCCTTTGCTCGAGGGGCATGACGATATGATTTGCTTGACAGGGAGAGACCTTGCTGGTCTTGAGTCAATAGAGGAAGCTTTGATGCCGTCTCTCTAGACCCGATCAATGTTCAGTTCCATATCATCTTGTGGTGCAAATTTTGTTTGGACAGGGGATTGCGTCGGCCCAACCTATGTATTGGGATTGGCACTAGGCTACGGCTGATGTTCGTAGGTCAAAACTTAGAAGCCGATTATGAAGTTAATCGTGCTTCTCAGGGAATATTTGTCTACACCACCGGTTCTTCGTGCACTAATAAAAGGAGTTCCATTCAAATTATATATTATTGCCGAATATGATGTATCAGTGTAGTGTTGACTCAAGAAGACAAAAGGGTAAGGATTTGCAATCATCTATGTTGGTTGATGTCTTCTTGATTCTAAGACAGGGTATGCCCATGTTTAAAATTATGTTGATTGCTATAATATGCTTGTGCTAGAAAGACACTATTTATTATAGAGTACATGTGTTGTTGCTTGCCAGACCGATGTAATCAAACATATGTTATATCGGCCAATCCTTAGCAGAAGGATAGACAAATGGGCATACGCATTAATTGAATATGACTTGACTTTTGAGCCATTGAGAGCGATGAAAGGTCAAGTCCTTGCTGATTATATTGTTGGGCATGGTATTGATCTAGTAGATGAGATTGATTACCTTACTTTTACTCCATGGAAGCTTTACTTTGATGGATCGGTTTGTAAAGATGGCCAAGGTGTTGGCATTGTTCTTGTTTCTCCTAGCAATGCTGAAATTAAGTTATCAAGCCGATTGGATTTTCATTGTACTAACAATCAAGCCAAATATGAAGCTCCCTTGTTTGGCTTGATAATTTTGTCTTCCATGGATGTAAAACATGTTGTAGCCTATGGTGATTCCTTTCTGATGGTACAATAAATTGCTGGTGAGTTTCAATGTTTGGAAGGATCACTAAACAAACGTCATGACAAGTGCCTTGATATTGCTACATTTACTGAATTTCAAATTCAGCATATTCTGAGGCATGTAAACTATATGGCCAACATGTTAGCTCAACATCGGGCTTTGATGTCAGTGGACATAATTTTCATATTCAAGAAAGGCCGATGCATCAAGATTTAAGTTTTTCTATGCAGGTGCTCTGGAATCGGCTGAGCCAGTTCTGGAAGTCGGCCGGCCAGTCGGCTAAGTCAGCTCCCCTAGCCGGCTTAGCCGGTTCTTTCTTCCCTGGTGTGCTGCCCAGCAGCTCGGTCGACTAAGCCGATTGGCCCAGTTGGCTTAGCCGACCCCCCTTTGGGGTTGGTTTGGCTATTTCGCCTGGTCAAGTCCCGAATCGGTCTAATGTGATTCCTAGGGTGATGTGACTGATTTGGTAGATTGGAAAACTCCTTTGTGGAGGTATTTGCAGTAATAAGACTTTGATCAAGCTCATCAAGAAGAAGATTGAGGACAATCCAAGGGGGTGGCATGAAGTTTTGTCTGAAGCTCTATGGGCACATCGTATATCTAGACATGGTGCTACAAAGGTTACTCTTTTTGAGTTAGTTTATGGTCAAGAAGTTGTGTTACTGATCGAATTTAATCTGGATGCATATAGACTTGCTAAACAAAATGATCTACCTACTGTTATGTATCCTGATATGATGATGGATAATATCGATGAGATGACCGATAGGAGAATCAAGGCTCTCAAAGAGATGGAGAAAGACAAAGCTCGGGTTGCCAAAGCATACAACAAGAAGGTGAAAAGCAAGTCTTTCTAAGTTGGAGAACTTGTCAGGAAGACCATACTACCAATTGGATCAAAGAGCAATAAGTTTGGCAAATGGTCACTAAGTTAGGAAGGTCCTTATAGAGTGATCAAAGTAATATTTGGCAATTCATATCTGCTGGAGACGATACAAGGTGAGAGTCTCCCAAGAGCAATAAATGGGAGGTATTTGAAAAAAATACTTTCCAAGTGTTTGGCATGAAGCCTAAGTGCTCACCAAGCAACGGCCAATACATGTATCGCCCTTAGAACAAATGGCCAATGTGTACATCACCCTTAGACCCTTTTTAATGCTGAAAAGCCGATGGATGGGCATCGTTGCAATTTGGCTTTGACTTGTATTTTTAGGTTCATTTACAATTCACCTAAAAACAGGGGGGGGGCATATGTTGGCACTCAAAATTGTCCCAAGGTGAATTACAGGCATCTCCAACAAGTTTTATACATGGTGGATGTGTTGGTGGCCAAATGGCGCGACAAAACAACAAGAGATTGCGCGGGAGGATGGCGAGCCGCAGCGAGCCAAGGCCAACCGGCTTAGCCGGATCTAGCACCCGACTTAGCCGGTTCCAGGCCGGCATGCCCCTAGCCGGCTTAGCTGGGTCCCCCACCGGACTAAGCCGGGTCTCCCTGGAGCAGTTGCCTGTGCCTGCAAAAACTGGCTTAGCCGGGTTGGGAGCCGGCTAAGCCGGTTTACCCTGTATTCCAAACTGACTTCATCTCTAAGTCGGTTTTAGATCTATTTCTGTGCATGGAAACTTGAAAAACGTGTTTTAGGTATGTTTCCTACTGGGATAAGACCAACCCCCCTATATAAACGAGGGGATCACGGCCGATTTAGATCCCATCATTCAATCGATCAAAAAACACATCTACTCCAAATTTTAACCTCTCTTCTTTTCTTCTTCTCGTTCTTCGTTGGCGCTGGACGGACAGTGGATCGATGACGGCAAAGCTCTAGAGCGGTCAGGCCAGCTAGGGTAGCCCATAGCCGCTGTACGCCCCGATGGGGTCCCTCCCGGGCGTGTGGGGTTTCAGGTCTTAGGAGACCTCACCGGCGTGTCTTGCGTATCGTGCTCCCGGTGAGGCTCCTCCGGCGACGTGTCTTACGTATCGCTCATCGCTGGAGGCACAAGGTCCACGTGTGAATATCCCTTAGGCGCCGGCTGATCCCAAAATTGGCTTGGCCCTATATCAAGCATGCTGGCTCCTTATCGAGTGTGGTGACCTAATTAAGTGTCAACAGAGAGTATCCAACTTTCAGAAATTTAGCAGTAAAGATAATATTACTGCTGTGGTACACATTAGTTTCTATGTCTGACAACTATAGCTAAGTGGTGCCAATATTGAAGACTATATGAGAGTATGAAATTTTCCTTTATCTCTGACTTTTCAAGGTTTACATCGTTACCTGATTGCACTATTGATTCATGGTCTAAGATTTGTATGAATATTTTGGAAAGATCAATGTGAAGAAGCCGATCATCACTGAGTCATCGGCTAAACGAGCATTGCTAGTTAACATAATTGGCAAAAATAGAATGGATTCAGATATGAGCAAAAGTTAGGCTGTCAAAGCTGAACAACACAATATCCCTTCCGAACCAATTACATCTCATGAAACAAGTCTAGTTCTAGAAAACATGAGAAGCACAAGAAATTAGCTAGACTTATTTTTCATGAACTAAAGGGGTTGTACATTTATCTAGTGACTATCGCATCATTGATGAACCTCAAATTATAGCCCAACAATGTTTGGTTATTAAAGAGCACCAAGTCACTAAAGATAAAACTCATCAAGGCAAGGAGAAGGTGTCAGAGTGCCAACGAATTGTGATTTCCAACCCGGTTGGAAAAATCAGCCTTGCTGATTTTTGCAAATTGGCTTGGCCAAGACTCGCAGGATCTATGAGAATTGATAATTCACAGGAGATGAGGCTTGATATTATTCAAATCCAGGACATGTACTTTTCCAACATGATCAATTAGGTACAAAGCGCAACTATTTTACCAAATTTCTAGTCTGGTCATGTTTTTTAATTAAAACATCTATTAGTAATATTCTTGCTACTAGTTTTAAAAGATCAATTGAGGAGGATGTTTTACTTGTTGATAATAAAATAAAATCAGATTGTATAAGCCAACATGTTATACCATATAAAGAAGCCGATAGCAAAAGAGTCTATCAGAGTTAAAGTTTTCCCCAATGTTCTCCACAAATTTCATATTGGTTGCTTTACTCATTTTATATTCAGTTTGTACTTGGTCCCAAATGAGATACAAATTCTATAATTAATTTGGGTTTAAAGATTTTGGGCCAAGATTAAAAAGCATTGCGAATGCTTGATGATGATTTTGTGATCAATTCTAAAACATCTAGCAAGAAAAGCAATTGCAAAGGTGTGACCGAATTCATTGATGTCAAATCTGATCTGTTCGTTTGCCTAGCTTTAAAACCGAATCCAAGAAGAATCAGCCAAAGAAATCAAAATACACCTTTGACATTACATTTTATGATCATGCCTTTGATATCTTACTAGACAATAATTTTGTTAGACTCAGTAATCACAAAGCTTTGCCATCAGTTTGAAAGGCAGAAGAGCATACATATTGCAAGTGGAATAACTTATTTGATCATAGTACTTCTATTGCAATATGTTTCATCATGTGATCCAATCAGTCACTAACAAAAAGCGATTGAGATTTTCTGAAGCTCAACAAAATGACTAGTTGACTTCAGTTAGTCTCAATGGCAAACAAAATTTGAATCGGCTAGCATCAGCTAATTAATCAAAATGTCAAAGCTCAAATGTCAAGGAGGGAGATTTAGAGCCCTCAAGTGCTGACAAAGGTGTTGTCCATGAATTGCAAATCGGAGATGTTCTTAAGGGTAGCAAGGTTTGTTAACACTGGATTTTGGTAAAGGCCGAGAAGATGACAGGTGGGCCAGTACATGGCAGGCTCGCAAGAGGCAAGTGTCCAGAAGCATTCGGCAAACGTCCACGCGGGTGGCTATTCTTGGCAATTCGGCAAGTATCCATGAGGTCGGCTCTGGGCGATTCGGCAAGTGATCGTGCGGTCGGCTATCGTTGAAAGCGGTGGCTCCATTCGGGAAGCAAAAGGTGGCAAGTTAAAGCCAAGTAGAAGGAAAGAATCATGATAATCGAGGACTCCGAGAAGGATTAAAGCTAGAACCGTCATATTTTTATGTAATCGTAATATTTTAGGATTCATGTTCTATCCAGGGTATAAATATAAGCCCTCGACCATTGTAAAAGACGTTCAGAACCAAATCAATACAATCGGCCCGTGCCAAGCTCCGAGTCCTTTATCGTGTCGTCGAGTTCTTCGAGAGGAGCCATCGATCCGTCGACCTCCGTAAGTTCCAGCAACCTTGTTATCATGTCTAGTATCATGCGGTGGATTTAGACATTGATGCAAGTGGTCTTGTTTGTCTCGACTGGATGGCCGTGCGGCAGGCGTTTGCTTGACAATCAAGAAGTCTTCGCTTATGCTTTGTTTGTCTCGACTAGATGGCCGTGCGGCAGGCGTCCGCTTGATACCTTAGCAAAGCAAGATAGTTATCGGCTCTACTAAATTTAGCAAGATCTAGTAGATTCATTAAGTTATCACGTGTTTGCATGTTTTAATCATTTGTAACACTCTTTTGCCCAATCTAGATTGGTTGGTTTCGGCTTCTTACTTTTATAGATCTATTTGTTCTCTAACGTTCTTATTCTTATACCATCATGATAAGTAGATCATATGCTTACATAGCCGAATCTGATCGATCTAGATTGTTACATGTTGCGGGTTCTTACACGTCAAGTGTGTTTAAATCATAATAGAGCTAAGTGTCGTGCGGCGGATACGAGTTTTATTAGGTTTGCTCAAGCTAGCTTGTATGTTCCTTCTTCATGGACCCCAAGTCGACTGGTTAGCCGAGCTTGGTTATGCTTTCGGCTCATGATCAATTCTCACTTGTTCAAACATGTCTTCGCATGCATGCGCGTTCGGTAATCAATGCTTTACATGTTTTATCTTATATTAATAGAATAAATCACGAGCATGATTGGCAGACAGCTTCTATAGCTGTATGTCATCGTAAGTGGCTTCAGGGCCATATATGCGGAACTGTCTGGTCTCATCCGGCATGTTCTGATTTTGTATTTAATAATCTTTTGTCCCTTGCCAGTTTTTAGGTCCAACTGACTGGCATGCTTTCGGATCTTCAAACCGCCCAGTCGTCCGATTGAAGCCACGCTTTCTGGCCTGCTGTGTGTGAGGCACAGTGCATCACGTTTTGTGTTAACACACTTTTTGGCACACCCAATGGGACCCCGTCATTCAAGATGCCTGAAATCAACAATGATCACATTCTGGATGTGACTCTGGATGAGTTGCCAGATCACTTGAAGGAAACATTCCAGCAAGCATGTGAGCAGTTTCAACAGAAGTGCTTGATGTCCTTCTCCAAGAATAAAATCAACAAGGTTTTCTAGAAACAATCGTTGCCAATGGTTCTTCTTCCACACCAATCTGATTTCACTGAAGAGAAAGATGCTCAGAAGATGTCAGAGTTGGTTCACAAGGCTTTGGGAGAAACTATGACAAATCATCACACAACTTTTTTGAATACCTTTCGTGCAATCATGGTTAGTACCTTTGGTCCAACGGCTGATAAGTACTTTGAGGAAAATGTTGGCCCAATCCATGGACCAACGCTTTTCAATGTGCCAAAGTATCATGAGAAGCCTGCTGGAGATGGTGGAGTATCTGGTTCAAACAAAGGTGAAACAGCCCCCAATGAAAAACAACAGCCTCCTACTTATGGCCAGGTGACATTTGGTACAACAGGAGATGTACCACCATCAGCTTTCAAAGTGTCTCCAGCCTCAAATAGACTGCAAAGGAATATGTATGGAGATGGATATCAGGAATTCACTGTTTATAGTGCTTTGGATGCGTTACTGAATCCAGGATACAAGAGTGCATCAGGGATACCTTCTAGAAGGCAAACACGTGGAACTCCAAATTCAGATGTTGATCTTATTATGCATAGGATGGTTGATATGATGCAGAATCAGTTCGGCCTAAAGCCAAAGAATTAGTCCTACTCATACAAATCTCTTTATCCAGAGTGGTACAACAGAGTTGCACTTCCTCCAAGGGTGAAGCCTCCAACAGACTTGTCCAAGTTTTTTGGTCATGATGATACTAGCACTTTATAGCATATCAGTCGTTACTTGATGCAGCTTTGGGAGGCCTTCACAGATGAAGCTTGGAGGGTTCGGTATTTCTCTTTGTCTCTCACAGGGCTAGCTTTCACGTGGTTTACATCTCTGCCAGCCCATTCCATTGGTACATGTGCAGAGGTAGAGCTGAAGTTTCATGTGTACTTCTTCATGGGCACTAATGAGAAGAAGCTGGTTGACCTCATGAGTTTGAGACAGAGAGCTAATGAAACGCCACAGGAGTATCTTCGCAGGTTCAGAGAAACCAAGAACCTTTGCTATTCACTGAACTTACCAGATGATCAGCTGCCAGGGATGGCGATAGCGGGCATGCAGCCGAATGTCAGAGAGAAGCTATTCAGCATGGAGTTTGATGACCTTGGTCAACTTTCACAGCGGCTGGCTGCTATGAGTAATCAAGCTCAGGGGTTCAAGAGAGATAACCACTTCCAAAAGGGGAATGTTGCTAGTGAAATGTATCAAAGTTTTCTGGAAGAAGCGGCTGAATATGATGATGATGATGAGATAGCTGCAGCTGAACTGACGGGCAAAAGAGCCTACTCAAATTAGTCAACGCTGGTTGAGGCAACAAAAGGGAGCTTATGATTTTGATGTATCTAAGTCAGATAAGCTCTTTGATCTGTTAGTAAGGGAAGGACGCATCAAACTACCAGATGGACATCCTATCTGCGCCCTAAAGGAGTGAAAGACAAGAAGTACTGTGGTTACCACAACACCAACTCTCATTCTATCAATGATTGCCGAGTGTTCAGAGTACGGATTTAGAAAGCTATTCAAGAAGGATATTTGAAGTTCGATGGCAAAATGAAGGTTGATGGTCAGCCTTTTCCTCAGAATATGGTTTCTTTCTCTGTGAACATGGTTTCTGCAGATGATCCTAAAGGTAAAGGCAAGGTGAAGGTGTTAACCTCCAACAGAACAAGAAAGAACGGTACTGTCGACCCTGATCAGCAAATCACAAGTGAAGAGCTGAAGCAAAAGGTTCGGTTCAAGAATAGCTGAACTGAAAGGGGTGAAACTTCTAAGCCTAGGGTTACATCACGTATTCTACTGAACAAATGGCAAAGGCAGCAGAAAAGGGAGTACTACGAGGAGCAAAGGTTTATAGAAGAACGCTAGAGGTACGAAGAAGAGGTGTATCGTAGAGAGCAAGAAGAACACATGAGAGAAATGGAGCAGTCTCATTAGGGGTGTTCATTCTTTAAACATTGCTGGAATGAAGGCTTGAAGTTGCCTGCTAGAAACAATTGCCCTGAATGCAGTGACCAATATTTTGGGTATAGGCAGTCTCGAGTCAACCGCCATCCGGTCTATAAAAGACTTAGAACACAGTTTCCTAAGGACGATCGGCGCTTAAAAATAGATAGTTTTGAGAATCAGCAAAGAAAGAGGTTTGCAGATCAACGTTGGACTCATTATAAAGGACACAACGGAGAAGAAAGTCCCCATGAATACGTATGGCAAAGAGGACAGTGGTGCCCTCTAGGACTGAGAAAGAGCCAAAAGAGAAGAGTTCAGCGTTTGAGGAATGATGAGCTAAAACAAGCAGCTGTTGAGGAGAAACAGACATGGCGCCCTAAAAAAAACCCGATGGGCATGGTCCTTTAGGTGATGCATGCATGGCCTTCTTTCTCCCGTCAAAATTCATAGCTCCTAAAAACCAGGATGTCCAAGAAGAAGTATACTCTGATTTTGATGAAAGTGAGTTTCAAGATTTGATGGCCCAGCTTATATTGACACAGCAGGCGGTTTTTGACAAACCGGCCAAGTATCATCATTTGAAACCACTTTATCTGAAAGGATACATAAACGGCAAGCCTCTAACTAAAATGTTCGTTGATGGAGGAGCTGCTATCAATATCATGCCATATACCACTTTCAGAAAACTTGGGATGACAAGTGAAGACTTGTTAAAAACCGACATGGTTCTCAGAGACTTTGCTGGCAACCCTTCTGACACTCGTGTAGCTGTGCATGTCGAGTTGATGATTGGGTCAAAAACTTTGATCATCACATTCTTTGTCATCGATGGCAAGGGGGCATACAGTCTTCTTCTAGGAAGAGATTGGATTCATGCCAATTGCTGCATTCCTTCGACCATGCACCAGATTCTTATTCAGTGGGTTAGCGATGATATTGAAGTTGTTCATGCTGATGATTCTGTAAGTGTCGCCGCTACGGAGCCTGCTTATTGGGAATATGATGGCATCGATTGCTTCTTCAGTAAAGTGTGGGGAGAAGGTCCTGTAAATGTTTTCGACAGGGATCAACAGCCGATCCAAGCAGTCGGCTCTCATAGTAATTTTTATGGGCAATCAAATCGATGGCAATAAAGGAAAGCTGGAGCGTGGTTTTATGTCGGCCGATAAGTTAGAGGAGATAAATGTTGGTGATAATACTAAACCAAGGCCGATGTACATTAGCGCAAGCTTGGATCCAGAATATAGATTATGATTGATAAATCTTCTAAAAGAGTTTAAAGATTTTTTGCTTGGGATTACACAGAGATGCCTGGATTGGATCGCTCTATTGTTGAACACTGATTACCCATTAAGTACGGATATCGTCCTTACAAACAACCTCCACGGAAGATTTATAAAAAGGAGGTATTGGCCGATGTGAAGAAAAAGATTGAAAGATTATTTGAAGCAAATTTCATTCGGCCATGCAGGTATGCAAAGTGGATTTCAAATATAGTTCCAGTATACAAGAAGAATGGAAAGATGAGGGTCTGTATAGACTTCAGGAATCTTAATAAGGCCACTCCAATGGACGGATACCCGATGCCAGTTGCCAATTTGCTGGTAGACGCAGCGGCTGGATATGAGGTTATTAGCTTCATGGATGGGAATGCTGGTTATAACCAAATTTTCATGGTAATAGAAGATATCTCAAAGACAGCCTTCAGGTGCCCAGGTCATATTGGTTTGTTCGAATGGATTGTTATGACATTTGGGTTAAAGAATGCCGGTGCAACTTATCAAAGAGCCATGAATTATATCTTCCATGAGTTGATCGGCAAAGTTGTGGAGATCTATATCGATGACGTAGTGGTCAAGTCTAGAAACCATGAAGGGCATTTAGCTGATTTGAGGAAAAGTCTAGAATGCACTAGAAAGCATGGTTTAAAAATGAATCTGAACAAATGTGCTTTTGAAGTCACGGCTAGTGAATTCTTGGGATTTTTAGTCCATAAAGGAGGGATTGAAGTTGGAAAGAAGAGCATGGAAGCAATAGATACAGTTATCCCTCCAACTAATCTCATGGAGTTACAATCACTGCTTGGTAAGATTAATTTTGTAAGAAGATTTATATCCAATTTATCGAAAAGAGTTTTGCATTTCTCTCCACTATTGAAGCTCAAGAAAGATCAAGAATTTGTATGGAGTGACATACAACAGAAGGCTTTTGATGAAATCAAAGAGTACATGAAGGCACCACCTGTGCTGGTACCTCCACAATTTGATAAGCCTTTTAAGTTGTATGTGGTGGCCGATAGCCTAACAATAGGATCGGCCCTCATGCAAGAGTTTGAAGGAAAGGAGAGGGTGATAGCTTACCTCAGCCGAAAACTTCTAGATCCAGAGACAAGGTATTCGGCTACGGAGAAACTTTGCCTGTGTGTATTATTCGTGTACCAAGTTTTGGCACTGCTTGTTAAATGCTGAGTGCATGGTAATTTCTAGTTTTGATGTAATAAAGCATATGTTATCAATGCCAATTTTGAATGGAAGAATTGGCAAATGGATTTTGGCTTTATCGGAGTTTGATTTAAAATACGAATCAGCAAAAGCGGTAAAAGGTCAAATTATTGCTGATTTTATTACCCAACATCATGATCTTTCTATTGAGATGATAAGCATTATGCCTTGGGCTTTGTTCTTCGATGGTTCATCCTGTAGCAAAGGTGGTGGTGCTGGTGTTTTCTTGATTTCTCCACAAGGAGTAACCTTTGAATATGCTATTCCCGTTGAATTTTATGTCACTAATAATCTAGCGGAGTATGAAGCATTGCTTAGAGGGCTTTGGCTTCTTATAGAGGTAAAAGTTGTTGCTGTCGAGGTCTTTGGGGATTCTGAGTTAGTGATTAACTAATTGACTGGCCAATACGAGTGCAAGAATAATATGTTAAGAGAATATTATGAAGAATGCTGGGAACTTTTGAAAGGTTTTCGAGTAGTAACCTTGCATCATATCCCTAGGGGGCACAACGAAGAAGCAAATAAGTTGGCTCAAGCTGCGTTTGGATATCATGAAAATCAAGAAGTTCTCACTATAGATAAATATGTTTTGGATACTAATCAAGTGGTTGGTGATTGGAGGTGCGAAATCACCGATTATCTAAGAGATCCATCACAGAAAGTTTCCCAAAAACTCAGGTACAAGGCCCTCAAGTTCATGCTTCTTGATGATCAATTATATTATAAATCTATAAATGGAGTGTTGCTTAAATGCTTGAATCAAGAAGAGGCCAGAAAGGTGATGTATGAAGTGCATGAAGGACTGTGTGGTGCACATCAATCAGCTTACCGAATGAAGTGGATAATTAGAAGAACTAGTTATTTTTGGCCGACCATGCTAGAGGATTGTTTTGAATATTATAAGGGATGCCAAGATTGTCAGAAATTTGGCAATATTCAAAAGGCTCTAGCATCTGCTATGAACCCAATAATCAAACCTTGGCCATTTAGACGATGGGGCATAGACTTAATTGGTCAAATTCATCCTTCTTCGAGCAAAGGACATAAGTTTGTGCTCTTGGCCACAGATTATTTTACCACGTGGGTTGAAGCTATACCTTTGAAGAAGGTTACATCAGAAAACATGATCAGTTTTGTTAAAGAGCATATAATTCATAGGTTTGGGATCCCTCAAACTATAACGACTGATCAAGGGACTCAATTTACTTCCTCGAATTTTGTGATTTTGCCGAAAACATGGGGATTAAGTTGTATAATTCTTCTCCTTATAATGCACAAGCCAATGGCCAAGCAGAAGCATCAAATAAGATAATGATTAAGATCATCCAGAAGAAGATTGATGAGAAGCCAAAAAGATGGTATTTGGTTCTTAATGAAGCATTATGGGCTTACCGAATGGTTTGTCATGGGTCGACTCAGACATCTCCCTATAAGATGGTTTATGGGCATCATGCTGTTTTACCATGGGAGTTGCAATTGGGTTCAAGACGAGTTATGTTACAAAAGGATTTGAGAAAAGGAGATTATACAAATTTAATGATAGAAGAATTGGAAGATTTGCATTTAATTCGTCTCAAGGCACTAGAGAATATTGAGAAAAACAAGATACGTGTTGCCAAGTATTATAACAAGAAAGTTAGAATGAAGCAATTTGCAGAAGGTGATCTGGTTTGGAACACTATACTACTGACTGGAACAAAGGATAGAGCATTCGGCAAATGGTCTCCGAATTGGGAAGGACCCTTTCGGGTAGTAAGATGTGTGCCTGGCAACGCATATATTTTGAAAACTTTGCTCGGAGAAGAGTTTGCCAGAGCTATCAATGGAAGATTTCTTAAGAAATATTATCCTAGTGTTGAAGTTGGTTCATGAAAGGGGGTTAGAAATCAGAAACATGAATAGCCGATGAAAAACATCACCTTTAGCTTAAAAAATTATGAAATTAAAAAAAATAGCCGATACAGTTCGTATCGCCTTTAGTACAAAAAATATCTACGAATAGCCAAATGGTTTGAAACAACTTCAGCATTCTGTCTGGTTGGTTTATCGAGAAAAGAGAAAGGTGAAGCCTTGAATGACAATACTGAGCGATATGTCACATCATTTGCAAACACAAGACTAAGATCTACTCGACTAAGGTGACGTCATGCATTCGGGAAACATACTATGGAGCTGCGTTATTCAGAAAATGCTAAAGGCATCTATTCGGCATTCAGCACAGGAGTCATGAACAAGTACATTTTAGAAGATAATTATTCACAATTAGTTCATCCTAAGTACAAACTACTCCTGGAACAGTTTATTAAGGATAGACTAAGGATTGATAGATTCAGCGAGAGCAGCAGCATGATCTTCATAATGCTCCAGACGTCATTGATATCATCAATCTCATGTGGAGGCCCGCCGGAGAAGCCGACTGCCTGGAAGGCGTAGTCCTCGCCGGTCCGGGAGGTCATCGTCGCCAGCCCGAGAAAGACATCAAGGTGCACACCTTGGATGACGGCCTGATCAACACGACCGTCCACAGCATCAAGGCGTGCCTTAGCAGTCTCCCCTGGGTGTTCACCTTGTCAGCAATCCTGTTCGCCGCCGACCTTCAGGCGCTCATTCTCCACGGAGAGTGCTGAGCAAAGAAAAAACGAGTCAAAAAATAGGGAGGATTAAGAAAAGAAGTATATGCAGAGATGACGAACCGGTGATGGCATCGCAGAATTGCTTCCGTTGGTCCTCCCACTCGGCTTGCTCAATGCCGAGCTGCCTGGAGACGTCGCCCAGCTCTTTCTGGACCTCATCCCTCTCCTTGCGGAAGGTGAGCACCTCCTCATGGACGTACAGAGGGTCATCTCCCTCTGACTCCAAGGGTTGGGGTTGTACGAGTTGCCGGACTCGGAGGAGCTAGACGAACTGGAGGAGCCAGGGACAGGAACAGGCTGGTCGGAAGTGCCCGGTTGGGTCACCGTCATCGGAGGGAGAAGGTGGTACTGGCCAGTAATGACCCTCATCCTAAGCAGATGAAAGGAATCAAAATCGGGGGAGATGAACAGGAAGTATAAACCGCACGGGAGCAACCGATCGATTCTCACCCATGGCGTTGACGGCGTGGTTCTCGGCTTCCTTCTGCCTCTCCCTCGGCAGGACGCTTGCCATGGTCATCACTATTCACCATTGATGCTCTGGAGACTAGATTTCTTTCTAGATTAATTTGGGCAGAGAGACGAATAGATGACAATGAAGGCTGGAGGAGGGTTTTATTTATAGGCTAGAGTGGAGAATCGTGGTGTATATCTCGGAGTATTCCAAGCGACGAAGTAGGGTTTCTCCTTTTTAGGCCGTTACCGGACTGGGCCGGGTTCAATTAAATCAAAAATCGATGTTTTGAAGGGAATAGTCTATTCTCCTAATCAGGAAGCTTAAGGCAATCGGCTATATTATCAACCAGATAGAGGTGTAAAAGCCGAAGGATAAAAGGAATACAATTGGTCAGAAATACAGTATGCTACATTTGAATATGTTACAAGCCGATGCTTTACTCGCCCAAGAACAGCTTAATTACATCTATAGCTTCAGCCCTAATTTGGCTAACATCATCTAGCACCTTCCTGTCATCATCTTCAGAGCCCTAAATCTTGGTGAGCTTTGTTTTGATCTGCTAGTTCTCCTTGATGACAGATGCTATCTTTGTTTTGGCTGCATCTATGGAATTTGGTAGGTTGGCGATTTAATTTTTATGAGACTGGATTTTTGCATTCAATTGAACCAATTAAGCTTCTAGCCTAGCCTTTTCCTCGTCCATAGCTACCAGTTTAGGTTCTAGGGTTGCCAAGGATTGTTTAGCATCCCGAATCTAGGAATGTAGCTCTTTGGCTTGTTGCTTCTTCATCAGATTATCGTTCTGTAGAGTAGCTCTAGAGACTATGTTCTTGCTTGCTCTCCAGACCGTAGCAAAATGGTCATCAAGATGGGTTGCAGATTCCAAAGGAGCCCTGAGAGTTGGAGGGATTCCTTGGTCAATAAGTTCAAGAAGGTCCCTTATCTGGTCTGTATCTTGGACTAGAATGTTTATATCCTTGGTCAGTAGAAGAGCTATTTCCTTTAGCCGAGCTTGATTCTCTGATGATAACCTCTGCTGTGATATAGCCTCTTCACCTCTTTCACTGATATACTCCTCAACAGTGAAGGAGTAGCTGACAGTCGGCTTGATATCATCCTTAAGAAAAGATTGTTAGCCGATTGATCAAATTTGCTAAAGAAATTAGTGGGGCGAAGTATTTCCTTTTGGACAGAATCTTCCTCGGTTTGAATTCTGCCTTGGCTGGGTTGAGGGCTTAGCTGGATGCCCAAGGATGATGAGCTTGAAACATGATGAGGGGAAGGTTCTTCTGCCATCCTGTCTAAAAGTTGGTCTGTTTCTAAGAACGCAAAGTAGCAAGGTATGAGTACTATTGAATGTATCTAGTACAATAAAAAGAAGTGATCAACTAAGAGAATAGTACCAATGTGGCCAGTGGCTTCTTGGATTTCTGCATCTTCAGCGGAGGCCTGAGGAGAGATCTCAATAGTTATTGAAGCCTTGGCTGATCTTGAAAAGTTTAACCTGTGGCTGCAGACAAAAGGAATAAGTACAAAGTTAATTGCTAACATAAGGGTTGATTGAAATTGTACCTTAGGAGATCGCTTGACTTTCTTGGATCTTGTTTTCCTGGTCATGGTAGCATCCTTGCTTGATTCAGCAGTGGTTTTTCTCTTATTCTCTCCTCTTGAAGGTGCTGTAGCCAAAGCTGCAGGGATCTTCATAAAAGCTACCAAAGATGGAGCATTGTATCCCAAGGCAGGATTAGGTCCAGCTTGATAACATTGAGCCACTTGAGAAGGAGGAGCGGGCTCAATATCCTGTGAATAACAAAGTATTAAGGTCAGAAATGAGCCCAAGAGCAGGAAAAATGTGGGTACAGGAAAATTACCTCACTATCAGAAGCAAACTGAGCTTCCAGATCTTGACATAGAGGATGCACTGGTATGTTCAAAATGTGGGCACGCCACTCCTGGCACCTGGAAACAAATAGAGGATGGGCAACATCTATCAGTCCAAGAGAAGGTTCATATGCTGGCAGCTCCCATCCAACCTTAAAAACTTTCTTGGCCTCTATGTCATCTCCTATCTTCTCTCTGGGCCTTATAGTTTTGGAGAAGAATAGCCTTGGGGGCAACTGACCACATCCTAATTGTCTGGCTACCATGTTTAGATTATAGAATTCATAGGTAGGATGCAGCAACCTCCCATGATGAAATTCTACTGGCAAAGTGCAAGGCTTGATGAAAGAGTTAAAGATCTCTATGGACACTTGGTCTGAGCAGCCAGTTTTATAGTTAAACTTGTAGGGCAGAGTCAAATTTTTATTTTCTCTATAGGGAAGCCAGATCACATTGTCAAAGCCTTTGAAGAACAGCTTGAAGAGATGACCAATGTCTATATCAATGATGATAGAAGATGTTGCTTCCCCATATGTCTGACAAGCCTTCTCTTTCACTGTACCATCTTCGGTATAATTGACTGAAGAGAAGCCCAGATCATAAAGGTCCATAGAGACTATCTGATGCATGTACAGCTGCAGCCACATCTGAACCAACCACCGGGGGCCATTTACACAGTGGATTTCTCCATGATGGCGCATTTGGATAGTGATCTGATGCATCATGTGATAAACAGCCCCCAAGAGATACTTGCCCAAGGGGATTAGAGTGCCTGAAACCAATTCCTCGAGCCATCACCATGTGATTCAGGGTTGGCTCATTGGATTTGCCACAGAAGATAAATCTGCTCAGCCACATATTCATGAAGGCTTTATACTCTTTGTCAGATACAACACCAGTTGACATGTAAGATTGGATATATTTTGTCCATCCACCTCCTGACATGACTGCCTTTTGGCTGCTATTGCTCTTGTACTTGGAGGGGTATACTGGTGCTATCACATTTAGGCCGGTCATCATAAAAATGTCAGCCAGGGTGAAAGACATTGGACCATAGCCGAAGATGAAGGCGTTGGTAGCATCAGACCAGAAGTGACTGGCTGCTATCAAGAGGGAGTCATTCCTGGGTGTCTCTGACAAAGACAATTCCAAGCAATGCTGAATATCTTGAGATTCCAAGTGACTGTTGCTCTTGTCCAAAATCCTCCGGTACCAATTTCACCATCCGGCGATTAGGGGAAACGTCCAAGTTTTGAAGGTGCTCGGCCACTGATTCGGCGGGGTGACTCCAGATTTGAAAGGGATCCTTAGAGTCTCCTTCTCAATGAACTCAATCGGGTTGGGATCACCCATCGGACCCAAAAAATAGGAATCAGGGTTTGCAGCATAAGGAATCAAGATCTGATCCTTGTATTCCTTCAAGAATGACAAAACAGAAAGAAGATAAGTCAAAGGAAAGCAGGGGATCAACTTGAAAATTGCCGAATACATAAGGAGAAGTGGAAATTACCTCTGGAACTCCATCCTGGGTCGCCATTAGGGATTCAGAGTAGATTTTGAGATGTGCCAAGGAGTTTAGATTTTGAGTGGCGGCTGCGAGTTTGAACACTATTGACCTAAATGAAGAAAAGAGTTTGTGGTCAATTTTGGAATAAAATCACTTTTATCCCGAAATTGAGGGGGCATGTGTTAACACTGGATTTTGGTAAAGGCCGAGAAGATGACAGGTGGGCTAGTACATGGCAGGCTTGCAAGAGGCAAGTGTCCAGAAGCATTTAGCAAACATCCACGCAGGTGGCTATTCTTGGCAATTCGGCAAGTATCCATGCGGTCGGCTCTAGGCGATTCGGCAAGTGATCGTGCGGTCGGCTATCGTTGAAAGCGGTGGCTCCATTCAGGAAGCAAAAGGTGGCAAGTTAAAGCCGGGTAGAAGGAAAGAATCATGATAATCGAGGACTCCGAGAAGGATTAGAGCTAGAACCATCATATTTTTATGTAATCGTAATCTTTTGGGATTCATGTTCTGTCCAGGGTATAAATATAAGCCCTCGACCATTGTAAAAGATGTTCACAACTAAATCAATACAATCGGCCCCGTGCCAAGTTTCGAGTCCTTTATCATGTCGTCGAGTTCTTCGAGAAGAGCCATCGATCCTTCGACCTCCGTAAGTTTCGGCAACCTTGTTATCATGTCTAGTATCATGCGGTGGATTTAGACGTTAATGCAAGTGGTCTTATTTGTCTTGACTGGATGGCCGTGCGGCAGGCGTTTGCTTAACAATCAAGAAGTCTTTGCTTATGCTTTGTTCATCTCGACTAGATGGCCGTGCGGCAGGCATCCGCTTGATAGCTTAGCAAAGCAAGATAGTTATCGGCTCTACTAAATTTGGCAAGATCTAGTAGATTCATTAAGTTATCATGTGTTGCATGTTTTAGTCATTTGTAACACTCTTTTGCCCAATCTAGATTGGTTGGTTTCGGATTCTTTTGTTACATGTTGAGGGTTCTTACACGTCAAGTATGTTTAAATCTTAATAGAGCTAAGTGTCGTGCGGCAAATACGAGTTTTATTAGGTTTGCTCAAGCTAGCTTGTATGTTCCTTCTTCATGGACCCCAAGTCGACTGGTTAGCCGAGCTTGGTTATGCTTTCAGCTCATGATCAATTCTCACTTGTTCAAACATGTCTTCGCATGCATGCGCGTTCGGTAATCAATGCTTTACATGTTTTATCTTATATTAACCGAATAAATCATGAGCATGATTGGCAGACAGCTTGTATAGCTTTATGTCATCGTAAGTGGCTTCAGGACCGTATATATGGAACTGTCTGGTCTCATCCAGCATGTTCTGATTTTGTATTTAACAATCTTTTGTCTCTTGTTAGTTTTCAGGTTAAACTGACTGGCACGCTTCCGGATCTTCAAACCGCCCGGTCGTCCGATTGAAGCCACGCTTTTCGGCTTGCTGTGTGCGAGGCATAGTGCATCACGTTTTGTGTCAACAAGGTTATCACAACTCTAGAAGGCATTACTTAGGGGGGTTAGGTGAGCTCTCTCTAGTTGTAGGAAAAGTCGGTTGATCCGACTGAAAAACTGACTAAGCTGGTTTTAAAACCAGCCAGGAAAGCCCTCATCTTGTACAATCTGATCCAATTCATCCAAGGAAGATGGATTATCAATCCTCAATGGTTGGTGAGCTATCAATGTCTACATATGACTAATTGAGCCCTTACCAATCAGGTCTAGAGGAGCAACACTTAGATCTGGCTAAGCCAGTTTTTGAAAGTTGGGTAAGACGGTTTCCACAGGTTCAAAGGGACCCTCCTTTGAAGCATGTCTATCAAGACGAGGAGAAAAAGAAGGATGCTCATAGAGTTGATGGAGGTAAAGGCCATAACAAGCACAAGAGTAAAAAGCCAAAGCATAGTTTCGATGAACTTCTAGCTAAATATCAGAAGTTGGTTGAAATAAATGTCACTAATTGGTCAAAAAGTTCTAATAATCAAAATTGCCTCCAAAGCGCAAGTCTCAAGAGTAAAATTGGCAAGGGAATAAATTTCACGTAGCAGCAACATAATCTCCTTTTGAGCAGCCAATTCTATGTCATATGGACTGCAACACATAAGTTTTCATCCTTATTCATCTTTGGGCTGGATTGATCATGGGGCACATGTTCCACCATATGTTAGTTCATATTACATAGAGTATGAGCTCCTAGATATTCAGAGAAATCATCATACTGTAAAGATTGTTTTGATCAAAATCAGTCCGGAGCTCAACATAATAAGAAAGTGGTAAAACAGGTTTACCGTGCGAAAAATGATGGTCGTAAGGAGAGTTTAGATCTTTACATTGTTGAAAAACATAGCTATTGATGGCAGACCTAGGAAAATTATATGTTGATATTCTAGATGCCAAAACTGAATGAAAGAAGGTGAGAGTGCCCAAAATCAAGAAAGAGCAGCCGCTGTCTAGAACAAAAAAAGGCCAAGAATATCACTTGGCTTATCAAAGTGGCAAAAGAAGAAATTGTATAAGCTTAGTGCCAAGAAGCTCAAAGAGAAAAATATGGTGTGGGTTCCTAAAAGGAGTGTTTAAGCTCAAATGGATGGTACATAAGCAAGTGGTGCAATGAAGGTGAAGGGAAGAAGAAGAAAATTCAACAAACAATTGCCCAGCTAGAGGTTTGCACCAATCATCAAAATTATGAGTCCTTTCATCGTCCACATTCTCCACCCATGCCTATCTCATGGAATTCATCCACTGTATGTTTCGTTATATCTTAGTTCCTTATTTTGGTCTTACTTTGATCCTTGTTATGGGTCTTCATATTATGGAGGATTGCCAAATTATTTTTGCCCATTGACGACTTTTTATTTAAAAAGCTGATATATTTTATTTTGGCAGTACATACTTTTGTGGATAAATTCATATGGCCAATACTTTGCCACTGTCCTTAGCGTAAAAATATAACCGATGAAAGCTTGCAACCATCGTGCTATGAGAAGAGCAACCATCAAATTTACTTTGATTGGCTTCAAGGCCTGGGGGTATGATATATGCATTTTGAACAAATTCACCTCATGGATGTGATTGTATCATAAATTGGCATGCAGGTGTGTTCAACACGTTAGTGCTGAATTTGTTAATTACATTGGAGCTATTTTGACCCTTATTACCGATTGGAGTGCTTCTACAACAATAATGTTAGTGCTATGAAGTTTTCTATTCAGGCTAGATATTTCATATTTCCATGGGCATGAAACATGTTCTTTGTTTTAGTGATTCATTGCTGGTGGCATAGCAAGCGCTATTGAGTTTTAATATTTGGACAAGTCACTAAAAGATGTATCTTGATAAATGCCTTGACATCATTATATATTTTGATGAATTCTAAATTAGGCATATTCCAAGGCATGAAAACATTAAGGCTAATAAATTGGCTCAACAATCATTGGGCTTTGAAATCAAAAGAGGTAATTTTCACATTAAAGAAAGATCGATGCAAAATGACCAAGTTGTAGCCAGACTACAAAAACAGGCTAAGCTGGTTTCTGAAACCGGCCCAGCCGGTTTTCCTAGTGAAGAAATAAATATGCTTTGGTCAATGATGAATTATAATATAGAACTCTTGAAGACTAGTTGCTTAATTTTTGGATTCTAATCAAGCTAATCAAAAAGAAGATTGAGGACAATCCCAGGAGATGGCATGCATTACCTAGACATACAATGAAAAAGTTGAAAACAAATCATTCCAAATTAGAGATCTGGTGTGGAAAACCATTCTACCACTTGGAATGAAGAGTAACAAGTTTGGCAAGTGATCTCCGAGTTGGCAGGGTGCATATAAAGTGATCAAAGCCGTATCAGGGTTCTTATATGCTAGAGATGTTACAAGATGATTGTCTCATAAAAGTTATTAATGGGAGGTATTTCAAAAGGCATTTTCCAAGTATTTGGCAAAATGCCTAAGCGCTATCCAAACAACAGCCGACACATGTATTGACCTTAGAACAAAAAACGGCCGATGTATACATCGCCCTTAGATGATAAATGGCTGATGAGTTGAATATCGTTGCTATTTGCTGTTATATGTTTTCAGATTCTCATAAAATTCACCAAAAAACAAGGGGACTTATATTGACTACAAAATATGGACGAAAGGGGTTGATCCTAGAAATTACAGTGGAAATAGGCATAACCAGTTTCCCAACCAGGCTAAGCTGGTTTTATAACTTTATCAAAATACATAACAAACTCCACCATTGCCATCCTTTCATCGAAATGATTGAAAAATACATATAGATCTTTTAATTTGGAGTCTGGATGGAGAAAATGCAGAAGTGGAAAAATCACCCAGCAGAAACCAGCTTCCTAATCTAGCTAATCCAATTTAGTAAACTTCCTCAAATTGAAGAATGGACTTTACCATTGTGTTCCTCTCGTCGAGATGGTCAAAAATTTATTTATATATAGAACATCCAATTTAAAGTCCGGATGAAGGAATTATGCTCCTGGGAAGATTTCACCCCACAAAAATAGGCCTGGTTGGGTTTGGAGGCCGCTAAGCCTGTTTTGGCTGCCCAGTCCAAGATTGAGTTGAATTTTGATGCGATTTGTAAGTGATTTTGACCCCTCGCGGCATAAGACCACCCCGATCAATGCCGATTGAGGTATCCAACACACAATCGAACAAAAAACCAATGTATTCTCTACCTCTCTTTTGTCCTAATCTCTTCCAACCTCCATGTTGCTGTTCATCACTCGATCTCTTTTGTCCCACTACTGCAGCATAGGGCTTTAGTCCTAGGCCTAAAGGGCCTGTAGTCTCGGTTCTGGAGCTGGGACCAAGAAATCGGGACTAAATGTCCCACCTTTAGTCCCAGTTCCTAGGCTCGGGACTAAAGGCCAACCTTTAGTTCCGGTTAGTAATACCAACCCGGACTAAAAGATGCGCTAGACTATGCCACGGGGCTGGCCCTTTGTCCCGGTTGGTATTACCAACCGGGACTAAAGGTTCTTTTTTCTTTTTTTGGTATTTGGTGTTTCAGTTCATTATTATGGTTTTTAGTTTTATAATTACATTTAGGTTTTCAAATGTGTACGTATACGCACACCTATAAGTTATATAGTTTCGAGCATTACATAGAAATAAACTATGAAACTATATATATATAAACATAAAATTTACAACAATATCCATGCAACCTTGGTTTTTACAACACAAATGTTCTCCGCCACTTAAATGTCATACAAATGTTCATCTTGGTTTGGTTTCATTGGTTCGTCTAGGTTAAAGTAGAACTCGGTGCCGGGCTTGAGGACATGCTCATTAAGAAATCCTGCGATTGTTTCTTGAATTGCTTTGAGGCGGACCGTATCCAACATCTTTTCCTTCAGCCACGTCTCCTTCAATTTACATTAAAGGAACAAGTATTAATATATAAGATTTATTTAATAGCAATAAATAAATAAAATGGATTTATTATATATACGTGTTACTACTTTGAGGTTCTCTAGACGTGTTCTTTTTGCATAGACCATGAGAAACTCGCAAACGTAGTAGCCACATAAATTATTGCCTGGTGGCCGCCGTAGAATCAACTGTACTAGCATAGGATTAGAAAGTGGCACTTTCAGATTCGGACGGTGTTTCTGAACGAACCAAGCCCAAACCTTGGCCAAAAATTGGACCGTTATTAATTTACTATTGCTGATTTAAAAAGCAGAAATAATTATTTAAAGATCAAAGTTACCCCTAGATAATATTTGTTATATCTTGGTAATCTTCCTATGGTTTTCTCAAGGAGTCATAGATTATCAAATGACTTTGGAAGAGATCAATGACAATCAGTATCCAGTGAAAGCTGCATTTGTTTATGGAGTCAACATTTATATCTTTTTGCTGAATTGAGTAAGCTAAATTAAATGTACATAAGATAACAACACTTACCCAAAGTTATAGGGAAAGAGTATATATCTTTTATTCTTTTGGTTGATCAAGAACCTTCATAGATTTCTCTCCGTTTGAGGTTTTTATAAAGCATAGGGGGTCTTTAGGTCCTTGAATATGATATATGGATCAACAAAACTAATCTCCTTTGTCGTATCTGGGGTCCCTCATCATGTCTCTGCATATGTATAGAGGGTGTGAGTAATTACTTATACATATACATATGTTACAGTGAGATTATTAAAAGAAATAATCACTTATAGACAGAAGCAACTGATTAGAGATTTGTCTAGAGGGTCCATGTGGCATAGCTGGTGTAACTCATTGAACTGAACATAAATAATATCATCGTCATGGAAGTAATGATGTTCTATAATTTGAACCCAAATAGTCTTCCGCTTTTCTACGACACACCTCGATGTACCACTGGTTCAATTAGTACATTTGCGTACCAAATTTGCTGAGGGCCGTAGGGTTGTATAGACTCTTGCCATATACATAATCCTTTTTACAGTGATCAATTTCTAGAGCACTTTCAATTGGTGCTTGGCCGAGCATTTGGGCCAAGCTTAGACCAGTTTCCACAAAGAATTCATCAAGTTGTTCATATTGCACATCTCCAGGTATCTGTTCTAGCACGTGAATGTTTGAACCATATTCATTCTCAATAACTAGCGGGGGTACTGATTGCTTTGATTGTTTCCCGAGCTGTGCGACATCTTTCCATGCTCTTTTCTTTTTCTTCATCTCTTTCTCAATGGACTTGCTGCGAGTGCAATCATAATCTAATAGTGATGATGAATCCTTACGAGCATCACACATCTTTTTCTGGTAAGCATCATCCCTTTGTCATAGAACTTCTAGCCGTAGTAAGAGGTACGGCTTCTCAGGGTTTCGCTTCACTTCTCTTTCATCCTTTATTTTCTTGAAGAAACTGTCCACATCTGACTTTACCAAAGCATCTAGTTCCGCGGTAGTCTTCTCATAGGACAGCTTCTGAGAAATAATAGTTTATTTTTTTCCTGAGGCTTTCTTCTTTGGCGGTGGGGGCCGACGCCTTTGTTTATGTGGTAGGCCTCTTCTTTAGTTGTGGATCGACCGATGTTAGCGCTGGATCTTGGCGTGGTGGTGATGGGGCGGCTGGTTTTGATGTTGGATCTTGGCGTGGAGGCGATAGGGTGGCCGGTGGTGGCATTGGAGCCCGACGTGACAGTGATGGGGCGGCCGATGGCGGCGTTGGAGCCTAACGTGAAGGCGATGGAGCAGCCAGTGTCGGCGTTGGAGTCCGGTGTGGAGGCGATGGGGTAGCTAGTGTTGGAGTGGGACCTTTAGTCTATGTAGGCGAAGCGACGGTTGGTGTCTGCGTTGGAGCCTGGTGTGGAAATTGAGGGGATGCAGCCATGTCTTCCACTGCATCGTCATCACCCGCAGCACTATGACCTGCTGGTGACCAGCTGTGAAAACAACGAGGTATATGAGTAAACCGCTAATTAAGCCAATACAAAGTTAGTGAATAAGTGTATCACCAAGTTTCATCCGCACCTAGGGTTAGGTTGACGACGAGGAGATGGTGGTAGATTACTAAGTGATGCGCTAGGAATAATGATATAGCGCTTGCGGCAACAAATGAATGTCTTCTCTGCTTCTCCTGGAGTCTTCTCTCCATCACCTCCTTCAATCTCAAGCTGCACATTGCTGAAACCTTTGACAACTCTATCCATTGAGACACTAGCAATATCCAGGTGGTATTATTGCCCTATGGCATCTTGGTGTCTTTGTAGGGTCGATTGGGGATACAACACCGATAGCCACCATGACTGTGGCAGTCCCCTGTGGAATGTGTAGCTCACATGTTGCGAGAGGTTCAGTGATGTCATCCACGGGAAAGCGCAGCCCCATGTCATCTTGAATCATTGGCACCTCCGTGGAAGCGCAACTACTTTTCAACTGATCAGAGGGGCTAATCTTGACTCCTGGCTCTGATGCAGTTTGCCTTTGCATGAAACTTACTTCCATCTACGTTTGCCTTTCCTCGTTCGTTCTCTCTTCAAGTGCTTTCTCTCACTATATGGCTTCACGAGCCGCTTCACATGACTCACGAACCATTTCCTCCAACCTGCGCATTTGCTCTACCTCGTCATCCTTCTTTCTCTGGCGACTTCTATATGTCTCTCTGTCTTTAGGGAAGGCATGCTCCCACGACACCTCCCCATAGCCTCTTGTTTGCCCACCGTGTTCAGCACTCTCTAGGGCGTATGTTAGCTCATCCGTATCTCTTTTTGGCTCCCAGCTGCCACTTTCAACCAAGCCTCGGGCATAAGCCATTCTCTCTCCTGCTCTCTGGAGCTTTGCGCCATACACTATCTTTCCGGTCTCTACGTCCAGGGTTCCGCCATGACTGAAGAACCAATACTTGGCGTGCTCAGGCCAGTTGATTGATTCTGGTTCAATTTCCTTGGCAAGAATCTCCTCTTCCAGTCTTTGCCATTTAGGAATGGCACTCCTATAGCCACCTGATCCCAATTGATGGTGGTATTGCTTTTGTCTAGCATTTTGTTGGTTCTTTATCACCCGTGCCCTACCCTCGTCTGAGTTCTTGAACTGTACAAACTCATCCCAAAAAGACCTCAACTTGACATAGGCCTTGGAGGTGAAATCCAGTGTCAGGTCATTCTTGATGAAAGTGTTGTACAATTTCTTCTTCCATCCCTAGAATTGTGTGGCCATCTTTTTCATAGCCCAGCTCCTAACTCTCTCCTTCAAAGCTTCATCTTGTGTATCGAGCGTGAAATGTTGAGGGAGATCTTGCCAAAGTAGTTCCTTGTCATGATCAGAGACAAAACTAATATATGGAGCATCTTTCTTTTGCTTCCATTCACAAGCATTGATCAGGATCCTGTCCCTTACAAGGTACCCACAGTGGCTGACAAATTTCTATGCATGTGGTCCAAGTACTTTGCCTGTACCATGGTTGAATTCTGACAGAATGTACTGACCTTCCAATGGCTTCTTAGGGCCTTGCACATTTCTACTCTTCCCGAAAGTTGTCGCTAATCCAAAGGGCTATACGTATGTAGAAGCACAAAAAATTATAAATATATTTATATAAATACAATTCATTTTAATTTCATGTATATACATAACAGATTATAGTTAGACCTCATCAGGATTGTTTTTATGATATCTTCATAATCGGCAAAGTATTGACTCCCATCGTCTACTTCATTGTTGCCATCACCTTTGACTTTGAGATATTGATTGGCGCCACTGTTGATGATGTCCATCATTGCATCGTCCATGTTGTCATTCGGGTCGGCCATTTCTGTAAATATATATAAGTGTAAAGACATTAGAATTAAATTTGTCATGGTAAAAAGAAAAATAGGAATATGAAAACAATCTTTATACATGTCAACACTTAGGAATTATCAAGAACATATTTGTCATTGGATCAAGGTTTCGCATTAAGTGTCGTTTAGGGTTTTGAAACTTGAGTCGAGATCGGATCAGGGTTTTGTTTAGGGTTTTTAGACTTGAGTCGAGATCAGATCTAGGTTTCGTATAGGGTTTTGAGACTTGAGTAGTCAAGATCGGATTAGGGTTTCATTTAGGGTATTTAGTATTGCGTCGAGATCAGATCTAGGTTTTGTTTAGGGTTTGAGACTTGAGTAGTCGAGATCGGATTAGGGTTTTGTTTAGGGTATTGAGTAGTCGAGATCAGATTAGGGTTTTGTTTAGCGTTTAGGGACTTGAGTCATCAAGATCGGATTAGGGTTTCATTTAGAGTTTTGAGTAGTCGAGATCAGATTAGGGTTTTGTTTAGGGTTTTGAGACTTGAGTAGCTGAGATCGGATTAGGGTTTTGTTTAGAGTTTTGAGTATTAAGTCAAGATCGGATTAGGGTTTCATTTAGAGTTTTGAGTAGTCGAGATCGGATTAGGGTTTTGTTTAGAGTTTTGAGTATTAAGTTGAGATCAAATTAGGGTTTCATTTAGGGTTTAGGGACTTGAGTTGAGATCGTTTAGCATTTCTCCTGCGAGAAAGGGGGGTCGATTACATTCAATTCGTCGACTTCTGGAAAAACAATTTCTCAGCTTGATGGCCGGTCACAACACGATTTCTCGTCGTGATGGCTATTCGCAACACATGCTGTCGGTCATCGGGGTTTAGGTCTCAGTCGCTGGCTCCTGCAGAGAAAACATTCTCGGCACGATGGCCGATCATTACACAAGCCTCGGCTCGATGGCCGGTCACAAAACATGGACACATAGAACTCGGCGTTGTCGCATCGCGTGTTGCTCGCCGTCAACAGCGGGTCGTCACATGGTGTTGCTCGACAAGGACGGGTCGCGCGCGGTCGAGATGCTCTTCTGCGGAGGCCAGCCAGCCCGAGAGGATGCGACGGCGACGAGGGCGGCACCGTGCGGCGTTGGTGGGCGCGCTGCTGGGGTCGCTAGCCTGGGATGGAGAGGCCGGCCGGTGATGAGAGGGCGCGCCGGCGACGAGGTCGGTGAGGAGACCTGCGCGCTGCACCGAAGGGTAGATGACGGCGGCGCGCACGAGCTCGGTGCGGCCGCGGCGCTTGCGAGGATGGAGGGGCATGCAAGTAGACGGGGACGAGGGGCAGGGTCGCATGGGGTTGACGGTGGCCGGTGCATCGTCGGCGAGGTTGTCGGAGTGCAAGGCGCGGGTTCTTCGGCGGCAGCGGCGGCGGCGGGCACCTTTAGTCCCGGGTGGAGACTAGGCCCGGGACTAAAGGTGGCTTTAGTCCCGGTTCGTTACTAGGCACTGACTAAAGCCTGGACTTTTAGTCCCGGGTTGAGAATAGGCCCGGGACTAAAGGTGGCCTTAGTCCCGGTTGTGTGCTAGGCCTGGGACTAAAGGTCCCGCTGCAGTTTTTAGGTTTAGGTTTTTCTTTTTACCTTTAGTTGTATAAAAAATGCTACTTCTTGTTAATTACATAGTAAATTAAATAGTAGATATAAAATTATTTGAAAATAATAGTTGCATTTCTTTTTGCCTTGTTGTACACTAGAAAAATTTGTAACACAAATTCTTTTCTTTTCTTATAGAAGCGAATATAAATGTAAATAATAATTACTATTTTGTTAATGCAAAAATATACTGCTCAATTAAAATATTTAAAACTTTTGGTTTTCTATAGGAAATCTGTTTTTGCATCATTTTGACATAAATATTTTGGTTTTTCATTGTTCATACTCCAAATGCGCGACGAGAGAAATCCACCATCAAATAGAAATTTTAGTTGAAGCCATAAATTTCCTGTTTAATTAAATTTCTGCGCGCCATCTCATTCGGCACAAAGAAAAATGTATTAACTAAAATAATGATTAGAAAAATCTAAGACCTTGTGTGGGATATCAATTTGGGTACACATGATAACAAAAAAATTTAAAGTCAATTTGACACCGATGGAGTAGACATGCTTCACAGTGATAGATGTGCCCTTCGCAAAGTGGATTTCATTTGAAACAATATAAAACAAGGAAATTCGATAGAAATATCTAAAGTTAAAGTTGTCACATAAAATCTCTAATACACCATGTTTATTAAACATCACTACATATATCAAGCGGGCATAGTGGTGAACTTCTTCTTTACGTATGATCCTTGGTTATGATCATGCCGTAATCAGAACATCCCGGATTTTTCCAAACACCAAAAATCTGACCTTTTTAAAATTTTTCTTGCAACGGGTGGATCATGTAGTTGCTAGGTCTAACACAGGTCGAACCTGGGAGGAATATGCTAGTGAAACATCGCAAGCATGTAAACTTGGATGTAGGGGTGTGTCTCCGTTCTTAAGTCGATTCTCGATTTTGTGCTTAGTCAGGATTTGGAGCGCCACCTATCAACCCCTCTTAAATCCAATCATCGAAAAAAAGAGATAAACTCTTTAGCCTCCTTTTTGGGATTCCTCAATCTCCTTTAGTTTCTCCCTCCCAAACTCGTCTTTTCAAATTGCCCCCAAACCCCCTCAAATTCTCTCTTCCTGTCACTTTCGAAAACTCACGTTAGAATTCATAGCAAATGAAAAGGGGAAAGAACCCTTCTCTTGACAGTCCAACCCAGCCGGCCCAGCTTCTCTCCTATCCCAGCCGACCCAGCTCCCTCCCTCCTCTCTTCGCGATTGGGCCATAGCGGCCCTGTAGCTGCCCCACCGAGGCCCACCCTACCAGCCCCCAAATGTCCCGGCAGGGCAGCAGTGCCCCCACCCCACTCCCACACCATCCAGGCCACCACCTCTGTCGCAGGTGCACGCGCGCGGCCCACAAAGGCCTACAGCGGCGCCCGATGCCCTGAAACCCTATGGCGAGTGTGCCCTTCCTAGACACCGCCACCTGAACATGCGTCCACGCTGCTCCTCGCCTCGGCGTCCGTACGGGCACCGGCAGATGCCGCCACATGCCCTCGGCCATCCCATCCAAGTGCATCGACGTCGAGACGGCCACCCAAAGCCCTAGGGTTTCAGCGCGTCCCCTATAAGAATCTCGGGCCTCCAAACTCTCCTCCTTTTCCTAGGAAGCAGCCGCCGCTTCCTGCCTCTGCAGCCGAGTGCCGTCACCCCGTCGGCATCTACCTCGCGCCGCACGGCGTCGCTGCCTTGCCTGTGCCGCGCCACCTCCTAGAAACCGTCGCCACTCCACTGCTGAGCCCCCGCCACCTTGCACCTTGCCACAGCTGCGCTGCCTCTACGCCAACCGCTGGTGGGCGCCATTCGCGCGGCCGCGGCGAGGCGCGGTGTGCTGCCACCACGCCCGCGTTCGCCGCCTCACCGCGTCGTGTCGTGCCATGCAGCGCCCGCGTCATGCCATGCCAGGGGCCCTTTGCCATGCTCCACAGCACCGTTCCTACATTCCTCGCTGCACCGCGCCGCCAAGATGACACCCGCCCTGCAGCTCCACGCCTAGCACAGCCCGCCTCGGCTTCGCCCGGCGCCCGGCCGTGCTCCGCCACCCCAGCGTCGCGCTGCGCCACGTCGTGCGGCCGGGCTAGGGCAACCTGCCTCGACACGCCGCGTACGAAGTTGGCCGTGCTCCATCTCTACGCCGTGCCATGCCCTGGTCACTGCACCCGCGACAGCAGCCTCCACGCCACCTCGTCGTGCTCCAACCCCACGACGACCATTCTAGGCTCCTGCTTCCCCATCCTCGACGCCGCCTGTCGCCGGCACCTTCATGAGCGTTGCGCCCACCTGCCCTCCTCCCCACCGACGCTGAGCCCTACCCATGATGTCGTCGACACCAGGCCACTGCTATGCCCTGGCTGCTGGTTGTACCAGTAGCAGTAGCGTTACGTGCAGCCGCCTTCGCGCCGGCAATGATGATGTCTGCGACGTCGCCCAAGCCCGAGGTCGCGCTGTCCTCGCCGTTCGTCTTCACCAGCAAGACGCCCTCGCCTCACCGCCACGAAGTCACTGCTCCACCTCCTACCTTTGAGCCTCGGCCACCTTTGGATGGCTGAACAGCCATGGCAGCTCACCTACAACAGCGAAGCCGATGCCGAGCATGCTTCGCTGGCCGCCGTAGTCCAGCAGCTGGACCGGAGCTTCTCCTCCATCCTTGCTGCAAGTCGCTGGGGGATAGTTGCAACACCCCGCCACCTCGCTGGAGCATCGCCATCACCCCGGTGTGCAAGCCGTGCCCAAAAACCTCCCCTTTTCCCTTCCTGCCATCGATTGAGACTGAAACCGACCTTCGTGCCGCTCCTATACCTTGCAGGAGGGATACCACCCGCAGTTGCCAGTGCCTAGCCACTCCCGATCGAGCGCAGCCCTTGTCGGTCAGCAGCAGCCACCCCCGGCCTGCAGCCGCTCCTAGCCACCTGCAGCTGGCTGCAGCCTGCCCCGACTGGCCTCAGCTGGCTGCTGGCCACCAGCGGCTGGCCAGAGCTGGCTACGGGTGGCTACGACGGGCCACAGCTGGCTACCACTGGCCTGGGCCTAGCCTAGCAGGCCATAGCTTGCCGGGCACCTCCGACGACATTTCGCCAAAGCCCTGCCGGTGTCACCTTTCTCCACCCCAAGGTCAAACCACTTGAAACCCCACCGACGCCGTCCTCGACGTCGGCAAAGCTTCCGCCTTTTTGTTTCATATTCCCACATGTCGCATTTTATCATTATCTATATATCTATGCCTGAGCCATGCCTTCACACTGGATTATCCCTTGTGATGTTATGGTCATGTGCTGTAGTCCATCGGTGTTGGTTTGGATGCTTGTATGTGTGTGGTGATGTCTATGGATCGAGCCTTCGAGCCAGTCGAGGGATCGTACCTCATTTGAGCATTTTGATCGTGGGTTCATCCCGCCGTGATCGTGACGCCAAGCGTAACTTGTTCTCTCATGCTTTAGTTGTCTTCGTCGTACCCTAAGTGTTAGCTTCTACCTTTGGCCCTAGGACGTGGTCACAAAGGAGCTCGGTATCGTTATCGATGTGGATCTTACCCATGCACATTGAGCCCCCTATGACCTAGTCTAGTGGGAGATGAACTAGGAGATGACTATCATGGGATGATGGATGCCGACTCGTTGAGGTATAGCTTGTGGCCACGAGTCGCCTCGCCATGGCCGTCGGACTCTACATTCTTTTTCTTTCTTTCCCCTCTATTTTGCTTTATTCCTAGCCACCTCGTATGCTTGCACCACCTAGACCAGAGCATTCCTCTATTCTTGTGATGACAACCGCATCACCATGAACCCGAGGAATAGCTTTTACCGCTTTTAGTTGCACAGAGGTCGTGGTGCCCTACGAGATGGCATGGATCACGGAACCGTGTGACTTTTGTCTCTTTTCTTTCGACCACCGCCCGTTGCCATGGCAAGTGGGTCGAGAGAGTGCAGAACCTTTTTCTTTCTCTTTTCATTCGATCCTCGCTGATCCGGTGAGGCGAGGTTCGACTCCTTTGTTCCAGCTTCTTCGATCAGTGACTATTACCATATCATATGGTTCAAAGTGCTGTGGGACCAAGGGTCCCCTTTTCTCCCTTATTTGTGCCTACTAGTGTTGTCTTATTTGCCTCTTGATTCCATTCCTTTAATTCCCATTGATCGCAATGGTGAGTGGATCAATGGGAGGTGAATCCGGCCTTCCCTCTTTCAGCTCCTTCATGTTTAAGCCCTTGTATGCTTGTACCTATTGAGACCATAGCATCCCTAGGGATCTCGTGGTGACAACCGCATCGCTAAGATCTCGAGGAATTTCTTAGTGCATTTAGTGCACCTTGGTTAAGGTACCCTAGAAGTGGACTAGGCACTCGTGTTCTCATTTGTGTCACTCCTTTTTGGTGCCTTGCCTTTTGTCGTGGCGTGAGCACTGGAAGAAGTAGACCACTGCCCCTCTCTTTTCTGCTCCTTTTCCTCCCCTTTAGGCTGCTCTATTCGATCCCATCTTGGCTATGATGACTGGGTCAAAGACTGGACTATCTCTTCTAATTAGTGAAGTGGTCTGTGTCCTATTCTCGGACCCATACGGGTCGACCCAATTGACCGTTGGAAACCCATCCTCACTGAGGATGTGGTCGAGACCGCGATATGGACATGCCTAGCTAACTCTCCTCCTCTCTTCCCCTGTTGTGCTACTCTCTTCTTGGCTCCTGATGTTATTGTGTCATGCGGGTCGAGGGGACCTGTAGCCGCTCCTCTGTTGTACGTGTTCCAATCTCTTTCGCTACCCCCGGCCAAAGTATCTTGGAACCATGTCACAACTCTTCAGTTTTGTGTTACTCGTTCTTACTTGATTCTTATATAGTAGTTCTGACTTGCGGGGCAAAGGCTGCAAGGGCCAAACCCTATAGTTCCTATTTCCCCTCTCCTTCTTCATGTGATCTTCTCGGTACCCGTCAATCTCCATGACGCCCGAATCAGAAGACTGCGAGCTGTGGTGTGTGTTTAAGCAGAGCTAAGATCTAGGCCATTGTCCCTAAAGCCGTACAAGTTGACATGATCGACCCGGGAAGTACTGGCTATACCATGGTCATAATTTGAGCTTGTGCTTAGCAGACAACCATTCTATTCCTCTCGAGCTCAAGGATCGGACACCCTATTTGTATCTGTTAATGCCTACTAAATATTCCGCAAGCGCACAGATACATTGTAGCACTTCACCGAATATGCAAACCCAGTTTTAATATTGAATCCAAAGGAAGATGTGTGAGAGTAATCTAAACTAAACTTCACGACCGAGTGGCAAACAAGGATGTAGAAGATAGGGATATAGAGAAGATAAATATGGTCTCTAATTTAGGCTTAAGTAAGATATATCAAGGATGTTTCACTCGAGAATTGAATAGGAGAGCACAGGCAAAACTGTAACCCTACAACCAATTATTCTCCTGCTCGACCTACCGATGGGATAGTGGATTATATAAGATTCAACGAAGCTATAAAGTCACCTCCACGCGCTACCACCAAATCCAGAAGATAGGGTACATCTATGAGTAACGGAGTCTAAGCACCATGGTTACACTATGAATACAACTCTAATCTAGGAGCTATAAGGATTAAAGCACTCAAAAGAGTCATAAACCGGTAAAACAAGATAAACAATGTTACTTATTTAAACACTGAAATCAATTCCTGAGCAATCTCAGATACAAGCTGTAGAGGGAGCACCGACAGGCCGATACTTCCACCAAAACTCTCCCCTTGACTCTATCTCTCTATTTCTGATATAGAATTAGCTTCTAGAGGTATAGAACTAGCTCTCTACTTGGAATGCTAACTCTAGAGAGATATCCTATTTAGGGTTTCTCGATAAAGCTTCTCTTTCTAAATGGATCATCTCCTTTGAGGGAAAGATTTCCTCTGCTTTTATAGCCCTGGCGAATGAATATGAGCCCTCGGATCAAATCGACTTAGACGGACTGTGGATTATAATCCTCAAAGGCAGTGGAGCGACCTGGGCAAATGGGCCAAAAACTGAGCCCATGGGGGACCGGCCGGTTTGGTGGTGGGACCGGCCGGTCCCACCCTACAGTGGCTCAGCCCCGTCTCTGCGTGTTGCCTTCTTGTTCCTTCTAGAATCTTCCTGCGCTGCCGTGGCATCTAATCTTGCATTCCATATTGCGTTATAGCCAAAAAGTGTGTCATTTCTAGTGTATGCCTGCAAAATCACTGATTGACCAAAACTCATGGAATTTATTAGTCAAAACCCTACTTCTAGATAGATGGATTGCTTTTAGGTTACTTTGGAAGGTTAGTTGACGGTTGATTTTAGACATTAAGGACCGTCAAAAACACCCCCACACTTAGGCTTTTACTCATCCTTGAGAAAAGTATGGTTAACTTCAGGCACAACTCTAAGACAAAGATATCAGCATAAGCTCATTCTTGGTCATACCTGTACTGTGGGATTCAAAGTGTCTACCACACAACTTTAGGAAGTTGAAAAATAGAACAGCTGAACAGATCACCATCCCCTCTTTTGCAGGGCAACTGGAGATTTTTGTAAGATTTTAGAAATAAAACATAGCTTACCTCCTCCTCGATGTGTTGCTCTCAAGTCACTCATATATGTGGTATTTTTTATATTCTCACTTATGGCATGTATGAGTGAATGCCTTCTCTTGCAATCTACCTCTAAAAGGCTTATGTGGAGTTTTAAGGTTTGGCAAGGAATAGTATACTTACCTTACACATTGCCGAGCCAGCGATAAGAGTCCAAAGGAGAGAAATGTCATACCCCTAGATAAAGATGTGCATGTGTATGGAATATATGGTGGCTATCCTAATTCTACTATGCTCATACTTCGAGGATATATCTCTCTTGCTCAAATGGAAGTGCTTTGAAGACCATGGGCTATCATGATTCTTTCTCTTTTTTTTTTTTTTTTTTTCAGAGAGGTGGGTATATCTACGCACCCATTGTTTTCAATAATTGGACACTTGTCCATTTTTTTCTACTCTCTTCTTTTTTTTTTGCATAGCCCATGTCTTCCTGCACAAAACTTTTTGCAAGGCAGAGATTATTCAAAAATATTAGAGCATAAGTGAATGAGATCCTATCAAATCTTTTTGGATGCGTACTCTCAGTGTAAGAGCAGCAAATTTTCTGTATGTGGATGGAAAGGCATGTTTTGCGTCTAACCCTAGTGTAGGGATAGTGCATTTGTGGAGTGTAAGTGGATCTTGATCTTAGGAGTATGATAAATCTCTACAACACGGGTCTCAAAAGCTGACAAAACTCAATGCAAGATAAGCAACTTATTGTTGGTATTTTTAACTGCACTCCATTAAATAAGTTTTAAGTAGGATTATCCGCAAGCGCACAGATATCATACCAGTGTCACATTTTACCCAGAGGTTTTAAATATCGTATCCATAGGGAACAGTTGTAATGATGACAACGTCTATAGACTTAACCCTGCAATTAGGCTAGATCATATCAAGAAAAAGGAAATAGCTAATGTACTCTAGTTCTGACTCTAGTAAACTTTGTATAATATCGTCTTATCGGACAAGTAATCCCGAATAGGAGAAGAAATAGAGTAGTCTTCTATTGAGCACATATAAGCCTTTCAGTCCTATCAACGGGAAGTAGACTACAGAGGATTCAACGTAGCTATAAAGTCACCTACGCGAGCTACCACTATCCGGCTGGTCAGGGGACATTCACAAGTAAATCTAGCCTAGGCACCACGCCTACACTATGAAATACTACTTCAATCAAGAAATTACCAAGATCAAAGCACTCAATATAAGATGTGAACCAAAGAATGAATAAGAACAAGTTGCTTACTTAAATCATAATGGTAAATACAAAAGTACCTCAGAACGCAGCTCCGGGCGAGGGAGCTGAATCCAGAAGAATACAGCCACGAAGAAGCGCCGACATGCCGGAACTCCTCCAGAATCTCTTCTCCTCTACTCAATCTCTCTAATCTCTAAATAAGACTAGATCTAGAAGAACTAGTCTCTCCTAATTGCAACATCTAGATGAACTAGATCTAGATAAACTAGAACTAGATCAGCTAGAGGGACTTTAACCCTAATTATGTAGAGAATATAAAGCACCGGGGTGTAGAATGCCCCTAGGAGGGGCCTTGGGGCGTCACTATATAGGCCGAGGTGGAGCAGGGGGCAAGGAACCGCCATGTCAGCGATCCGCGTCTTCATCTCATGTGCACCATCGGATCAAACCGACCTAAAATCGACGTAGGAATGCTCTGCTTGGCTTCCAAGGAAGCGTGGGAGGAAGACTCTAGAAGGCGGTGGCCAGCGGATGACCTAGGACGCCGACTGGCCCAGGGTGGAACCGGCCGGCCCCACCTGGGCTCCTCTGTGGGTCCCGCTGCTTCGGGTGTCTTCAAGACCCTTCCTGAGTCCGATGATGATGTAGTTCCGACGTGGATCAATTTCATGATAATTATACACTAGAATCCCTCTTTCTCAGCTTTTCTGAAAATCACCCTAGAAAATACAAAATATGCAAAACTCATGGAAATTGTCAGTTAAAACCCTAGACTAGTGTGTTTTCATGTTTTCCTTTGGGTTTAAAGTGCTAGTAAAAGTTGACGTTAACGAACGTCAACAATAACCCCCAAGCTTACCTTTTTCCAGTCCCTTGGCAAACAATCTAGATCTAGTTATTAATAAACTTGGATCAGAAGTTGCTGCAATACTTTTATTTCTTTTAAGCTCACTTGCTTTTAAACATAAATTTTCCTTCGGTTTAGACAAAACTGCTCTAACTTTCAAACTTACCCATTTTACCTTTAACCATAGAGCTTTACAGCTTTTGCATAAGTTTGAGCAATCGAAAAATAGAACAATCAAGTCAAGCACTATGTCTCAAATTTTTTACAGTACCAATATTCTAGAGTTTTGTAAATTTTCGCAATAAAACTCAGAGTTTAATTGTATGACACCCTCAAGTCTCTTATTATATGTAGTATCTATGGTTCTCTCTTGAGGCATTAATGATGTTATGCCTCCTATAGCTAGAGGTATTTATAGTGGAGCTCATAGGAGCGGCAATAACAAGGATGAACATACTTGCAATTCATATATTGTAAAGTTAAACAATGGATCCATAGAGAATCGAGGCATACAATCAAATCAAGATGTGCATGTGTATGAAATATGGTGGATAGGTGTATATATGGTATTTAGTGGCTAATCCTAATTCTACTTTTGCTCTTTAAAAATAACTCCCTCCTCAGAACTTTTCGTGGAAAAACATGGGCTATCTTTATTCTCTCTTTCTTTCTTTCCTCTCTTTTTTTATCTGGGAGGCAGGTATCTATGTACCCATTGTTTTAATGCTGGGACAATTGTCCATCTTTTACTCCCTTTTTCTTTTTTTCTTCTATTTTTTTCAATACTTTTGTATAGCCACATGCATCCTTTGAATATAAATAATTGGAGAGGTAATGATAAGAACTTAGAGCAATTAAATGGGGGTAGTCCTATAAATAACTCCCTCCTCAGAACTTTTCGCGGAAAAACATGGGCTATCTTTATTCTCTCTTTCTTTCTTTCCTCTCTTTTTTTATCTGGGAGGCAGGTATCTATGTAAACATTGTTTTAATGCTGGGACAATTGTCCATCTTTTACTCCCTTTTTCTTTTTTTTCTTCTATTTTTTTCAATACTTTTGCATAGCCACATGCATCCTTTGAATATAAATAATTGGAGAGGTAATGATAAGAACTTAGAGCAATTAAATGAGGGTAGTCCTATAGGGTATATTTTTAGGTGTTTACTCCTCATGTTGGAGAAAAACATTTTTAAGGTGGATCTAGATGAAAGTGGAAATGACTACGCTTACATCCTAGAGTAGGAGTAATGCATATATGGGAGGAGTGCGTAAGTGATCTTGATTTTAAAAGCATGACAAGGCTCTCATAAGATATACTCCAAAGGTTGACTAAACTCAATGTAAAGCAAGCAGCATGAATATGTAAAGGTTTTCCTAACTCTAAATGTATCATATATGGCTTTGGTAGGAATTCAAACTTTATCATATAAGAGCTCATCATGTAAGATTTTAAGTTTTCAAAATAAATCTCCACAATATAGTAATGCTAGGAATAAGATAAATAGTAGCTTAAACCTTCATGTATCATATCTAGACTTTAGCTCAAGCATATGACTCCACAAATTTCAGGTCTAGAGTAAATTCTTATATCAAAGTAGTCATGTCTAAAACTCAGAAGAATTCATGGTTAAAAACTAGGCACTTGAAAGAAATTACAATAGAGCAACTATTCATCATCTCCAAGACAAAATTTTAATATTCTTTAGTTTTTATTTGACTCTTACTAACTAGACACACTTTATGATCACACCTTAATATATAGATAAATATCTTTTTATTTCTATTGGACTCACATGAATCTAAAGACATGGACCTTCATGTGCCCATATATTTTTAGTATTTTTATATTTTCTTATGATACTATTATGAACCTTCATGTGCTCACATATTTTTGGTATTTTATGACTATATAAAATAGACTCGATAATCACCTAGGTATAGTTACCTGATAACTAGGGGATGCTCCTCCCCCAAGCTAGATGTTTACAATACTTGGTGTTGATGATCTTCAGAGTGAGATAACCAGTAGCAGTCCTGGTGGATGCCACTAATGGACTCTCTCCTTGTCATAATGTTGTTCCTGCATAAGTATACTCCAACAAGAAAACCAAAACTTGAGGCTCGAATTTAATAATGGGTTAGCGGTCAGCCAATAAGTGCTTGATTATTCTTTGAGTTGATTTGAATTGATAGGTTCTAGCAGGATTCTTTTTTAGGATTTTCCAATTTAATTATACAGAAATTAAATATATATGCGCATAATAGATATAGTTGTATTTTTATGCCTCCACAGAGAATATTTATTCTTATGGGGCTTTGGCTTTTTTTCATAATGCAAGAAAGTAAATACAGAAACTATTATTATTATTATTTATGCCACCACAAGAAATATTTCTATAGGGTTACCATAAGTTTATTCACATGGAGCTTTTAATATTTTATAATGCAGTAAACCAAGCAATAAAGATTTTTATTTCCTTTTTAATATTTATAAAGATGAATATATTAAAGTGAAATTATTGAAGTAGATAGGAATACTTGATTAAGTAGATAACTACCATATTACCTTATGGCAAAGGGTACGGAATTTTAAGTTTATGGACAGAACTTCTTCTTCCACTCTTGTGCATCTCTTCATCTTGAGAGATGAAGGTCACGAAGGTTGTATACCTCTAGTGATGATGATGTCACTTTTATTCTTTGATTTGGCCAACAGGTTGAAGTAAAGCTTTAATAGTAGCTGACAGCATCTTGCTCAGTGTACATGTTCATAGAACTTTTATTTGTAGAATTAATAGACTTTGCTTGATGTGTTATCCTGTTTATAAAACCAAGGCAAAGATCAAGTGTATGGGCTCTGCTGGCGGAAAAACACCAATAGAACCAAATCTATTTCTTTATTTATTTTCTCTATTCTTAGGCACAATGAACAAGATAAAATTGGTGTTACATGATTTGTTTATTTATGATATGAGCGGTAAGATCAAAAGGAGTAAGCATTGAATGTTGCGTTTAAGTTCACATGGCAGATAAGAATGAAATTGCTTAACCAATAGAAGGTTTATCTATCTCTATATGAGTTTTCATGTGAGTATGACTATCAACTTCCAAAGATAGAGTATAATGTTTTAGCTTGTTTAGTTAATACTGAGATTAAGAGAATGGTGCCATGAATAATCTTAAAAGATAGATCATGTTGAGTTAATTAGGTTAATCAATTTAAGTTGTAAACATGTTTGTGTTTTAATTTATGTGCACATCAAGATCAAGAGAAGAGTAGTGACCACTTATCCTAAAATATTACCTTCATTATTAGAGCATGATGGCACTAAGTGATGAAGGTCAAATGACTGGTGGTCCTTTCCTTCTCTTGCATCTTGAGTTGTTCATAGACATCTTGTTTCCTCTATTGTGCTCATTCTTTTGCTATCTTTTGCTTCTTTGATCTTTTGACTCTTTTCACTCCAGTCATTATTATGCCTGTAACAGATTAGTAGACAACACATACCAGAAGGAGTATATAAATTTTAAACATAGGTTGCTTGTCCAGTATTTAATTATTCTGTCTATGCTAATGAAAAGATAATATTAATATTGTTTTAGCATAGATCATATTTTATACAGACATGGCTTGAGACAAAGTAACTTGTAGTAGAAGATAAAGTGAATGAATCATTAATGCTCATAGTTCTTTTGTTCATGATGAATGCGTTGTGTCTTCCTCTATAAAGTTATTAAAGTTCAGCATGTACTCTGTCTCATCTCTAATTCGAATTCATCTCATGACTTACCCAAATTGATTTTGAAAATTTCCTGCAGGGGTCAGTCCAACAAAATATCCAATGTCTACTAAAGCATACCATCGGTTCAAAAATTAACCTAGACACCACGTCTAATCTAACTTAGGAAGACATTTTAACCTAAGCACCACGCTTAATTCAAAAAGCCTTTGAAAGTAAGATCGATACACCTCTGAGTTCAAAAATCAAATCAAAAACCATGTCTAATTATGACTCAAGAAAATAGTTTAAACTAAGCACCATGCCAAATTCAAAAGGTGTATAAAATTCATCCAAACCTTAAGCATACTATAGCAAACAAAGGTAACATGAAAGTTTATAGAGTGTTATTCAAACGGAGATGAAAGTCCATGATTAACAAATTGAATAAAGGTAGAGACAACTAATATTAGCAATATAGGATTTTATAAATAAGGCTATTCCCCCAAGCTAAAATTTTGCAAAGTAAAATTAAGCTTGAATAGATTAATGTTGCATTATGATAGGTTGGTCATACCTGGTGCTGCCATCAATCATTTTTTTACTTCAAACCTAGAATGGTTAGTGACAAAAATACCCAAACAAATATTTTGATAATTATAACTCTATGCTCAATTCACAAAGGTATTACAGCCTAAGGTGCAATCTCTAATTCATTTTTTAGAGTGGTTATTTTGGGACATAAAGTTGTTCTTAGAAAACCTTCTAATTATTATACTTCAAGTTGGTGAGGTGGGTTCCTTTAGAATACTAGCCTTTGTGTACCTATATCAAGATTACAACGAGATCTTTAATATTTATGATAAACATATATATCTATAACTACCCCCTTAATGATTTTATGAACAGGTAAAATAAGGGGGTTGAAGATCTCATGTGTGGTAATATTAGAGAGACCAAAAGATTCAGGAGATTTCTCATATGAGCATGGATTCAATGAAGTGTTTATGAGATAAATCCCATGCTCATCGATGTGATCTGCCTATTCAAACTCCATGGGTGTGTCTTCATGGGTATCTACAGGCAATAAGTTTGTCTCTATTATTTCATGCCTATGACATTTATTGGATATTTTATTTTTTAGGATTTCCCATGAATTGATGCCTCCAAGGTTGGTCTTGTCTAAAGCTTTCTCTAAACTTAGGTAAATTCTGTTTATTAGAGAAATTGATTTAAGCTTACCATTTGAATTTAAACCAAGTTTTGATACTGGTGCTAAAGCTTCGTCTTCTTCCATCCATTCTTTTACAATACCATATGTATTTCTAGTAAGTTCTACGCATTCCTGCCATTGTCGTTGCTCTTCTTGGGCATTCCTATAATCTTTATGACTCCTATTCTTAGGATGTCTTGATGGATTTCTAGAGTCATTACGAAGTTTAGTAGAAAGAGCATAAGAAGATTCATTGGGGTCAAGGATGGGTTTAGAGATAGGTTCAGAGACATTTATTGTGGGTATAGAAGGGGAGAAGATAGAATTTATTCCTAAATGACTTGGCTCTCCTTCTATGGCATCATATGCCATTCTTGCACTCTTTCCAATGTCTTTCAGGAGGGAAAGGAAGTTGACGACACTTTTCCTAAGATGCTCTTCTAATAAGATCTGATGTGCATTGATTTAGGAGCATCTTAGCTAATTGAAAGTCTAAATCATTAAAGTGGAATTTTAAAGGTTTAGGATCGATAGCTAAATCTTAGGAATAAAATAATTGTGTTTTAGATACCAAGACTTCCATACCTAGTTTGGGTGATAAGTTATCCTGAATCAAATTAATTAAACATGGGCGTAGCTCATAGCCAGTTTTATTTATGATAAGTTCTATAGATTTTGGTGGCCTGAAGCTTTCGCGCATAACATAAAGGCAAATAGGAATAGAATTAAAAGCATCCATAAGGATGAACACAAAAATAATGAAGAGAATGGGATAAAACAGGATTGGAAGCATCCATAAGGATGAACACAAAAATAATGAAGAGGCTAGGACAAAATAGGAAAATATAAAAGTATAATACAAGATTAAGCTAGACTAAGTCAAAATCAGCAAACCGTTCCCCGGCAACGGCGCCAAAAATGCTTGTTGGTATTTTTAACTGCACTCCATTAAATAAGTTTTAAGTAGGATTATCCGCAAGCACACAAATATCATACCAGTGTCATATTTTACCTGGTGGTTTTAAATATCGTATCCACAGGGAACAGTTGTGATGATGACAACGTCTATAGACTTAACCCTACAATTAGGCTAGATCATATTAAGAAAAAGGAAATAGCTAATGTACTCTAGTTCTAACTCCGATAAACTTTGTATAATATCATCTTATTAGACAAGTAATCCCGAATAGGAGAAGAAATAGAGTAGTCTCCTATCGAGCACCTATAAGCCTATCAGTCCTATCAACGGGAAGTGGACTACAGAGGATTCAACGTAGCAATAAAGTCACCTACGCGAGCTGCCACTATCCGGCTAATCAGGGGACATTCACAAGTAAACCTAGCCTAGGCACCACGCCTACACTATGAAATACTACTTCAATCAAGAAATTACCAAGATCAAAGCACTTAATATGAGATGTGAACCAAAGAATGAATAAGAACAAGTTGCTTACTTAAATCAGAATGGTAAATACAAAAGTACCTTAGAACACAGCTTCGGGCAAAGGAGCTGAATCCAGAAGAATACAGCCACGAAGAAGCGCCGACATGCCAGAACTCCTCCAGAATCTCTACTCCTCTATTCAATCTCTCTAATCTCTAAACAAGACTAGATCTAGAAGAATAAGTCTCTCCTAATTGCTACATCTAGATGAACTAGATCTAGATGAACTAGAACTAGATCAACTAGAGGGACACTAACCCTAATTATGTAGAGAATATGAAGCACCGGGGTGTAGAATGCCCCTAGGAGTGGCATTGGGGCATCATTATATAGGCCGAGGTGGAGTAGGTGGCAAGGAACTGCCACGTCAGTGATCCGTGTCTTCATCTCATGTGCACCGTTGGATCCCGATCTAAAATCGACGTAGGGATGCTCTGCTTGGTTCCAAGGAAGTGTGGGAGGAAGACTCCAGAAGGCGATGGCCAGCGGATGACCTAGGGCGCCGACCGGCCCCAGGGTGGGGCCGGCCGGCCCCACCTGGGCTCCTCTGTGGGCCTCGCTACTTCGGATGTCTTCTAGACCCTTCCTGAGTCCGATGATGATGTAGTTCCGACGTGGATTAATTTCGTGATAATTATGCACTAGAATCCCTCTTTTTCACCTTTTCTGAAAGTCACCCTAGAAAATACAGAATATGCAAAACTCGTGGAAATTATCAGTTAAAACCCTAGACTAGTGTGTTTTTATGGTCTCCTTCGGGTTTAAAGTGCTTGTAAAAGTTGACGTTAATGACCGTCAACACTTATGTAGAAAGCTTATGATCATGTATGGCTCTATAAGTAATTAAAAACCACAGAGGAGTAGCATAGCTATCGTTTCTTATGTTTTGAAATAAATTCTCCAACAGCATAAGCATAGAGATTCAGGTTCTCATGTTCGACTATATCATACTCGTCAACAACTTACATGGCATGGGGTCCCTATAATGAGTTCCCAAGAGTAACAAGTTTTCCAAGAAATGTATTATGTGACTCTTGTCCTTAAGTCATGACCAAGTTAATCTTTCCTTTGGTGTAATCATGTCTTATCAAAAGATATTGTAATCTTACTCAACAAGAACAACAACGATGGTATGAGAGTGTACAAAATACATACCTGATCTTGGTCTCTGGTTCATGCAACTTGTATGTTCAATCCCTATGTTCCTGTAGATTGTCTCCCCCACACTTGTTTCCTGTTTTCCTTTATGCACAACAAGGTGGAGACAAACAAGCATATATCTAGGGAGAGAAATAATTCTAAAAATTTGCTCCTTTATTATCATTGATGATAGGCACTTTATTACACAAGACAATTATGAATAAATCAAATTCTAACTAAGCAAACTAATCTGAACTAACCAAAGAACTAATTATTAAATGTGTGCCTATGATTATTTTGATCTCCCATCCTTTCTTCTCTAGTTCCTTCACCCTAGTCTTGAGCTTTTTGTGTTTAACACAGAGCCACTCATGCTCACCCTCCAGGGTGACTATACGCTGTCCAAAGCTCTCTAAAGCTTTTAGCGCATCCTTAAGAGCTTGGGCTTGGAGATCTATTCTAGTCTCTAAGGTGGCCATGGTTAGGCGAGGCTAGCGTGGTGCAGGTGCTGGTGTAGTCCTCGCCTTCTTCTTCGAGGGCTCCTGGTTGTTCCTCGGTGGTGGAGTGAACTTCACATTACTTGGGTCCACTCGGACACCCTCCAAGGTCACACGGGGTTTGGCATTGGTGTACTTCATGCCAGTAACCTCTCCAAACTTGGTGGTGACACTCAGCAACCTCTCCCCCTCCTTAGAAGGTAGTAACTTAGTTCCTTGTGAGAGAGAGATGCGAGGTTGACCTGGCTGGTGGGATTTATCCCCCAGAAGTAGCTTGGGAGCTGGTGGAGCGATGGCAGGCCTGTTGATGGCCTGGGCATAGTAAGCTTGCTCCATTGGTGCCCCTCGAGGTTGAGCTGGGACCACCTCTTTTGATGGCACCGGGACGACCTCCTTCGGTGGCACGACTGCCAGCTGCTTTGGCGGAATGACCGCTAGTGGAAGGATGTCCTCCGGCTCTTCGACTGTGTATGGGTGGTTTGGGCTAGCCATTTGGCAAAAGGTGGAAAGGTGGAGAGCTTCCTGGCTATGGGTTGAGAGAGGAGAGCTCTTGGGATGAGAGGAGAATGACCCCATGGGGTGTTTATATAGTCCTTATAGCTTGAGGGAGAGGTCATTCTATCCTGTGGATCTACTGTGATTACAAGGCGACGGATGAGCATCTCGGTAGAATATCCAAATCCCTAACGGATCAAGCTAGCACCGAGAGGCGGCGGACCGCGAGGCAGCACCTGGGGAGACCGGCCGGTCTAGGGGTGGGACCAGCCGGTCCCACCCTGGCCTGTCTCCCGTAGCTTTTTCGCAGGGTGGTTTCCTAGGTCCTTATCTTCCCAAAAATTATCCCGATCGTGACCCGACTCCCGCCGAGAATGGCAGGTGGGTAAATTTAGGGAAAGACCAGAAAATAAATTTCATCTAAATCCTCATGTGGTCTAGAAGGTTCTAGAAAAATCTTAAGGCGTTGGCCATTTACCTTGAATAACATACCTTCGTTATTTTGAAGTGTTATTGCTCCATGTGATGATGCGCTTACCACCGTGAATGGTCCTTCCCACTTGCTTCAGAGTTTACCATGCCCGAATAACTTCACCCTAGAATTTAAAAAGTAATACCTTACCTCTAGGGTTGAAGCTCTACTTTTTGATTCTTTTATCATGCCACCTTTTAGTTCTCTCTTTATATATCTTGGCGTTGTGACATTCTTTCTCATGCCATTCATCAAGTTCTGAGAGTTGCATCATTCTCCTTGTCCCGATGGCTTGTAAGTCCATGTTCCATCTCTTGATTGCCCAGTGGGCCTTGACTCTAGCTCCACGGGTAAGTGACAAGTTTTCTCGTAGACAAGTTGATATGGTGACATGCCAAGAGGTGTCTTGTACACTGTCCGGTATGCCCGTAGTGCCTTAGGTAGCCTTTCCTTCCATGCAGCCTCCATTTTGTTGACTGTCTTTTATAGAATATTCTTGATCTGCTTATTGAAAGTTTTTGCTTGGCCACTTGTTTGAGGGTGGTAAGGTGTAGTGACGTGATGTTGGATCCCTTGCTTCGTTAAGACTTGCGAAAGTCTTTATCAATGAAGTGAGTTCCTCCATCACTGATCACCATCCCTAGGACACCGAACCTTAGAAATATTATTTCATGAAACACTTTCTTGGAATTCTTAGAGTTTGTAGCTTTGCAAGGGATTGCTTCTACCCATTTGGAAATATAGTCCACTGCCACTAGAATGTAGTCAGAGTTGCCTGATTTTGGAAATGGTCCCATGTAGTCAATTCCCAAGATATCAAAGAGATCAATCTGAAGGTTGTTGGTGAGTGGCATAGCATCCCTAGAATTGATGTTGGCATGCCTCTGACATACCCCACATCTTTGGACAAAGTTTTTGGTGTCTTCGTACATGGTTGGCCAAAAGAATCCACTTTGCCATATCTTTGCATGAGTGCCGAATGCCCCATAATATCCTCCATATGGCGATGAATGACATCGTTCAATGATCTTAATACCTTCCTCTGTTGGCACACATCTCCGGAGTAGTCCATTAGAGCATACTCGGAAGAGGTAAGGATCATCCCATATGTGTAGACGACTCTCATATATAAGCTTTCTCCTGTTGGCCCCTGGTGGTACATAACCTGCAACCATAAAATTAACAATATTTACGTACCAGGGATCTGATCTAGAGACAGCGTAGAGCGTGTCATCTCAAAGAGAATCATTGATTGGTAGTTCCTGCATATTCTCAAACTGCATTCTAGACAAATGATCGGCAACAGGATTTTCTACTCCTTTTTTATCTTTTATTTCTAAATCAAATTCTTGGAGTAGCAAAATCCATCTTATGAGTCAGGGTTTAGCATCTTTCTTAGGGAGCAGGTATTTCAAAGCAGAATGATCAGTATAAACAATTATTTTTGCTCCTACTAAGTAAGATCTAAACTTGTCTATAGCAAAAACAATAGCCAGAAGCTCTTTTTCAGTAGTTGCATAGTTAAGTTGTGCTGCTGTCAAAGTTTTGCTAGCATAAGCTATTGCATGATGCTTCTTATCCCTAGATTGTCCCAAAATTGCCTCCACAGCATAATCACTTGCATTACACATTAACTCAAAAGGTAGCGACCAATCAGGGGGTTGAATAATTGGTGCACAGATGAGAGCTTTCTTAAGAATTTCAAAAGCTTCTAAGCATCCTTTATCAAACTTAAAGGGAACATCCTTAGCTAGCAGGTTTGTCAGTGGTCTAGCAATGTATGAAAAATTATGTATGAATCGACGGTAAAAACCTACGTGGCCTAGAAAACTATAAATCCCTTTAACATTGATAGGAGGAGGTAGTTGTTAAATTACTTCTATTTTAGCTCTGTCTACCTCTATCCCTCATTCAGACACTAAATGTCCAAGTACTATTCCTTCTCTAACGATGAAGTGACATTTTTCCCAATTGAGGACTAAGTGTTTCTCCTCACATCTTTGCAAAAACTTGTCTAAGTTCTCAAGGCATTTATCAAAAGTTTTTCCATAAACCAAAAAATCATCCATAAAAACTTCCATTATCACTTCAATCATATCAGAGAATATAGACATCATGCATCTTTGAAATGAAGCTAGAGCATTACATAGTCCAAAAGACATTCTATGATAAGTATAAGTTCTATATGAACATGTAAAGGTAGTTTTGCTTTGGTCATCTGGATGGATTGGTATCTGGTGATATCTTAAATACCCATCAAGAAAATAGAAGAAAGAGTGATTTACCAATCTCTCCAACATTTTATCAATGAAGGGGAGTGGAAAGTGATCTTTCTTTGTTGCCTTATTAAGTTTCGGTAATCATGCCTTATCCATCATCTAGTGACGATTCTTTGTGGGATTAATTTATTCCTATCATTCTTAACAACTGTCATGCCTCCCTTTTTAGGCACAACTTGCACAGGACTTACCCACTCACTGTATGGCACAGCATATATAATCCTAGCGTGCAATAGTTTTAAAACCTCTTTCTTAACAACCTCTCTCATCACATTGTTTAACCTACATTGTGGTTCTCTAGAAGGTGATATATTGGGATCCATAGGGATGCGATGGGTGCAAAGAACAGGACTGATTCATTTAAGGTCTTAGAGTGAATAGCCAAAAATGGATCTATGCTTCTCTAGGACTGTAATCAATCGAAGGGTTTCTTCCTGAGAGAGTTTATCGCTTATGATCATAGGCGATCCCCGATCATTATTCAGAAAAGCATATTTAAGTCCGGAAGGCAAGGGCTTGAGCTCTATGCGAAACTTAGGTTGTTCTTTAAACTCATCTTGAGGGTCAGGTTCTGGCAGGCTGTCTCCTTCCTTATCTAGAGGTTCCAAGACATCTTCAAAGTTGGGTTCGACCAAAGATTCAAAGGATGTCTCTAGGACTTCTTCCAAAGGATCAGGCTCGGGACTTAGCTCAGTTTCAGCATTTAGAGCATGAGTTATAGATATAGGCAGATTAAAATTCTTCCTGAGGCTAACGTTCAAATTCCCTTGTTGTCCTTCTTGCAAAAGTCTCTCTATAGGCTGTCCTATTAACACGTCAAACTCTATGACATCAAAGATATAAAAGCTCAAATGAACTCTCATTCCTTTGATATGAATAGGTAAGACATATAGGATTCCCAAACTTGGGAGAATATGGCCTAAAGGACTTTTCAGAAATTTCATTGTTGGGGTCAAGGGCATGTCTTTTAAAAGATCTTGAGCATACAATGCAGACATGATATTAACTCCCACAATCAGATTATAAAGAGCTTCAAAAGGACCCTTGTGGATTTGGCAAGATATGGTTGTTGAGGTTAAGTCAACACAAAATATATCAAAGAAAAACTCTGATTCTTTCAACTAATCATTGCTTATAATCAACACAAGTTCTTTCATGTTTTGCTTAAGGAAAGCATTATCAGAAGGATCTAAGGCCTCTTCACTAGGTGATGATTTCTTAGGTCTCTGGGGTCTCCTAATAGCATAGTAATTCAAGGTGTTTTCATAATCAAAAAATATATCATCCTCGATCTCAAGCATGAAGTCTAGAATAGGAGTTTCCTCCTTCTCCGATGGTTCAGACTCATTGATAGTTGTAGATTGGGATGTAGTAGGTGGAGATTCTTGTTCAACTATCAAATTCTCTTCCACTAATGGCTTCTCTAATAGGGTCTCACTATCTTCGATCTTAGTGAGGACATTTCTTGCAACATCGGGAGTGATATGCAAGAATGATCCTCCAGAAGAAAGATTGAGGAATTTAGAATTTTTTCTATTCAGACCCTTGTAAAAATATTGAAGAAGAATAGGGTCTGGTATAGATAGACTAGGTCCAGAATGGATAAGATGGTTAAAATGTTCCCAGGCTTCAGCTAGGGTCTCTTTCCTTCTTTGTTTAAAGGATAGAACATCTAAGCGAAGATCTGCTACCTTGGAGATAGGATAGAATTGAAGGCAAAATTTAGCACACAATGCTCTCCAATCACCTTTAACACTCTCAATGTGGAGATCATACCAACATCTAGGCTTCTCCAGTCAAAGAGAAAGGACACACATGTTTGCTTGAATTCATTGAGATGAGAATAAGGGCTAGTATTATCTTCTCCTAAGAAAGATTGGTTTCTGACCATGTCTATTAAACATGGGCGTAGCTCATAGGAAGAGGTTAAGATAGGCTTGGCAGATGGCTCTGGCTCTAAGCGTAGGCTTGTGAGGTTATATTTATAGATAGGTGTGGAATTGGGTTGATCCATTAAGGATAGAAAAGGTAAAGAGTGGTAATATGTAAAAGAAAAGTAAGATTATGATACAAGGTTAAGATAAGTTTAGAATGATCACAGCAACGTCTTTCCCGGCAACGGCGCCAAAAATGCTTGTTGGTATCTATTGATGCCTACTGAATATTCTGCAAGCGCACGGATATGTTATAGCATTTCACTGGATGTGCAAACCCAGTTTTAATATCGAACCCAAAGGAAGATGTGTGAGAGTAATCTAAACTAAACTTAACCACCGAGAAGCAAACAAGGACGTAGAAGATAGGGACATAGAGAAGATGACTAAGGTCTCTAATTCAGGCTTAAGTAAGATATATCTAGGATGTTTCACTGGAGAATTGAATAGGAGAGCACAGGCAAAATTGTAACCCTACTACTAATTATTCTCCTGCTCAGCCTACCAATGGGATAGTGGATTATATAAGATTCAATGAAGCTATAAAGTCACCTCCACGAGCTACCACCAAATCCAGAAGATAGGGTGCATCTACGAGTAACGGTGTCTAAGCACCATGCTTACACTAATCCAGGAGCTATAAGGATTAAAGCACTCAAAAGAGTCATAAACTAGTAAAACAAGATAAACAATGTTACTTACTTGAACACTGAAGTTGATTCCTGAGCAATCTCAGATACAAGTTGTAGAGGGAGCATAGACAGGCTGATACTTCCTCTCCAAAACTCTCTCTTTGACTCTATCCCTCTATTTCTGATATAGAACTAGCTTCTAGAGGTATAGAACTAGCTCTCTACTTGGAATGCTAACTCTAGAGAGGTATCCTATCTAGGGTTTCTTGATAAAGCTTCTCTTTCTGAATGGATCCTCTCCTCTGAGGGAAAGATTTCCTCTACTTTTTAGCACTGGAGAATGAGTATGAGCCCTCGGATCAAACCGACTTAGATGGACGGTGGAGATTAATCCTCAAAGGCGGTGGAGCGACCTAGACAAAATGGGCTGAAAACTGAGCCCACAGGGGACCGGCCAATCTGGTGGTAAGACCTGTCGGTCCCACCATGCATTGGCTCGGGCCCCATCTCTGTGGGTTGTCTTCTCGTTTCTTCTAGAATCTTTCTGCACTGCCATGGCGTCTAATCTTGCATTCCATATTGTGTTATAGCTAAAAAAGTGTGTCATTTCTAGTGTATGCCTACAAAATCACTAATTCACCAAAACTCGTAGAATTCATTAGTAAAAACCCTACTTCCAGATAGATGGATTGCTTTTAGATTACTTTGGAAGGTTAGTTGACGGTTAATTTTAGACATTAAGGACCGTCAACACACCCTCCACGAGGGCTAAGTCTTTTGGTTTTCATCTAGTGTTAACTGGGTCTTTCTATGTCTTATTGCCTTTTTGGGGAGTATTGGATTTTAGTTATAGATTGATTGTTCTTCACCTTGTTTGTCGCTACACCGAGGTAGTTGCATCGTGGTGATGATGGACGGACCGGAGACCCGCTGGAGGGAGGAGACGCGAAGGTCAACCTAATGTGGGCGACTATGGATTGCTATGAATAGGTGCCACATGCCACCCAACCTTGTAGAATCCTATTAGACATGCAATATCTAGCTGCTAGCGCTTTACTTTATGTAAATAACTGTGATAGGATGCATGGCAGATTGCTTGATAAGCCATTACCTTGACACAACCTTTCCCCTGCACACCTGCTGATAGGATAGACACTCGCCTACTTCATTATACTCACTACACACTTACACTTTATTCATACATGCTTGTGTGTGGCTAAGGCACGTGGTGCCGTGAATGGGATAACGTGGGAGAGATCTTGGTGTGTGTCTTGGGTGTGTGGTGAGGGTTGTGTCGACAGGGCAGGATCTACGACGAGTCAGAGGACGAGTCTTGCCGGGGGTGCGACCTAGGCACTCCCCATGAGAGAGTACCTGTGATGGGTACATGTGATGTGAGTAGATTCCGAGGAGAGTGTCTTCGTGGGATGAATCCTCAGAATGGAGGTGCCATCGAGGCACGGGGCGCCGAGCCTCCTTGTGAATATATTATGTCTGGTCCTTCTAAGGACTGATTTGTCGAGTGTGCAGTTCATGGGACCCTTTCGTGCACACCACTTGTTCCTGATGGGTGGGAAATGACCTATCGACTAGTTAGCCCTATGCCATTACTACTAGGTTGGAAGGTGATAGTGTAGGGAGTTACAGGTGTCGAGACCCACACCCTCCTGAGAAAGCGTGGTATCCATTGGGATCCGGTGCCACATCTCACAGTCTCAGCGTGCCGGTGGATCTCTAGGGTGGCCCAGGGCTGAGTGGTAGGGTGGCATCGGGCTAGTTAGGTGATAGCTTGGTATCAGTCTAGACGTGGCAACGTCGATGATGGTGATCTTGTGGTTCCAGGTGTACAAACTCTGCAGAGTTAGAAATCTATACGTATAGCCATGTCTCCGGTTATGGACATTCCCGTGGGTATGCCCCACATTCGTTATAGTAAGTGGAGTCCTTCCCCTTCTCTCCCCCCAGGTGTGTTGGATTTTGGCTTAGGCCGTTGAGGCAAGGAGGAGCGGGAGTCTTCCTTGCCGACTAGAGAGTGAGAGTGTGGTGAGATGTTTGGATGTAGATATGGTTGGGATGGATGGATGGATGTGTGGATGAGATGGGTTAAAACTTGATGAACTATACTATATTTATATTATGATCTTGCATAGGAAAACTATAGCCAAAATATAGGCCTATTGCTCTAACCTTGCATTCCACCTACCACATAGCAAAGCAAAGCATAGGGTGGGAGTCAGTGGCCAGTACAAATCGTACTGATGGAGTTGAACAGATTTAGGACCTAAGGTCGACTATGATGACAACGGAGCTAGAAGGATTAGGTGGTCTCGTTCCTACACTCAAGTTTGGTTAAGGAGATCAAGTTTACGCCCACTGATACTCTTCCCCAACTCTGATGATCGCTCGTGAAGGAGTAGCCTTCACCCGCTATGGCGTTACGTCTACTCTGATGTTGACCCATGTGCGTTTGTCGCTAGCATATATGTACCTAGGCATGTTGCAAGTATTGTAATACTCTGTATTCTGTACCTTTCATGATGTATGAACTGTGGTGTCAACTGTATTCGATATAATCTGTGGATTTCCCTTCGAGGAAATCGTGGGTTGTTTCAGTAACCATGGAGTGTCCTCAGCATTTATCAGGATGCTTGGGTTTTTGGACACACTGAAGGGTGGGATTCGGTAATCTTTCATAATCTTCTAAAATGTCTGGCTTGTTCTCAATCCCCACAATGTTTCTTTTCCCTGAAAGAACTATGTGGTGTTTTGGCTCGTTTGTTGATTTATCATCGTTTTTCCCTCTCTTGGGTTTTGTAGACATGTCTTTCACATAGAACACCTCATTGACATCAGCAGCAAGGACGAATGGTTCACCTTTGTAACTAATATTGTTGAGGTCCACTGTTGTCATTCCATAGTCCTTGTTGACTGTTACCCCGCCTCCCGTCATCTTCACCTATTGGCACTAGAACAAAGGGACTTTAAAATTAGGTGGGTAGTCTAGTTCCCAAATCTCCTCTATGCAGCCATAATATATTTGCCTCTTTCCATTCGGGTCTCTGTCATCTACATGAACACCACTATTTTGGTTCGTGCTTCTTTTATCTTAGCCTATGGTGTAAAATGTATTTCTATTTATCTCGTACGCTTTGTACATGAGGATGTGCCTTCATAGTTGCCTAGCCAATAAATATAGTTGCTCATCAATCTTGTCATCACCCTGACATTCTTTTTGCAACCAATAGCTAAAAGTGTCCATGTGCTGATGCATAATCCAACCTTCATTCTTCCCTGAAAACTAGGATCGTAGGAACTCCTTGTGTACCTCGACATACGGCTCCACCACGGAGGAGTTTTGAAGAACTGTGTAGTGTGCTTTATTGAAATAATCATTCCCTATACCAATATAGGTTTTCTTCCCAAGTGTTCCCTTTCCACTCAGTCTCCCCTCGTGTCACGATTCAGGAACACCAACTGGGTCAAATTCAGGAATGAAGTCAACACAGAACTCAATGACCTCCTCTGTCCTGTTGCCCTTTGTGATGCTTCCTTTTGGCCGAGCACGTTGGTGAACATATTTCTTTAGGACTCCTATAAACCTCTCAAAGGGGAACATATTATGTAGGAACACAGGACCGAGAATATTAATCTCCTTCACCAGGTGAACTAAGAGGTGTGTCATGATATTAAAGAAGGATGAAGGGAACACTAACTCAAAGCTAACAAGACATTGAACCACATCATTCTGTAGAGTAGCTAGTTCTAGTGGATTGATTGCCTTCTGAGAAATTGCATTGAGAAATGCACATAGCTTCATGGTGGCCAGACGTACATGTGGAGGTAGAATTCCTCTTAAAGCAACAGGAAGCAATTGCATCATAAGCACATTTATTATACCCTTTATATTGGAGGAGAATCCTGATGGGACCTCAATGTTGCTTAAGCATGATTTCTTTCTCTTCATTGCTAAGAGTGTAGCTAGCAGGTCTTAAGTAATGGCATCCATCATCTGTCTTCTCTGGATGCAGGTTGTCTTGTTCTTTCATGCGCTGCAAGTCTTGTGGTGCCTCAAGTGAATCCTTAGGCTTCCCATACACACCCAGGAATCCTAGAAGGTTGACATAAAGATTCTTTGTCAGGTGCATCATGTCGATCGCATTGTGGACCTCTAGGACTTGCCAATAGGGTAGCTCCTAAAATATTGACTTCTTCATCCACATGGATGCGTGTCCCATAGCGTCTTTCAGAATAGGTTCGCTGCCCTGTCTCTTACCAAAGACTACTTTCACATCTTTGACCATCTCAAGTACATCTTCTCTAGTTCTGTTGCGAGGCTTGCATCGGTGGTCTGGCTTATCTTTAAAATGCTTGCCTTTCTTTCTAACCTGGTGATTCATAGAAAGAAATAGATAATACCCAAGGTACACGACCTTTCTACATTTTTTTCAAATATATACTGTTAAGGTCATCTAAATAGTGTGTGCATGCATTATATCCCTTGTTTGTTTGCTCTAAAAGATTACTTAGAGCAGGCCAATCATTGATTGTCACGAACAACAATGCTCGTAGGTCAAAGTGTTCCTGTTTGTACTCATCCCAAACACGGACACCTGTTTGGCTCCATAAAAGTAGGAGTTCCTCAACTAATGGACTCAGATAGACATCGACGTCATTGCCGGGTTGCCTCAGGCCTTGGACGAGCACCGGCATCATAATGAACTTCTGCTTCATGCATAACCATGGAGGAAGGTTGTAGATACATAGAGTAACAGGCCAAGTGCTATGACTACTGCTCTGCTCCCCAAAAGGATTCATACCATCCGTACTTAAAGCGAACCTTAAGTTTCTTGCATCTTTTGCAAACTCTAGAAATTTTCTATCTATTGCTCTCCATTGGGACCCATCAGTAGGGTGTCTCAACATGTTGTCTACCTTACGGTCTTCTTTGTACCACCGCAACAACTTTGCATGGTTCTTATTTCTAAAAAGACGTTTAGGTGTGGTATTATAGAAGCATACCATATAACCTTTGTAGGAATTTTCTTCCTGGGACGTTCTTTCCCCTCAACATCGCCAGGGTCATCTCGCCTGATCTTATACCGTGATGCTTTACATACAGGGCATTCATTCAAATTCTCGTAGTCCTTGCCATGATACAGGATACAGTCGTTAGGACATACATGTATCTTCTGGATTTCTAATCCCAAAGGGCAGACGATCTGTTTTGCTTTGTACGTAGTGGTGGGCAATTCGTTAGGCTTTGAAAGCATCTTTTTTTGGATCTTCAATAATTACCCAAATGCCTTATCGGATACACTATTCTGTGTCTTCCATTGTAACAACTCTAGTGTTGTACCCAACTTTTTTTTGCCTATCTTCGACGGATAGGTATAGTAATTTCTTGTGATCCTCTAGCATGCGGTTAAACTTTGCCTTCTCCTTTTTACTTTCACAATCTTTTTGTGCATCACCAATGACATCACCAAGAGCATCATCTTGAGCGGGTGTGTCTTCTGCCCCTGCCTCTTCTTCAGCTTCTCCCATTGCAGTGTCGTCAAAGTCACCATATTGAGCAATAATGTTGTCAGGCTCCAATTGTTCTTCTTCACCTTCTTCCACATAATCCAGGTTTCTCTATGCTTGGTCCAATCAATATAGTTTGGCATAAAATGCGACTTCAACAAATGTGAGTGAAGACTTCTTAAGCTAGAATATTCCTTCAAGTTCTGACACAAGGTACATGGGCAGCATATGAATCCATCCTGCTTGTTTGCCTCGGCTACTCTTAAAAAATAATGCACGCCATCAATGAACTCTTTGGAGCAGCGATTGGCATTGTACATCCAATAGCGTGTCATCGTCTGCATTAATTATATGACATATCACATAATTAAATATCTCATTTTTGTAAACAAATAAAATTAAAAATAAAATACCTCAAATGACGTATCACATAATGTGGCATGCATACTAGCAAAGAAAGATATACTAATCTAATGCTTGACCTAGAAACAATTTTGTAATTTAAAGTGTTATAGATTTCTATAATTAATCCATGAAATGTCGTATGCATACTAGCAATGGAAGGTATATATACTAGTTTTAATAAACTAGTGCTCACAATTTATAAATTAAAGTATTATAAATTTCTAATTTTTTATACACAAATTAAAAAAAAACTAAAATTCTCTATTTCTCTAACTAAACCATTAAATGTGGCATGCATACTAGCAATTAAAGTTATATATTAGTTTTTGTTTACTTGACCCAGAAATAATAAAGAAAATTAAAGTGTTACAAATTTCTAATTTTCCTAAACAAATAAAATTAAAAAACCACAATGTTCTCTATTTTTCAAACTAATCCATAAAATATGGTATGCATACTAGTTTTAATTAACTAATTAACCCGGTCACAATTTGGAAATTAAAGTACTATAAATTTCTAATTTTTCTAAACTAATTAAAATAAAAAACTCTAAAATCACTATTTCTTTAACTAAACCATGAAATATGCTAGACGTACTAGCAATAAAAGGTGTATAATACTTTTTAGGGTACTAATTTAGTTACCTTCATTGAAATATTCAAACAATCAAATGATTGGAGTTTAAAATGACGTAGAAATCATAAAATAAAAAACCTCATATATATACACCACGAAATGACATATGCTGCTGCTAAAACATGAGAAGATGAACATAGTAACCTCTCAACAAGTAGATAGCGGCGTAAAAGCGATGAAATGGATCAATAACCGGAGATAAGAGCAAGAACAAATAAGAACACAAGATGACGAACACAGCAACAAGTAAGAGCTCGAGCTCGGCTGAGGGAGGAAGAAAAGTTCAAATATGGGGAGCGACATTTAACCCCGGTTTATACTACCAATCGGGAATAAAAGCCAACCTTTAGTCCCGGTTTCTATTACAAACCGGGACAAAACCTTTAGTCTAGTCCCAATTAGTAACACCAACCAGAACTAAATGTCCCTCCTGCACATGCTTCACGACATAGCCGTTGGGCAGGGGACATTTAGTCCCGGTTGGCACCAACCGGGACTAAAGATGTTTTTGGTCCCAGACGAAATTTTGGCCAAGACTATTGTTCATTTGGCACATCGACCAAAGGCCTATTCTGCAATAGTGTCCTAATCTCTTCCAACCTCCATGTTGATGTTCATGGCTTGACAAAACGACCAAATATGGCGCCCTAGGCTTGCTGACTGACCTAGAGCAACCTGTCAACATCCTCGTCCCGACGAGGTCCCATCTGGGTGAGAGCAATGATGGCTCCATTGCTTGTTTGTCTGAAAACTAGCCATTTTTTTGTCACATAAGCATGATAGCTATTCTTTGCTGGTTTGCTCGTAAACCTTGCTGCTCTTCACCACAAAAGTGTGTTGGTTATCCATTGCGTTCTTTGGTCCGTTAGCGACCTAAGTGTTCTAGCTCCTTATGGTGTGCGACCGATCATTGTGTCGGCATAACCTAAGATGCTAAATGGTGCTCTTCACCGCAACGACGAACGTGTCGAGCTGTTGCGGGGGCAATGGCGGCCGTGAATATGGCAGCTAAGGCCGCCATGGCAAGCAGGGGCGGCTGCGGCCGCGGCCACAGCCACAGCCAATTAGTATATTTAGAAATTATAAATAGGTCCTTAGCCTATGCATTTTGGGCCTTTGGCAAGATGGCATGGACATAACACAAAGTTTGAGAGGCGTATATATCAAACGAACAACTGCTGTCACATAATCATCGCGATCTCTTGGAACATTATTTTTCGAGCAAGAAATAACATGAAGATGTTGACGAAAAGTACGCAATAAAAAGGAGAAACAAATTGCACACGAGATGGGAACGAGGACAACCCCTGTCCGTCTGCTTATTTTTGGAAGGCAAAGGCTGGGAAATGTCATTTGAGGCGTCGACCCAAGCCATGAAGATTCTTAAACAACACATGCATGCGTGGTACCAGCTTTTTCAGGCGTAATAAACTCCAAGTGCATTAACCGCTTCCCCAGCACGTGCGTAAAATCCTGCGATGCTTTTATTACATTCTGGAACCCGGCTGCAGAAAGGAGTACCATTTGTTGTTCCAAAGGGCCCATATGTTGTGAGGTTGCTGACCAAAGTAAGTGATGTAACAACGGTGTCGCCTCCAACTGTACCAGTTGTTCCAAGAACTTGCTTTATAATCTCGGATGGAGCAAGCGTAATCTGCAAGGGAACAAATCGTTACCAGGGAGATAATTATATTGCTGTTTAGCGCGCGCACACACACATATATAGGGTCAGGCAATATGTGGCTAGACATAGAATAACTTATTCTATAGCCTTCTCTATTTATGATATTTTTATACTAATTTACGATAAAGTGAATACATATTTACGATACTTGTGTTACTATAATCCATAGTAAGGAGTTGCTGTTATCTTATAAATTAGTATATAGTAGTTACTATAATTCAAAGTGGCCATAGAATAAGTTATTCTATGACCAGCTATAGAATGGTAATGTATTGTGTGTGTGTGTGTTAAACCGCCAACCGGTACAAACGCTGCAACCATAGAGAACTGTATGGTAGTAAAATCTGGACATGGCCAACAACTAACAAGAGTCGGATCCCGTGACCGTAAATAAATGTTTTTGGTAATAGTTGACGTTTCATAGGACCGTAAACTACAATGAATAACAAAATCACTCACCGTCGTAGTAAGTGCGCCGTGAGAACCCCATGGTCCAGCAGTTTTCTCCTGACCAGCTTCGTTAGTGTAGGAAAACGCAACAGAGTTGATCACGTCACCATATCCAACTGTCACGGTTTGAAGACGCATGGGTGGCTCCGCCTGCGGGATGTCAAAAGCTGCTCCCGCCTCCCCACCCCAGGGTCCCCCCATCTTTGTCTGCCCATAGGAGATAGATGCAGCATTTAATAATATCATAAAAACAAATTTATGATTCGTTGTTCCAGGCAAATCAAGTAATTAAATTACTCCCTCAAATCTCTTTTATATGACTCATACATATACCAAAATTTAATCAAAATTTAAACTTTGAAATTTTTAATCAATAATTTGGCAAACAATTTTTAATTATTATAGTATAAGTTAGATTTGTAATTAAATGTACTGTATAATTATCATAAATTTATAAGTGTAAATCATACAATATAAAATAAATAAAATGATTAAAGTGTAGTTTGAAATACCATGTCATAATAGACCGTGTCCTATAAAAAAGAACAGAGGGAGTAAATGACAGATGGCCAAATGTATCTTACCTGTTCAGAGATGCAGAGACAAAAAGCACGGATACGAAGCTCAAAGATACGCCCGGTAGCAGGAGTATGTGTCTGGATTACTTTGACAGTGACAGCACCATGTGCGTAGGCAAACTGTCCAGTTCCTCCCACGATAGCCCATTCAGCATCATTTTCCCATGCAAAATCTCCAAGCATCTTAAGGCTGGACCCGTTAAACCTAATTATTTGATTGATTAATAATTAATTAATCAGCGTAGCCAAAATATAATCACAAAAATCTCAGCAAATAAATAAATAAATAAAGCGTAATCTACAAGTCCAAAATAAAATGGAAGATGTGGTGAACTAAACCTGGTGTCAGTGAACAATATGCTGTGACAGAATAGCCAGTGGTCGTCGTCAATACCATTACTGACGTGCATGCCTCGGGCACGTCCAACAAGGTTTGAATTAGCGGCAGGACCATCATGTATGGTGAAGTCATCAACAGAGATCGAACCAAAACCGTCCGGAGCAGACACAACAAATTTTTCGTTCTTATTGGTTGCTCCCCGCTGGGTCATGTATAAGTGGAAGCGATGCTCTGTCTGCCTGATGTCCTGGCAAACGCCACTCCAGTAGTAGGCTGGATTAGAACTAGAAGCTATTGACATTTTCTTTATCTGAGCTTCTAGCTTTTCGAGTTCATTGACAATGTCCTTTATATCAGGCCTCTCATTTCGTTCATACTTAACACATCTCAATGCTATACCGACACAAGTCTTCAGTTGCAGGATGTCTGTTTCTCCCTGAAGCTTTTCCTTCAACTTTTCAGTTACCTTCAAAATTTGCAAATAATGTTACAAACTAAGGTAAGAGCTAGGTGCCTGCAGAAAAACTAACACATAAAACAAACAATTACAATTTCCCTTACTAAATCAATAAATCTTTCGGGAGGCATTTCATGACGGCGTTTGTAGCCTGTATTTCCGACTAGCATTTTTATAATTATAACCCCTAAACTGAACACGTCAAACTTCGTTGATACATCACCATTATTTCTGTATTCGGGTGGCATGTAATCTCTTCATGGTATCATGGAAAACATCAAAGCCACGGTTAGTGAATTAGCTAGTTGTTTTAGAGCATTACCAAAATACTAATTGGATTGGGAAATACTTACTGTGTTCCTTTGCGATCCCCAGTTCTATGGGTTTCTGTTGAAGCAACCAGTTTGGACAAACCAAAATCTCCAATTTTTGCCATCTTGTTCTTATCGAGCAATATATTAGCAGGTTTTAAGTCCAAATGGTAAATAGGTTTCTTCTTTGCAGTATATAAGTGGTTTAATCCCTCACAGATCCCTCTAATAATTTTGTAGCTTGTCGGCCAGTCAAGATCACAAGATTCATCTACAATGGAAAAAAGGACAGACAATATTTTAAAACTGCCGAACCATTTGCATACGTCAAAAATTTCAGCGAGTAGTCATATACCTGAAATGTGTTTATCAAGGCTTCCACCTTGCATATATTCGAAGCAGATGATCCTTTCAATATCTTCAGCATGAACTGTCGCTCCATTGTGATCAACTAAACTATGCTGTGACACATAGCAGTATCCAAGTAACCGAACGATATTCTGATGTTGAATCCCCCTAAGGTTAAAGACTTCGTTATCAAACTCCTTATCATCTAGCAGTCCCACATGCTGGCGAAACCTCTTCACAGCAATCTCTTCCCCATTATGAAAGGCCTGTTATTTGTGATCTAGTAGCTAGTTAGATATATAGGAGTAATATATACAGAGGATGCTTTAGCAGTGAAAAAACAAAATTAAGAGATGGTACCGAGTACCAACGTGTCAAGAAACTGCGAGAGAACTAGTATGTAGTGATAATATCAGTATACAAATTAGAGGAAATATATGTGATTCGTCATCATACCCGGTAAACATTTCCATACCCACCACTGCCAACTAGCTCCTCTGAAAAGTTTTTCGTAATAGATCGAAGCAACTCTAGTTTAGCGGCCATATCCTTACCCGCAAGGCTTATCATGGATCCTGTTCCTGCTGAGACCTACTCCTCTATATTCACTTAAGTTAGACAAGATATGTTTAAGTTTCATATTGGCGGCTTTCCATAAGGAAATAGGATTAGCATATTTTTTTGTGATAGATGGACATATCTTGAAGGTAGCAATAGTAAATTTGGCATACATATTTTCACAAAGATGCATCACTGACCTGGGAAAGGATGAACAGAAAGCGCTATATTTTGCTCCTTAGAAACGACGATCCGAGAAAACATAGAGGTAAGGTAAATGAAAGGATTGCAGCTGGACATGCCTACAAAACCAGAATTTATAACTTCTCCTAGTGAGGTGGACTTCTCCAAGTGTTTTGGTATTCAAAATTTAGTACGAACTTTCCCTACCAAATGCCTCCTAGTGAGGATTTCCATGTGCTATGGCTAGTGGTAGTATTTTATTACTACTTAAAAACACTAGGAAAAGTCCACCATTTTGGTAATGCTGCATGGCGACTTTAAGATTGCATTCAAGGGATTTGTTAGGCAACATTGGGATAATGGTCGGATTCGTTGAATTGACTAGCTTGGCGTGTCTTCCTTCCCACCAATGCACCTCCAACAATTCAGTCAACTTATTATTAGCTCATATATTGCCATATCATCTAAGGGTTAGCACATCACATATAGCCTCTCCAACAATACTAGTACAATTTATTGACACCCTACAATGTGTCCCACATATCTGTATCTATATACTCTAATGAAGCTAATCCCCACTAGATGTTCTATCTCTTCACAGGGTGTCCACATCATTCTCCACTAATTTGCAATCCTTTTATGCAAGCTATCTTTGTAATCCCATATTAATTACAAAAATTGTTCACATCGTCTCTATTATGTGCAATACTTTTAATCATTGATCTATCAACGTACAAGTTATCTACATATGCTATTTATTTCATCATTGTACGGTTCTATAATGTGATCTCATATTCTACTGGCTTTTCTTCCATTGGCTTACCGATTTTTACCAGATACAATGCAATAAAATAAATGCAAGCCAAGCTCTCATTATATATACACATACTACCTAGCCCTGCTCACACGCCGCTTGCAACCCCTTAACCTTGTGTCGAGAGCAACAGAAAAAGGAAACGAGAAAGAAACAAGAGTGATGGGTGCGTGGGTGGGGCCCATTACAGACCATGTAAACCATCCGGGCCTAGTGTATGCATTCTCTCCTTCCAGTAGAAAAAGTGCTGACTCGGCTTTGTATGAGCTAACTAAAGTGTCTTTGTTGTTGTTGCCCTTATTTTTCGCTCAGCCTCCCACCTCTGTCCAGCCAAAGAGGTCATCTTGAAGATTAGCAATAGCTACTATACACAACGACAGGTGTTTTTTTAATAATAAGGAATTCCTAATTATACAAAACGATATATATTACCAAATATCATGGGAAAAAATCTGAGCGTGTCCCAGGCAGCAAGATTTTTAAAATGTGGACGTAAAATGTTGGTTACATACATGTCCAAGATAATATAAATATAAAGGGCGCAAAAGCGTTGACGGTTACATCAGACTGCTGCTGTGACAGTGATACGGATGGATCGTTACCCCAATATATATAGTCCAATTAGCAGTTTCGAGGAAGCAGAGGCAGATGCCGACGCCTTCTGGCTGGCCAATAAGATTGCATATCAGTTTTTCTTTTCTTCAATAACTATAGTGACATGCAGAACGGATGGATTCATTGAGTCGACAAGGTCTATTCGTTAGAGATGAAGACTTCGACTATGACCACTAGTATGGTACTATACATGACAAATGTTTTTTTAATAATAAGGAGTTCATAATTATACAAAACGATATAAAAAAAACTCAACCGGTGAGGGCAGAACCGCCCTCACGGCCTTGTTATAGGTAGGGACCATATAACCCCGGACGAGAAAACCCTCGAACCCTGGCGCATGCCCTGAAGGGCCGAAGCAAGTGCCAGCAGATCAATCGCGGGCCGGCGCTACGAGACACGTTATCACCAAGATTAGATATATCTATAGATATAAGGGCGCAAAAGCGTTGACTGTTACATTAGACTGCTGCTGTGACATAGTGATACTGATGGATCGTTACTCCAGTATATATATCCAATTAGCAGTTTCGAGGAAGCAGAGGCAGATGCTGACGCTTTCTGGCTGGCCAATAAGATTGCATATCAGTTTTTCTTTTCTTCAATATCTATAGTGACATGCAGAACGGACAGATTCATTGAGTCGACAAGGTCTATTTGTTAGAGATGAAGACTTCGACTATGACCACTAGTATGGTACTATACATGACAAATGTTTTTGTAATAATAAGGAATTCATAATTATACAAAATGATATAAAAAAACTCGACCGGTGAGGGCAGAACCGCCTTCACGGCTTTGTTATACGAGACACCGTTGCCACGATGCAACCGCACTACTGTGTGCAGTAAGGGGATTTTTTATGTAATTTTGACTTTTGCTATTTATCTGTTGATAGATTTTTTTGGTACTAAATCTGTCAGATTTCTGTACGTTTGAATTGTGCTTTAGGATTTGTGCTACAACTGTTACTTTAACAGGTTTGCAACTAGAATCTGACAGATTTGACCACATAAAATCTATCAACAGATAACTAGACACTCCTATATATTATAACCAAATATTATCAAAAAGCATCCTTTTGCTCTTGGCGATAAGTGTCCCGGGCAGCAGGATTTTTAAAACATGGACGTAAAATGTTGGTTACGTACATGCCTAGGATAATATAAACTAGATGGGGACCCCGTGCTTCGCACGGGTGAGGAAAAAAAATATGATTCGTTGGTGGTAAGAAAAGCGGCAGAGGGTAAATAAATTAAAAAAAAGGAAGATGATTCGTTCATGAACAGTGGAATATAAATCCGGTACTGGTAACAGAAAAAAAAAATATGATTACTGTTCGTGAACAGTGGAATAGTAACGGGTTAACGGACTGGTACTACAGTAACATGTGGTGCTGTAGATGAACGGTGGTAAAGGGCCTCAAATGGTGCCTGTTACTGTAGGACTACAGTGCAATCACCAAGATTAGATATATCTATAGATATAAGGGCGCAAAAGCATTGACGGTTACATCAGACTGCTGCTGTGACACCGTGATACGGATGGATCGTTACCCCAGTATATATAGTCCAATTAGCAGTTTCGAGGAAGCAGAGGCAGATGCCGACGCCTTCTGGCTGGCCAATAAGATTGCATATCCGTTTTTCTTTTCTTCAATATCTATAGTGACATGCAGAACGGACGGATTCATTGAGTCGACAAGGTCTATTTGTTAGAGATGAAGACTTCGACTATGACCACTAGTATGGCACTATACATGACAAATGTTTTTTTAATAATAAGGAATTCATAATTATACAAAACGATATAAAAAAATTCGACCGGTGAGGGTAGAACCGCCTTCACGGCTTTGTTATACGAGACACCGTTGCCACGATGCAACCGCACTGCTGTGAGCACTGAGGGGATTTTTCTATATAATTATGACTTTGCTATTTATCTGGTGATAGATTTTTTTGGTACTAAATCTGTCAGATTTCTGTACGTTTGATTGTGCTTTAGGATTTGTGCTATAACTATCACTTTAACAGGTTTGCAACTAAAATCTGACAGATTTGACCACATAAAATCTGTCAACAGATAACTAGACACTCCTATATATTATAACCAAATATTATCAGAAAACATCCTTTTGCTCTTGGCGATAAGTGTCCCAGGCAGCAGGATTTTTAGATTTTTAAAACATGGACGTAAAATGTTGGTTACGTACATGTAAACGATAATATAAACTAGATGGGGTTCAGATGGTCAGTGCGTGCAAGCTAGGACTAAAGTGGATGGTCTGAGTTCGAATCCTACCACCGCATCTTTTTTTGCGGAATAAACAACCTTTAGTCCCGGTTGGGGGGAACCGGGACTAAAAATAGGGACTTTTAGTCCCGAATTCCTAGTCCCGGTTCCAGAACCGGGACTAAAGGTGCTTGTGCACCGGGGCTAAAGCCCCATCCTGTACTAGTGTGGGAAAAAAATATGATTAGTTGGTGGTAAGAAAAGTGGTGGAGGGTAAATAAATTAAAAAAAAAGGAAGAAAGGAATGGCACAGTAATGGGCACGTGTATAGTAAATCCGGTACTGTTAACAGCGGGTGGCACTGTTTATATGAACGGTTACTGTTTGTGAACAGTGGAATAGTAACGGGTTAACGGGCTGGTGCTACAGTAACATATGGTGCTGCATATGAACGGTGGTAAAGGGCCTCAAATGGTGCCTGTTACTGTAGGACTACAGTGCAATCACCAAGATTAGATATATCTATAGATATAAGGGCGCAAAAGGGTTGACGGTTACATCAGACTGCTGCTGTGACACAGTGATACAGATGGATCGTAACCAATTAGCAGTTTTGAGGAAGCAGAGGCAGATGCCGACGCCTTCTGGCTAGCCAATAAGATTGCATATCAGTTTTTCTTTTCTTCAATATCTATAGTGACATGCAGAACGGACAGATTCATTGAGTCGACAAGGTCTATTTGTTAGAGATGAAGACTTCGACTATAACCACTAGTATGGTACTATACATGACAAATGTTTTTTTAATAATAAGGAATTCATAATTATAGAAAACAATATAAAAAACTCAACCGGTGCGAGCAGAACCGCCCTCACGGCTTTGTTATATAGGGACTGTATAACCCCAGACGAGAAAACCCTCGAACCCTGGCGCATGCCCTGAAGGGCCAAAGCAAGTGCCAGCAAATCAATCGCGGGCCGGTGCTACGAGACACCATTGCCACGATGCAACCGCACTGCTGTGCACAGTGAGGGGAATTTTTTATATAATTATGACTTTTGCTATTTATCTGTTGACAGATTTTTTTGATACTAAATCTGTCAGATTCACTACTACAGAACAGGCCTTTGGTCACTTGGGCAAAATGAGCAATAGCACCCGAAAATTGGCGCCCGGGACTAAAAAGACCTTTAGTCCCGGTTGGTAACACCAACTGGGACTAAAAGTCCCTAGCCCAACGGCTATGGTGTCAGGCATCTACAGGGGAAACCTTTAGTCCCGGGTTGGTAAGACCTTTAGTCCCGTTGGTAACACCAACCGGGACTAAAAGTCCCTAGCCCAACGGCTATGGTGTCGCATCTTTTTAGTCCCGGTTGGTGTTACCAACCGGGACTAAAGGTCCATCTTTAGTCCCGGTTGGTAACACCAAATGACTAAAGGTTTTGTCTCGCTGACACCCGCCCGGGACTAAAGATGGGACTTTAGTCCCGGCCGGTGTTAGGGACCGGGATTAAATCCCTCCCCCTTTTTGAATCCTTCTTCCTCCCCGGCCGAGCAGCCCGAGCTCACTTTCTTCTTTGTTCTTCATATTCTTCATGTGTTCTTGATTGATTTGTGCTCACATCTCCGGCTATTGATTCATTTCATCACTTCTACGCCGTCATTTACTTGTTTAGAGGTTACTAACTTCATCTTCTCATGTTTTAGCTGCAGGTTATCTCATTTTGTGGTGTTATACACATGGTTTTTTATTTTTTGATTTCTACACTATTTTGAACTCCAATCACTTCATCGTTTAAATATTTTAATGTAGATAACTACAATTAAGACCCTAAAAATTAGTATACACCATTTATTACTATTATGTCTACCATATATTTTGGTTTAGTTAGAAAAATACTAAATTTATGGTTTATCATTATAATTAGTTTTTTAAAAAAATAACATTTGATAATACTTTAGTTTATAATTTGTGATATGGTTAATTAGTTAATTATAACTAAGTATAAATAATACATTTGAAGGACTAAAAATTATAACTAAGTATAGAAATAGAAAATTTTAGGTTATAATACTTTAATTTGTAATTTGTGACCGGGTTAGTTAGTTAATTATAACTAGTATGCCTACCAAATTTCTTGATTATTTAGAGAAATAGATAACTTTGTTGCTTTTTTAATTTTGCTTGTTTAGAAAAGGAAGAAATAGAGAAATTTAGGTTATTTATTACTTTTATTTCTTTATAAAAAATTAAAAACTTATCATACATTAATTTGAAATTTGTGACCGGGTTAATTAGTAAATTATAACTAGTATGCCTACAAAATTTCTTGATTATTTAGAGAAATAGAGAACTTTGGTGTTTTTTTAATTTTGATTGTTGAGAAAAATTAGAAATAGAGAATTTAAGGTTATTTATTACTTTTATTTCTGTAGTAAAAATTAGAAACTTATCATACTCTATGTTGCAATGCAGATAATGACACGTGGTTGGATGTACAATGCCGATCGTCGCTCTAAAGAATTCATTGATGGTGTGCATTATTTCTTAAGAGTGGCCGAGGAAAACAAGCGGGATGGATTCATACGTTGCCCATGTGCCTTGTGTCGAATTTGAAGGAATATTCTAGCTCTAGAAATATTCACTCACATTTGTTGAAGTCGGGTTTTATGCCAAACTATATTTGTTGGACCAAGCATGGAGAAACCGGGATAATGATGGAAGAATGTGAAGAAGAACAAGAACAACTGAGCCCGACGACCTTATTGCTCAATTCGGTGGCTTCGATGATACAAAGAATGGGAGAAGTCAAGAAGAGGGAGGTGCTCCCCGGTGAAGGTGATGCTCTTGGTGATGCCATTCATGATGCAATGAAAAGAATGTGAAAGTGAAAAAGAGAAGGTAAAGTTTGACCGCATGCCGGAAGATCATAAGAAATTACTATACCCATCCGCCCAAGATGGGCAAAAAAAATTGGGTACAACACTGAGTTGTTGAAATGGAAGGCACGTAATGGTGTATCCGATAAGGCATTTGGACAAGCATCAAGATCCAAAAAAGATGCTTCCGAACCCTAATGAATTGCCCACCACTACGCATCACGAAGCAAAACAGGTCGTCGTCCCTTTGGGATTAGAAATCCATAAGATACATGCATGTCCTAACGATCGCATCCCTGCATCGTGGGCAAGGACTACGAGAATTTAGATGAATGTCCCGTATGTAAAGCATCACGGTATAAGATCAGGCGAGAGATGACCCCGGGCGATGTTGAGGGGGAAGAACGTCCCTAGGAAGAAAATTCCTGCAAAGGTTATGTGGTATGCTCCTATAATACCTCGTCTCAAACGCCTTTTCGTAAAACAAGGACCATGCAAAGTTGTTGCGATGGCACAAAGAAGACCGTAAGGTAGACAACATGTTGAGACACCCCCTGCCGATGGTTCTCGGTGGAGAGCAATAGATAGAGAATTTTCGAGTTTGCAAAAGACGCAAGAAACTTGAGGTTCGCTCTAAGTACGGACGGTATGAATCCTTTTGGTGAGCGTAGCAAAGGTCATAGTACTTGGCCTGTTACACTATGTATCTACAACTTTCCTCCATGGATATGCTTGAAGCGAAAGTTTATTATGATGCCGGTGCTCATCCAAGGGCCGAAGCAACCGGGTAATGACATTGATGTGTATCTAAGGCCATTGATTGAAGAACTTCTACTTTTATGGAGTGAAACAGTGTTCGTATGTGGGATGAGTACAAACAGAACACTTCGACCTGCGAGCACTCGTTGTTTGTGACAATCAATGATTGGCCTGCTCTAAGTAATCTTTCAGGGCAGTTAAACAAGGGATATAATGCATGCACACACTGTTTTGATGATCTTGATAGTATATATTTGAAAAAATGCAGAAAGGTCGTGTACCTTGGGTATCGTCGATTTCTTTCTGTGAATCACCCAGTTAGAAAGAAAGGCAAGCATTTTAAAGGTAAGGCAGACCACCGACTCAAGCCTCGCAACAGAACTGGAGAAGATGTATTTGAGATGGTTAAGGATGTGAAAGTAATTTTTGGTAAGGGACAGGGCAGCCAACCAGTTCAAAAGATGCAAATGGTCATGCACCTATGTGGAAGAAGAAGTCAATATTTTGGGAGCTACCGTATTGGCAAGTCCTAGATGTCCGTAATGCGATCGACGTCATGCACCGACAAAGAATCTTTGTGTGAACCTTCTAGGATTCATGGGTGTATGGAAAGCCTAAGGATTCACTTGAAGCACGACAAGACTTACAAATATATGGAAGAGCGAGACAACCCGCATCCGTAGAAGACAGATGATGGACGCCAATATTTAAGACCCGCTAGCTACACTCTTAGCAATGAAGAGAAAGAAATCATGTTTGAATGCTTAAGCAAAGATCAAGGTTCCATCCGGATTCTCCTCTAATATAAAAGATATAATAAATGTGCCCGAGAAGAAATTTCTACACTTAAAGTCGCATGACGCCATGTGCTTATGACGCAATTGCTTCCAGTTGCATTAAGAGGAATTCTACCTCCACATGTACGCCTAGCAACCGTTAAGCTATGTGCATTCCTCAATGCAATTTCTCGAAGGCAATCAATCCACTCGGAACTTGCTGCTCTACTGCAATGATGTGGTTCAATGTCTTGTCGCCTTTGAGTTAGTATTCCCTCCATCCTTCTTTGATATCATGACACACCTCCTAGTTCATGTGGTCAAGGAGATCAATATTCTTGGTCCCGTGTTTCTCGCATAATATATTTCCTTTCGAGAGGTTTATGGGAGTCCTGAAGAAATATGTCCACCAAATAAGTGCTCGGCCGAAGGAAGCATCGCAGAGGGCTATGGGACAGAGGAGGTCATTGAGTTTTGTGTTGAATTCATTCCTGAACTTGACCCAATTGGTGTTCCTGAATCACGACACGAGGGGAGACTGAGCGGAAAAGGAACGATTGGAAAGAAAACCTACATCGGTACGGGGGACGATTGTTTCAATAAAGCCCACTACACAGTTCTTCAAAACTCATCCGTGGTGGAGCCGTATGTCAAGAAACACAAGGACTTTCTACGATCCCAGTTCCCAGAGAAGAATGAAGCTTGGCTTATGCGTCAGCACATGGACACTTTCAGTGATTGGTTACGAAAAGAATGTCAGGGCAATGACCAGATTGATGAGCAACTATATTTATTGGCTAGACAACCATCATGGCACATCCTCACGTTCAAAGGGTACGAGATAAATGGAAATACATTTTACACCCTAGGCCAAGATAAAAAAAGCACGAACCAAAATAGTGGGGTTCGCGTAGACGCCACCGACCCGAATGGAGACAGACAAACATATTATGGCCGCATAGAGGAGATTTGGGAACTAGACTACGCACCTAATTTCAAAGTCCCTTTGTTTCGGTGCCAATGGGTCAAGAATACCGGGGCGGAGTAACAGTTGACAAAGACTATGGAATGACAACAAAGGACCTTAACAATGTTGGTTACAAAGGTGAACCATTCGTCCCTTGCTGCTGATGTGAATCGGGTATTCTATGTGAAAGACATGTCTACAAAACGTAAGAGAGGAAAAAATGACAACAACTCAACAAATGAGCCAAAACGCCATATAGTTCTCTCGGGGAAAAGAAACATTGTGGGAATTGAGGACAAGTCGATATTTCGAGAAGATTATGAAAGGGATGACCGAATCACGCCTTTCAATGTGACTAAAGATCCGAGCATCATGATAAATGCCGAGGACACTCCATGGTTACGCCAAGATCATGACCAAGGAACATACGTCAAAAAAGAAGATCACTACTGTGCCCGCCTAATAAATAGAGTGTATTAGAGTATGTGTATGTGAGAATTGTAACATAAGATGTAACGGTGACTATGGCATTGATATTATCGAAAATGAAACTGTTATTTCTTAACAAATTAATACCTATTCTTTTATTTATTAAGCGAATAACAAAATTAATCTAATTATTATAAGGGATGGAAAGATTTTTAGTTCCCAAATTTATTATGAAAGCAATTAGACAAAAAGAAATGAAAATATTATTTTTTAACAAATTAATACCTAATATTATATGTAGTATGCAATTAACACCTTTAACCTAATTATTGAGTGCAAAAATAAATAAGAATAAGAAAAAATATTTCAAAAATATTAATGGTAATAGTGAATATCACGTGTAGCCCGATTTTAGAGATTAATGATGATAAATGAATAAAATTTACGTTTAAATAATGCACAAATAAATTTCCTACCAAAAACACCTACTTTAATATATTTAAATTAAGTAATACATTTTTGCATTAACAAAATACTAATTATTTTTTATATTTAAGTTTGCTATTATAATGGGATGAAAGATTTTATGTTCTAAAATTTATTATAAAAGCAATTAGTCAAAAAAGAAATGGAACTGTTATTTTTTAAGAAATTAATACCTAATATTTTATTTACTATGCAATTAACAAAATTAAAGTAATTATTGTAAGCATAAATAAACAAGAAACTGTATTCTCGTGGTCTGTTGGGCAAAAACACCTTTAGTCCCGGTGCCCGGCCAAAGAATCGGGACTAAAAGGTGACCTTTAGTCCCGGGTGCCAACCACCAACCGGGACTAAAGGTCCAACCTTTAGTCCCGGTTGGTGGTTGGCACCGGGACTAAAGGTCCTTTAGTCCCGGTTGGTGGCTGGCACCGGGACTAAAGGTTGCCTCAGGTATATAATCACACCGTCGTCTTCCTCCTCCGCACTCCACCGGATCGAGGTTGCCCTAACCGCCGCCGCTCTCGCCGTCGTCTCGCCCCTCGTCCCCGGCGCCGCTGCCGCTGCCTCCTCTCCTTCTCCGGCGCAGACGCGCGCGCCGTCGACCGGAGGCGTCGCCGCCGCCACCCCTCGTCCCGAACGGAGGAGCACCGCCGCCGGCCAGGGAGGCGCCCCGCTACGGCCATCTTCTCCGGCGCGCCCTGCCTGCGCGCACCACCCGCCTTCTTCTCCGGGCGAGCCACCACCACCTCCATCTTCCCCGGCCCGATCTAGAGGAGCGCCAACGAGAGCGCCGCCGTCGTTCCCCGGCCCGATTCCCAGGGCGCCACCGTCCTCGTCCTCCACGCATTCCTCTCCGGCCGGGGAGGCCCGCCGCCGCCTCTTCTCCCTCCGGCCAGGCGCGGGGCGCTCGGCCTCCTCTTCTTCTCCGGCCGGCCAGAGCCCCCCCCACCGTCGGCGTCTCGGCGGGCCGCCGCGCGCCGAGCACGCCGGCCGGTGAAGCCTCCGCGCCGTCCGTCGTCCTTCACGCGCTTGATGGTGAGCGCCGCCATGCTTTGTGTTATGTGTTGCGTCGGCCATCGAGTCGATCGCGTTCGTGTGTTTGTGGACGGCCATCGAGCCGAGGATGATGCATGTATGTGTGTTGTGGCCGGCCATCGAGCCGAGAACATCTCCATGCAGGACGTGTCGAGAGAAAGAGAGCACACGTACACGCGACGAACGATATTCGTGAGCGAATCAAAACAAAATGTTTTATTCGAAACCCTAACGACGTCTTAACGACCTAGCGACGATCGGACTTATAATATAATTATGTCTAGTTACTTGACACCGGATTACAAGTATAACTTATAATATAATTAACTTTATTAATGGTAACTTGACACCATAAATTTATTCGAAACCCTAACGACTTAGCGAGCACGAACGGCCGTAATTTTATTTGAAACCCTAACGACTTAGCGACGCGATCTATCGACGACTTAGCGACAATCGGACGAACCAAGCGATGACCTAGCGACGACCGGACGAACCAAGCGACAACGTAGCGACGACCGGACGAACCTAACGACGACCTAGTGACGACCAGACGAACCTAACGACGACTTAGCGACCAACCGGGACGAACAACACACGACGACTTAGCGAGTTAGCGACGACCGGACGAACAAGACACGACTTAGCGGCGACCTAGCGATGACCGGACGAACCTTATATATATGATATCAAGTAACTTATATATATATGATGTCAAGTAACTTTATTATGTAACTTTATTATGTAATTTCATGTAAAGTGACTATGTCAAGTAACTTTATTAATGATACATTTAATTAACTTTATTAACTTCCTCATGTAATATCTAAGGTTTTATAATATTATAATATTTTAATAGAATGACAAGTAACTTCATTAATAATATTAATGTCATGTGATTTTATTATGTAACTTTATGTCAAGTAGCTTTATTAATGGTACTTTTATTTAACTTTATTAACTTTCTCATATCACGTGACTTTATTATTAACTTTATATCAAGTAACTTTATTAATAGTACTTTTATTTAACTTTATTAACTTTCTCATGTCATGTGACTTTATTATGTAACTTTATGTCAAGTAGCTTTATTAATGGTACTTTTATTTAACTTTATTAACTTTCTCATGTCATGTGACTTTATTATGTAACTTTATGTCAAGTAACTTTATTAATAGTACTTTTATTTAACTTTATTAACTTTCTCATGTCATGTGACTTTATTATATAACTTTATGTCAAGTAACTTTATTAATGGTACTTTTATTTAACTTTATGTGAAGTAAATTTATTATCTTATGGCGCTACATGACAAATTGAATTCTAACATCTTTTAATTAACAATTTTTGCAGAAATGGCCGATCCGAATGATAACATGGATGAAGCAATGATGGACTTAATCAACAGCGGCGGTAATCAAAATCCCCAAGTCCAAGGTGATGACAATGAACAAATAGATGATGGGAGTCAGTACTTCGCTGATTATGAAGAACTTGTGGGAGACAATCCTGATGAGGTCCATCTACAATCTAGTCTATATGTATATACGTGAAATTAAAAAGAATGGCTTTTGTATTAATATATTTATGCTTGTTTGTGTAGCCCTCTGGATTAGCGACAACTACCGGGAGTGGTAGAAAAGTGCGAGGCCCGAAGAAGCCGTTGGAGGGTCGGTACATTGTGTCGGAATTCGACGAGGGTACAGGCTAAGTACTTGGGGAACATGCAAAGAAATTTGTTGCTCACTGTGGATACCTAGTGAGGGACAGGCTCCCGATCAGTGCTCGAGAATGGAGGCAACGGAAGGATAACCCTGCTATTAGTTATGTCTCAGATCGTGACAAGGAATTGCTATGGCTAGATATCCTTCAACATTTCACGCTTGATACACGTGATGAAGCTTTGAAGGAGAAGGTTCAAATCTGAGCTATGCAGAAGATGGCCAAACAATTTCAGGCTTGGAAGAAGAATCTGTACAAGACTTTTGTTGCAAATAACCGGACACCGGATTTCACCAACAAGGCCTATGTTAAGTTGAGGCCTTTTTGGGATGAGTTCGTAAGGTTCAAGAACTCAGATGAGGGTTAGGCACGGATGATCCGTAATCAGGAAAATGCTAGACATAAGCAATACCACCATCACTTGGGTTCAGGTGGCTACCGGACTGCTATTCCCAAATGGCAGAAGCTAGAACAGGAGATTATTGACAAGGGGATGGAACCAGAATCACTGCACTGGCCTGAGCGCGCCAAGTATTGGTTCTTCGGTCATGGGGGAACCCTGGACCTAGAGACCGGGAAGGTAGTGTACGGCGAGAAGCTGCAGAGAGTGGGACAGAGAATGGCCCAAGCCCGAGGATTAGTTGAAAGTGGCGTCCGGCAACCAAATAGAGAGAAGGATGAGCTGACATACGCCCTGGAGACTGCTGAACACGGTGGGCGAACAAGAGGCTATGGGGAGATATCGTGGGAGCATGGCTTCCCTCAAGATAGACCCACTTATAGAAGCCGCCAAAGAAAGAAGGAAGAGGAGGCAGATCGATTGCGTAGGTTGGAGGCAATGGTGATGGAGTCACAAGCAGCGGCTCATGAAGCGATACAGCGAGAGAAAGCACTTGAAAAGAGAATGAACGAGGAAATCAAAAGGCAAGTGCAGGAAGCAGTAAGTTCTATGCAAAGGCAAACTGCATCAGAGCCTGGAGTCAACATTAGCCCCCCCGGTCAGTTGAAAAGCAGTTGCGCTTCCCACGCAGGTGCCAACTATTCAAGACGACGTGGGGCTGCGCTTTCCGGTGGATGACGTCACTGAAGCTAAGACAACATGTGAGCTGCATATTCCACGGGGGCTGCCACCACCATCATGGTTGCTTTGTCGGTGTTGTAACTCATATCGACCCTACGAAGACACCAAGAATCCATGGGGCGATAGTTCCAAATTGGATATGCTAATGTCTCGGTGGATAGAGTTGTCAAAGGCTTCGAAAATGTGCAGCTTGAGATAGAAGGAGGTGATGGAGAGAAGACTCTAGGACAAGCAGAGAAGGCTTTCATTTGTTGGCGCAAGCGCTACATCATTATTCCTGGGGCATCACCTAGTAGTCTACCACCACCTCCTCGTCATGAACCTCATCCTAGGTGCGGATGAAACTTGACGATACATTTAATCACTAACTTTATTTTGCATTCCCTTAGTTAGCGGTTTACTCATATACCTCTTTGGTTTCACGTGGTCACCAACATGTCATAGTGCTGCGGGTGATGATGAGGCAAAGCAAGACACGGCTGCATCGCCTCAGCCGCAACGCCGCCTCCTCGCCGCCTGCCACCACCTCGGGCTGCAACACCACCACCTCGGGCTGCAACACCACCACCTCGGGCTCCAACGCCGCCTCCTCGGGCTCCAACCCCACCACCTCGGGCTCAAACGCCGCCTCCTCGGGCTCCAACACCGACACCGGCTGCCCCCTCGCCTCCACGTCGGGCTCCAACACCGACACCGGCTGCCCCCTCACCTCCACGTCGGGCTCCAACCCCCCACCGGCCGCGCCATCGCCTCCACACGTGGCTCCAGCGCCGAAACCGGTGGACCCACCATTGAAGAAGAGGCCGGCCACACGATCAAATGTGTCGGCCGCCCCCCCGCAGCCCAAAAAAGAAAAAGCCTCGAGAAGAAACAACCCGTCATTCCTAAGAAGCTATCCTATGAGAAGACTGGTGCAGAAGTAGAAGCTTCGGTAAAGTCAGAAGTAGACAGTTTCTTCAAGAGACTTAAGGATGAAAGCGAATCCAAGCGGAAGCCTGAGAAGCCCTACCTCTTGCTAAAGCCAGAAGATCTACGGCAAAGGGTTGAGGCTCAACAAAAAAAGAGGCGTGCAGCTCAAAAAGAATCGTCATTTTTATCTGACTATGAGCGCACTCTAACCAAATCCCTAGAAGAAGAGAAGAAGAAAAAGAAAAGAGCACGCAAGGATGTAGCACAGCTCGGGAACAATCAAAGCAATCAAGGCCCCCGCTATTCATTGGAAATGAATATGGTTCAAACATCGACGTGCTAGACCAGCCAGATACCTCCAGATTTGCACTATGATGATCTTGAAACTTTTTTTGAGGACACCGGTCTTACCTTATCCCAAATGATAGCTGGGGCAGCAATTGAAAGTGCAAAAGAAATTGATCATTATCGAAGACATATGAATATGGCAAGAGTCTGTGGCAAACCCCTGCGGCCCCTCAAAGAAACTTGGCACGCAGATGTACTTGCTAAACAAATGGTACCTCGATGCGTGTGGCGTAAGTGCAGATGACTATATTTGCGTCCGAATTAGAAACCATCATTACTTCCGTGGTGATGATATTATTTATGTTCAATTTAATGAGCTACACCAGCTATGCCACATGGACGCTCTGGACAAAGCTCTAATCACCGCTTCGTCTGTAAGTGATTCTTTCTTTTTAATAATGTCACAGAACTTATCATGTATGTGTATAACTAATTACGTAAACCGGCTATACATATGTAGACACATGATGAGGGACCTCGAGCTAGAAATGACAAGGAGGTTGGATTTGTAGATCCTTATTGTGTATTCAAAGACCCCAAGACTCCGTATGCCATATGGAGAGCTCAAACGGAGAAAAAAATCTACGGAGATACTTGATCAATCAAAAGGATAAAAGATATATACTCTTTCCCTATAACTTTAAGTAAGTATCATTATCGTGTGTACGTACATTCTATTAATCCAATTGATGAGATCGGTGTGAAGATAAATAATTATTTTGCCTACACACAAATGCAGCTTTCATTGGATACTAATTGTGATTGACATGTGGCAATCTCATTTGATAATCTATGACTCGTTGAGAAAACCACTGGACCTTTACCAAGAAATGATAGATATTATCCAAGGGTAACTTCGATATCTAAATATTACTTTCAGCTCTTTAACTCTATAATAGATATTTAATAATGATCGTTTTATTGCTAGGGTTTGGGCTTGGTTCGTGCGTAAAACACCGTCCCCAGATTTAAAAGCGCCACTTTCGAAGCCTATCCTACAACAAAGGATTCTACGGCAGCCACAGGGGCAAAAAATTTATGCGGATACTATGTCTACGAATTTCTAAATGTCTATGAAAAAAGATCAAATCTTGAGCACGCTAGGTATAACTTTTTTCTTTAATGATTACTATAGGACACGTGGTTGAGGGAGAAGGTGTTGACTGAAGTCCGCCTAAAAGCAATTCAGGAGACACTCGCGGGATTTCTTAACGACCAAGTCCTAAATCCCGCCGGCGAGTACTTCAACCACTCGACGAGCCACTCAAACCAAACCATGATGATCATTTGTATGATGCTTGAGTGACGGAGAACAATTAAGTTGTAAATACTTTATCCGTGACGGAGACATGTAAATTTTATATCATAGATCTATAGATATGTATAATATATAAATAGTATTATGTAATTTATTTACCGGCAATGATCTAAATTATAAATTATAGGTACGCGTCTACATAAACAAGCAGCGAACAATACGCATTCGAAAATAATAATAATACAATTGTAAACCAGAAAGGGAAAACCAAAAGAAAAGAAAAGGAAAAAGAAAAGGAAAAAGAAAAGAAAAAAAAAAAAACTCTTTAGTCCCGGTTGGTAACACCAACCGACTAAAAGGTGCGCGCCAGTGGCACATCTCGGCTGACCCTTTAGTCCCGGTTGGTGTTACCAACCGGGACTAAAGTGACCTTAGTCCAACCGGGACTAAAGGTGGGACATTTAGTCCCGAAACCTAAGTCCCGGCTCCGCGTCCGGGACTAAAGGCCCTTGAGCACCGGGACTACAGGCCTGTTCTGTAGTAGTGATTTCTATACGTTTGATTGTGCTTTAGGATTTGTGCTACAACTGTCATTTTAACTGGTTTGCAACTAAAATCTGACAGATTTGACCACATAAAATCTATCAATAGATAACTAGACACTCCTATATATTATAACCAAATATCATCACAAAACATCCTTTTGCTCTTGGCGATAAGTTTCCCAGGCCACAGGATTTTTAAAACATGGACGTAAAATGTTGGTTACGTACATGTCTAAGATAATATAAATACAAGGGTACAAAAGCGTTGACGGTTACATCAGACCGCTGCTGTGACAGTGATACGGATGGATCGTTACCCAGTATATATAGTCTAATTAGCAGTTTCGAGGAAGCAGAGGTAGATGCCAACGCCTTCTAGCTGGCCAATAAGATTGCATATCAGCTTTTCTTTTCTTCAATATCTCTAGTGACATGCAGAACGGATGGATTGGATGAGACTCGCTTCCTGGAGTGGAAGAGTCAGTGGTGCTATCTAGGTCGACATGTATGCAGCCAAGAAGAGGTCGGTAGTTCGATCAAGAATCCTGCACTCGTGATACCATAGAGAAAATAGGAAAACACATCTCACCCATAGAGATATATGACTTTTCATTGTATGATCGGGATACAACTTCTGTTACCTAGCACAGTACCATACTAGTGGTCATAGTTGAAGTCTTCATCTCTGACAAATAGACCAATGACGCGTTTCCTTGCGTAGACATCCGCCCAACCATGATCGCATTTCACTGGCCATCGCTGAATGGTCCCATGAGCCCAGGGTAAATTGGGTGCTTCATTTTAGAACTTACCTGCTTTTGGTTTAGGTCCAGCAGCAGCAACGGCAGTGTAATCAGGAAACCGTGCTATCCATAGCATTGCAACACAAAACAACATTTGTTTGGTGAGATTTCCCTGGAGTAATAACCAATTACACCGAAAGTTGGGTGGTAACAGTTTTTCACTGGCTCATATCCCTTCCCTCTGTAATCGATTCCGGATTGGCGCAATCAAACAAACTGCTACATGACGCAAGAGCAGAGCGAACCGTTACGGGCAAAAATTGCCAAACCAAAAAGCTCGTTAATTCTAGGGCTCAAATAAACCATCACAGAAACATCGTAAAACTGCTCTGCTATGACGTACACTTAGTTTATTTTTTACTATACTCTAATTTACTCTTAACCCATAAAGGGTTTTACAACCTAGAGCAAACACTAGTGCATGACAGGCCTGCAGTCCAGCTTGGAAAATCCCCTTTAATCCTGGTTGTCCATTCGAGACTACGAATCCGGGACTAAAGGGCCCCCTTTAGCCCCGGATGCCCAACCGAACAAAAAGAGGACCTTTAGCCCCAGTTTGAACCGACAACTGGGAGTAGACGTGCCACAGGCATCGCCCATGGTGCTGCACGTCACGCACTTCTAGTCCCGGTTGTAGGTTTATTTTTTTATTTGTTTACTTTTCAGTTGATGGTTTATTTTTGAATTCAATTCGTGTTGGTTTCGATTAGTTTTTCATATACAAATTAATTCTACGCTGCTAATATACGTACATTTGATCAAGCATTAACATATATATATATAACTCATTAAAATCTATGAAACTAATAAATATATACAACTATTACAAAGAGTATACGGCATGCATGCATAGAATATATATACAAACAGTACATGCGATCTTGTCTTTGGAATTTGCGCAGCCCTAGTGTTCCGTCGTCGTTTGGTTACTAGGTATTAATTCTTTATTGTCATAGTAGTATGCGTCTATGGGATCTATGACTTGGTCCAAAAGGAATCCTGATAGTACCTCTTAAATTGCCTTTAGTTGTTGATCTCGCCGGACCTGGCGCTTCTTCCAGTCCTCCTTCAAAAGGAAAAATATTAATATATATTTATATATCTATATATATATTAACATAGTGGTAACAAATAAATTATGTATATTTTTCGTACTTTAATCATCTCTTCTGAAGTTCTCTTTGTGTACTCCATCATGAACTCGCAGACATAGTATCCACATAAGTCATTCCCCTCTCCCTGCTGCAGACACCACTTTATGACAAAAAGATTCATCATCATCAATCAATGAAGCATGGTAATAATAAATTGAACTAAATAAAGATGTGACCTAGCTTGTTCTTACTGGGTATTGGACTATTTTCAGAGGAACTCCCCAGTTACCAATAGGGTGTTTATTTGCGAACTTTTTTCCAAGCACTGGTCAACAAAAAAAAAAAAATGGAGTTATAACATTAAAGTTGCCTAAGAGACTATAGTGTGTGCGAGACGAAAATACATTTGTAGTATATCGAGAATTTCTTGGTACTCCCCTCGGCTCTTTGTTGCAGAGTCAAAGATTTTTACAGTACTCCTGGTCATATCGATGACCAGCAAAGCAATATCCAATGGAAGCTACATTTATTCGTAGACATAACCATTAAGTAAGTCAACATAGAGTAAGCAAAATGAAATGGGCTGAAGACATTCACTCACTTGAAGTTGTAAGGAAACAGTATCAGTGACTTGTTTTTGTTCCTTACTAAGAAGTCAAACACATCTGACTCCGTGCTTGGTCGTCATTTATCATATGGCACAACGTATTCAGGCGCCTTGAATACGTGATTTGGATAAACAAAACCAACATCATTCTGCCCTTTTTTCTTGTGGTTCAGCATCTCAAGTCTATATATATATATATATATATATATATATATATATATATATATATGTAGTTATTCTATACTGTACCCTGGTTACTAAATAATAATTAGTACCTGACCCCAAATCACCGAATCGAGCCAACCAGCAAGCGCGGTCATTCTCTGTTTTTTTCCCCCTGCACCTATACCCTTCCTTACCGTGTCTTTTTTTTCGGTTCCAATCTACATCGTGGCATCGTGGGGAGGACCGGAGGAGACGCCGGTTTCGCGGGAGGTCGCCGCCGCCGCCGCCGCCACGAACCCAGCTCGCCGCCGCCGCCCGCCCCCGCCTCAGTACTCAGGAGCCCATCTCGCCGCCTCCCCCCCTCATGTCCGCAGCCTTCGACAGCTACCTCTGGAGCCCGGCGGCAGCCTCGTCCGGTGGCACTTGTGGGGGGCGTCATCTTCGGCGACGTAGGGGTGCCTCGGCTGTAATGCGTAGGAGTCGGCGACTGTTCTTTTCGCCGGGGTACGGGCGGCTCGGCGGTCTCGCGTGGAGTGCGCGGGGCAGCTGCGGTTCTCCTCGCCTGCCCACATCTGCTGACGCTGCACCCAGGGCGGCCATCCTCCTCGCGCCGCCGCTGCGGGCGCACCCGGCGCCAACGTCGTCATCGTCACCTCACTCCATCAGCTTGCCGTCGCCGTGGACCGAGGTCATTTCTTCTATCGTATCATTATCTCACCCCTAATGATTTGTTTTTGTTTTTCCCTAAATCTAGGAAATTAGTTGTATGATCCCCTCCCAATTTCATCTAGATCGAATGTGTTGCCTCCTTTATCGCAGAGGCAAGCCTGTTTTTTTTTTTGGTTCCCGTTAGAATGCTAGAGGATTATGCAACAATATAATTGTTTTTTTTTGTGCAGGTGTGCTGCTGAGGAAAACATGAGCAGCAGGATCGCCTGTGAATTTCTCCCATGCTCCTGGTGCTGCAGGCCTGCTCAGCATCCATTTTGCTTGGCTGCGCAGGTCTTCTTCGCTTGTGCTGCAGGACTGCTCTGCATCCATTTTGCTTGGCTGCGCAGGTCTTCTTCACCAAATCCCAACTATTCATGAAGTTGATTTTTGACACAGATTCATACATTCTGATGGCCTGGTGCACAAGCACCAAAGATGTGCCCCTCTTTTATTACCTAATACACATTTACAAACTGACTATGTACACATTGCAAACTTTATGTCCTAGGCACCCTCCCCATTAGTATGTTCATTGCAGGCATGGGTCTTCTAAGACTAGGATCTGAACCCGTCGTACCCGCCTATGCTAAAATTGATTTGTTTCACTGAAAATTGTAGTCTGCAAATTTTTAGATGATGTTGGTCTCGTCCTTTTTATATGCAGCCAGGGGCGAGCAGAAAGAGAGCAGTATCAGAGTGTGAACGGGTTGTCCCTTGATCCCTTCATAGCTCTAAAGTTTAGTATTTTGTGCTCATTCTCAGAAGCCATTTTATTGTAGATTATGAGGCTATCTGTTCTATTTTAGTTCTCAAGTGTCAGTGTCACCGACTAGATATGCTAGGCAAATCATTGCTGTAGATGGTCCGATAAACAATTGATGGTTAACCAACTAGCTATCACCATAAATATTCATATCTAGGAACAGGTATCAGGATTGATTGGTCATACAAATCCTAGCCTGCTACGCAACAATTAAAAATATTATTTAAAAACACATTTCATAGTATGATTTATTAATAAAATTATAATTGAGTGGATCATACTGTACAATAGCCACATCTCTTCCCCAACCTCCATGGGATAGGTGAGTTTTCGTTCCTACCACTGTACTCTTTGCGCTAGGCATGGCTTTTGTTCTGCTGCTCTTACTATGAGAAAAGCAGTGCAGCAACCATGGAGAAACAGGATAAGAGAAGCTTGTGATTGTTGCCTGGAGTGAGGATAGGAATTAAAGGGGTGTCATGGTGCTCATGATTTTTGAGAGGCAGGGAGACTAGGAGCTCGTGCCTGAAGTGCTTACTCAGTGGGGAAAATAATAACAGGTAGATGTAGTGGACAGTGAGCTCCAAGAAGTAGCTCCATAGTTCTTGAAATTTTGCATTCATATTACATAGAGATAGAGATTATTTCTGCCAAATTTCATCCTCAATTGCTAAGCTAATTCAATCACAGCTCTTAAGAATGTTGTATGTTCACAAGGCTTTGAGTTTGCTCTGAATTCCAACATGCTCTCACTCAGCTACACCCTTGTTCTATATGTTCACAAAACAATTTAGATTTTTATTCAGAATACATAACTGAACTCTTCACTTGTTAGGCCTCGCATTAGAGAGAAGAGAAGTACTTTAATCGATAGCTTACAGTGACGTATTTTATACTTACATTACATCTAGAAATAGATATCTTGCAATTATTGAGGTTTTACGTGAGAAATCAGACAACTTTATTTCAATTTTTTGCAAAACATGGCTGAACGATAAAAAACTGGAACTGATAGTAATGCTAGGAATATTACTGCTTGTTTTGCCCTTGCTGCATAAGTCTTCAAATAGTAGAAACTGTAACCCATAAGACAAATAAAAGCTCCCTAGAAGGCCATTTTGATCGGCACCTTTATATAGACAAGGCACAAGTGAATGCTTTCAATCATATTTGGTTCAACAATTCAGAATGGGTGTCTTTTGAAATGATACACACAGTGCTTGCCTAGATTGTTTTTCTGCTAGAACTAGGTTGGTGCCTTGCAGTATTAATGAGTCGGGGGTTTTCAAGTGATATTGCGATAGTCGTAATTGCAGGCTGATTTATCAGGTAACTTTTAAAGAAAGATAGACTTGTAAGATAAATAAACATAGTAATTAATGAGATTGAAAACATAGCTTAGATTGCATCCTTATTTGCATATGCTTGCATCTGGTATGGATCCATTAATATGGTATTAATATATTAGCCTGAATATTACTAGAGCTAATAGTTTTAATGATGTTATTTATCCTTTTTTCTCTCTGTGTTTTTATGCAGATCCAAGGCGCTCGCCATCAAAGCAGCCTCCATCTACTCCCCATGATTGCTTGCATAGGTAGTTTCTTCTACTATTACTGATTTGTTTGTTTGGCTAATTATGCTTGAAGATTTATAAGAGTATAAATTTTGCATTTGTTTCTATTGGAAATTAGCTTCTTTTCCAGCCTTTCTAATTTTTCAATTTTACACATTTAATTTATAGTTGCTGTAGCTTCCAAATCATTAACACTAGTTATGGCTGTTTTTGCTCATTTTAGTTAGCGTTCCACAATTAGGAGATGTTGGCTTCATCTGCAGTCCATTAGCAACAGTAGTGGCATGCTGCTAGCATGAAAAAGGTATGCTGGAGAACACTCTTACACTTGTTTGGAAGTCACAGATTGGGCATTGATTTTATGTTATCTATCTTGATCTATGTATGCACTTTGTTGACATTACATATTTATTTAAGGTTCTGACTGTTAATCATTGTGGTATGTTTCTGACAACTGCATGTGTGAACACCTGATGCTGATATGCTCTTGAATCCTAAAGCTGATCATTGTTGTCCATATGCTCATGTATTCTAAAAGGTGTCCTGTTATGCATGGCACTTTGCTTCTTGCAAGACCATTTGTATACTGCTCATATGCTCATCTTTGATTAGAATTTCCCAGAACCTGGAAACTTCATACTGGATGCACATTGTATCGTATCTGATTTTGTTTGGTTGTTGTTCAAGTTCTTAAAATTTTTATCTAGCAGTCCCTACTAACTTCATGTATGCATTGCCTTAATATTTATATTTTAGAATGTCAAGATTGGATATTCAACCATTTTTCAAATACATATGGGTGATGCTAAACCTGTAGTCAGTGCAGCTTGTTAGCTGGCTTTTCAATTTAATTTGGCTGATAGGGGTCACCCAGTTTTGCTTCAAATAGTCTTTGTTGCTTGCAGGGTCGCATCATAACCTCCCTTCTAATTGTTCTCTTGAATGATGATTAGCAGTTTACTTCTGCCTTTTGCTCCTATTTTTCATCCCTGGCAAATATGAGTGAATTTTGAGTTTGAGTCGGTAGATAATTAAATTTGTAGGGGAAGTAGCTCGTTTGTTAGAGTAGTCATAGTCTCATAGAATTTCCTTGTTTAGATTGTTTAGATTAGTCTGCCATTAGTTTCTTGCTGTGTTATCTGGTAAAAAAAGCTTATTTCAGTAGCAGTAGTTAGTCTTGACTCCTAAGTTCTAATGGCTGCTAGTCTTACTCACTTTGCTTGTGGAAATTATAACAAAAAACCTTTATAGTTTTTTTACTTTCGGTTAACTAGCATAATTGGTTAGCTTTATTTTTTTTTCCCTGCATGACAATTGACAGCCACTGATTTCTTGTTAACTATTTTTTCTTTTTTTTTCTAAATCATTGGTGAAGCAGTCTGAAGGCTAGCAGTTAAGAAAACTCGCAGGATAAAGCGATGGATCCCGCCACTAATTATTCTAAAAGATGAAAAAAGTTCCTATTTATTTTAAAAAAAATGTTGCCCAATGCACACATCTCACATGGACAAGCACATAATATTGGAGAAAGTCCAAAGTTGCTAGATCCCGATTTTAACTCTTAAATGAAATTATTTATAATCACACTACTCTACCTTTTGTGCTCACACATTGGACTTTTTTAAGTCACACTTAGGGTCAAGATAGCATTGGTGCAGTTTCTGATGATCTCTTAAGTCCAAAGTTATATGTAACCATAAACATTCGTTTGAAAACAACTCTTGTTTTCTGTATAAGATCTGCAAATCCGTATTAGCTTACTCTGTTACTAATCATGAAATTCTTTTTTAATGTTTTCTTGTGTTCCGTTTCTTTTGACAGGTGAAACAATTGGCGATCATTAGAGGGATGAGAGAAGAGAGGGATGTCTAGCTTTTTTAATTCTGAGAAAAAAGTAATATAATTTGTCATATGAGTTGATGGAGCACAAATAATTTTGTGGGAAAAATTATGTTCTTGGCAAACAAAGCTTTATGGTTTGAAATACGATTTATATTATTCATTTACCTTTAAAACCAAGTTTTATATACAGTTCCATTATAAATATATCAAAATCACGTCTTGTTCTAGTTGGAGATCTTTTTGTTGCCTCACTCATTTCAATATAAAATCTGACGTCTGAAATATGTCAAGCCATATTTCCTGATGTTCACCCGTCCAAAAAACCACCTGGCTAAGCCAACAATGACAAACAAAAAAAATCAAATGACCATGAGATGAAAAAAAGGGAAAATAGGCCAAAAGAAAAAGAAAACATCGGCCACAAGTGTAGACGGCGTTAACCAGAGAGGAAAATAGAAAATCTAACCAGATGGGAAAAGTAAATTTATACGAACCAAAAATCACGAACGAGGCAAAACAAAATCACGAACCAAAAAGGGCAACCAGCCCAGTAGAAAAAAACGGGAGCCCATGAGATCGGGCGCTGGGGTGCCGGATCGAAGAAAAAGAAAAGCAGAACAGGGCAAAGCGGAACAGGGCGAGCGCGCATGCGGGAGGGGGTCGGGTATTAAATATTATTCAGTCCCCTGGGGAGTAATTAGCGCGGCCCTATATATATATATATATATATATATATATATATTGTGAAGATATAACTATATATGAACAACGAACTAACATATATAGGAGTTGCTTCAATGCAACCGTAGGAAGAAACACTTGCAGATACCAGCAGCTGAGGGGAGTTTTGTCGAGAGCATCCCTATTTAATAGTCAACGTGGAATACGTTATATCTGTCGTAATGCTCAGGTCTCACTCTGCCAATAATCCATTGTTGGCTTCTCTCGGTGTTCATTTTTAAGTATGACTTGTTGAGCAAGAACATTTGAGTACCAAGTGTTGAATACTTATTAGGCTTGACAAGAATCTGGCCATACTTGTAGGTCCGGTATGGACCAAAGTCCATTTCAGTTGGTACCGATTCCATGTCCAGGAGATGTTCAAGTGAGAGCCTGCTTCATTTATGAATGTTTCCATTGTACCAGCCTGTATTTGGAGACATTGAATGGTTTAAGGAAGACCACCCTTAACAATTAGCTGTTGGATAATTTGCTTAGATTGTTGCCCAAGTTGTGCAACATCTTTCCCTGCTCTTCTTGCTTTCACATTCTCCTCATGTGACTTGCTGAGAGAGCGTTCATAATCTGATAATGGTGAGGACTTAGCTTGTTTTTGCTTTAGATTTTCGATCCCCTCGAGTTTCCGCCTTAGTTCTCGTTGTTGAATGTACTATGGCTTTGGTGAGTTTTTCTTAAGTTCCCTCTTCTTTGCCCTTTATTCCTCACAACATTTTTTCCTCACAAGGTTGTCATCCCCAATTATAAAGCTAGGAATAAAGACTAGTACTAACAAATCTATCATTCTATGTGACTAGGCAAAAATAATAAAGATGATATATATATATATATATATATATATATATATATATATATATATATATATATATATATATATATATATAAAGAACGATACTGAAGCGGACAGATAATTATACTATTATAGCATTTTACCTAGAGTATTACCAGGTTGCCGATTTATATTTATACCACTGGAAAGGTCTAGCTAAACAGATAATCTATAGTATTGATAATAACTATATATGCTATGAATGAGAGATATAACTAATGTCATTTACTCTACTCATAACAGGGATAAGTCACATGATAAAGATATACAAATGATAAGCAAGGATCAATCATTAATGATAGTAATTCAATCAGAGCAATCTAGTCATTACAATAACGCTGTCTAACCTAAATAATAGAGATTTAACTCCTAAGTATTCTAGCTGCAGTTAAACCTACGTCATCTAGTGCAAGTACATCTAGTAATCATCATTAAGTAATACTACTATAATTCCCAACCACAATGGAGCCATGAACAGGAGAAGTTGAGTTTAGAAACCTCTGATATACGAATACATCCTTAACCTGATAATCTCTCTCTACCAATTCATTACATGGGGGAAGGACTATAGAGGACTCTATGAATCTATCGCATTCACGATCTACCTGATGTCCCAGCAATAATGGGGGCATCCGCAGATAAGCAAAGCATCTAAGCACTATGCTTACATATTGCCTACCACTCATCAGATGATCAAATGGACAAGCGCTATACGAACATGGGCATGAACATAATAATAACTTAACTAAACTAGACATATTGAAGTAGAAAATGAACAATGCAATCAAGAACATAATCATTAAGAACAATGTTGCTAGTAATAATCGTACAAAGGTAGATAATACAATAAGAGAGGACAGCATAAGAACAGTACCAAACTCCAAGCTCTTGACAACTTCAGAAATCCAAGATCGATTGATGTATCTTGACTTCCTCTAGACTAGATCTAACTAGGCTAAAGATATGAACTAGAAAGACTCTGATGAACTAGGGTTTCTGGCTCTAGATGAGTTGATCTCCAAATGACTTGATGCCTCCAAGGGGGTCTACCCCTTTATTTATAGCCCGGTGGGATGTATGACGGCCGTTTGATCAAACCGACTTCACATAGGGCTCAGATGGATCCTCAAAGGCGGTGGAAGTAGCTTCTCGAAGAAGGTAGGGTTTGGCCCCAGTGGGGTGCTGCCCGTCCTAGCCAGTGGGGCTGACCGGCCCCACAGGTCAGCCCCCTGCTCTCTCGTTTGCTCTGGTGTCTTCTAGATTCTTCTAGAGTTCTCTAGCGTGGGTTTTCATCGTGGATAAGTTTCATCTCTTTTATGCAATTAAATCCTCCTATGGATGCTTTCTGACTAAATCCCTGGAAAAATAACAGTTCACCAAAACTCATGGAATTCGTCAGATAAAACTCTAGACTTCTATATTTTCATGTTTATAGTTCTTTTCTTATGATTATTATGCTATAAAATGTTGACGTTACCCACCGCCAACAAGCTCCCCCAAGCTTACCCTTTGCTAGTCCCTTAGCAAAGCCTAACTAATAAACTTGGATCAGGAGTTGCTGCAATGCTTTAAATATCTTTAGAAGTACACATGATTTCAAACATAAATTTTCCTCTAGATTAGACAAAACTGTTCTATCTTTCAAACTTACTCATATTACTTTTAACTATGGACCTTTTCACTTTCACATGAGTCTTTGAGTAATTGAAAGATAGAATAATCAAATCAAACACTATGTCTTAAATTCTTTACTCAACCAATATTTCAAAGTTTTGCAAGTTTTTAGGAAATAAAACTCAGATCTTAATTGTATGACACCCTCAAGTTTCTTATATATGTCGTATTTATGGATCTCACTGAGGCATTAATGATATCATACCCTCCTACAACTAAAGAATCATGGAGCTCATAAGAATGGCATAAACAAGGATGAACATACTTGCAATTCATATATTGTAAAGTCAAACTATGGATCCACAAAGAGTCAAATCATACAATCAAACTAAGATGTGTATGTGTATGGAATATGGTGGATAGGTGAATATATGGTGGCTAGACCTAATTCTACTTTTGCTCTTTAGAAAGAACTCTCTCTTTTAACTTAGAATCTTTCGTGGGAAAACATGGGCTATTTTTTTCTCTCTTTTTCTTCTCTTTTTTTTAATCAGGGAGGCAAGCATCTAGGTACTCATTATTTTGATTAGGACACTTGTCCATTTTTTACTCCCCTTTCTCTTTTTCTAATTTTGCATAACCACATGCATCCTTTGAATATAAAATGATTAGAGAGATAATAATAAGAGCTTAGAGCAATTAAATAGGGGTTATCCTATGGGGTTTATTTTTGCGTGTTCACTCCCAGTGTAGGAGAACAACATTTTTAAGGTGGATCTGAATGAGAATAGAAAATGATTGCGCTTACTCCTGATATAGGAATAATGCATATATAGGTGGAGTGCATGTGTGATCTTGATTTTAAAAGCATGACAAGGCTCTCATACTCAATGCAAGACAAGCAGCATGAACGAGCAAAGGTTTTCCTAATCTAAATATATCATATTTGGCTTTGGTATGGATTCAACTTTGTCATACAAGAGCTCATCATATAAAGTTTTGAGTTTTTAAAAGATAAATCTCTAGAACTTAGTATTGATAGGAATAAGATAAATAACAGCTCAGACTTCTCATATCATATCTCCCAACTATACGTAGCTCAAACATATGCCTCCACAAATTTTAGGTTCAGAGTAAATTCTTATATCAAAACAGTCATATCCAAAACATAGGAGAATCTAAATTTGGAAACTAGGTACTTGAAAAGAATTATAGCAGAGCAACTATTCATTATTTCCAAGACAAAATTTATTATTCATCAATTGACTCTTTAATAAACTAGATAGAAATGTATATTATGATCACACCTAATAAATAGCTAAAGTATCTTTTTGTTGGTTTTAGTTTTTATACATCTTTTTATTTTAACTAAAGGACTCACACAAGACTCTTATAGACATGGACCTTCATGTGCCCACATATTTTTGGTATTTTATGACTATAAACCGACTCGATAATCGCATAGGTATACTTACCTGATAACAAGGGGATGCTCTCCCCCAAGCTAGATGTTTGCTATGGTTGATCTTCGAATATTATTTAGAGCAAGCTTGTCAGCAGCAATTGCTGACAACCACTGATTGGTCTCACTCCTTGGGTCACACTATTATCCTGCAAAATTATACTCTGACAAAGAAAACAAAAACTCAAGGCTCAAATTATGATAAATGGTTAGCGGTCAGCCAAAAGAGTAATTGATTATTCTTATGAGCAAATGAAATTTTATACTTGACAAGTTTTTAGCAGGATATTCATTTTTCTTCTTTTTAGGATTTTCTATTTTATAATGCAAGAGAAATAAATACGAATGCTAATTTTTATTTTTATGCCACCACAGTAAATATCCCTACAGGTTTTTACCATAAGTTTATTCACATGGGGCTTTAATATTTTTTCATGATGCAATAAAGCAATAAAGATTTTTATTTTCTTTTAGAATGTAAAAAGATAAACATGCTAAAGTAAAAGTGCTACTACCAATATAGACAGGAACATTAATTAAATAGATAACTACCACTACAGAATTTAAAGTCTACCGACAGGACTGGATAGAGGAGAGTACTTACTTGTCAGAGTCACTGTCTGAGAAAATCTCAGACAATTCCCTATCTTGTTGTGGTATCTCCTTATTCTCCTCCAACCATCTCTGAGTTTGTTCTCTTTTTTTCTTCTGCTTCTTGTTTGGCAATTTGCTCCATTCTTTCTACTTCTTCGTCCCACTTGCTCCAACGAGGTTTCTTGATTGTTTCTTGTTCGTTCCTCTTGGCTTCATCTTGATCATTGAATCGGTCCTTATACCTTGAAACCTCACCAGGGTAATCTACCCATCCATCCTTCAAAGGCTAGGTTGCCTGATGGCGGGATCGACGTCTCCTCCTGTTGCGTAGCTTCTTGGGCTGTTCATGATTATTATAACTATTGAAATCACAACGTACCTTTCCAATGGGCAAGTTGAAGCGGACTTGTCCAGATCCGATGTAGATGATGGCTCCAATGGTGTTGACCAAGAAATCCATAGGTACATAATAATTATGAATTTTCACCATGACGTCCTTTACTATACCTTCAGGGAATCTTATTGATAGGTCCGCCATCTGCAAATGCATATAGGTTGGGTACAACGGTTCATCACCAAATAAATTTTCATAAGTTACCTTTGACATTATGTTGACACCTGACCCAGTGTCATAGAAAGTCTTGGGGAAGATCGTCTGATTGATTGTGCATTCAATGGTCGGTACTCCTAGGTCTTCCTTCTTGACTAAGTATGGCAAGGTACATAAGTGGTCGTGCTCGGTGTTAGTGGAGTTGATCATCTGGACAGTCTCTTTAGGAATCTGGCTAAGCTTGCTTCTCCTCCATCTTCTATTGTTCTTCTTCTTCTTGGGGACTTCTACTTATTCATGGTCATATGACCTTCATGGGTGTGCTGGAGATGTCAGGATGCAGTTCTTGAATGAGAACTTCTCCTTCCTATCTTTGATGGAAAAGACAATCTTGGCATGCTCTGTATAGATGATGGCTTTTATTGTGCATAAAAATGGTCGGCTCAATATAATGGGTGCTCTGTCATCTCCTCCTATCTCCATGACCACAAAGTCAATGGGGATGTATGATTGTCCTACCCAAATGACAACTTCTAATACTCCCTCAGGGTAATAGATGGATTGATCTGTAAGTTGCAAACGCATATTTGTGTGCAATAAAGGATCTCCCAAAATCTTATGATAAATTGCCTTGGGCATAATGTTGACGCTTGCACCAAAATCACAGACAGCTTTTGGGAAGGTGTGACATCCTATGGAGATAGGAATGACAGGCCTCCTAGGGTCACCTTTCTTCTCGGGAAGTGAATGATCAATCCATTTTACATCTGCAGGCTGAATACAATAATATGCTGCATTGTGGCCATTGGAGGAACAGTAGCTGCTAGTTGAGCTAGTTGTTATTCTAACATTTTATTAAAACTATATTGGTTTTTAATAGTAGAAGCAAAAGTATCCATTCTAAGATTTATATTTTCTAAAGCTTTATCAGTAGAGGTTATCTTTTTAGACATTTGATCTAATAATCTAGATTGACCAGCAACTAAATCTCTCAAAGGTGGTAAATTGTAATTGTTACCTTGAAAATTATCTTGTCTTGGTTGCTGATTCCATCCTTGATTTGGTTGCTTCCATCCTTGACCTTGCTGAGGACAATAGTTAGTGTTGTTGTTGATGTAGTTCACGTCTTCCAAGAGTTCAAGACAGTTGCTTCCTGAATGCCTGATGTCTCCACATTCTTCACAAGTCATGTGAGAGTTATTGATGTGCATGACTTTTCTCTTCTTGGTGTCTTTACTTTCAAGCTTCTTCATTATGAGGTCCAACTTTGCAGTCACCAAGTCAACTTCCTTGAGATGATGAATGCCTCCTCCTCTCTTGCGAGGTTGAACATGTTCTTCATTCTAGCTCTGGTTTGAAGCCATCTTCTCAACGAGTGTTGTTGCATCTGTAAGCTTGAGTGACAGAAAATCTCCTCCAGCTGCAGCATTCATGGATTCACGGGTACTAGCAATGAGCTCGTGGTAGAATGTCAGCATAACTAGCCAATCCTCCATTCCATGATGAAGACAATCTGTAATGTAATTTTGAAAGCGTTCCCATGCCTCGGCGAATGATTCATCATGTTATTGTTGAAAGCTTCAAATTTTTCTATGCAAAGCATTGGTCTTGCCTGTAAGGAAGAACTATGCCAGGAAAGCAATGGAACATCTATCCCATGAAGTGTTTGTAGCTTTGTTTGCATAGAACCACTATTTTGCTTTCCCCAATAGTGAAAATAGGAAAAGATAGAAAGAATGGCACCTCTTGATACATCTTTGATTTTGAAGGTGTTGCAGATCTCTTGAAAGTGTTGTAAATGTGCACTTGCATCTTCATGAGCCTTTCCACAAAACTGACTTGCTTGAACCATGGTGATGAGTGCAGGCTTGAGCTCAAATCCATTCTCCACAATGTTGACTGGAGGTCCAGTACAGATGTTGGCGGTTGTTGGAGCGGAGAACTCACGCAGCGTCTTCTTAGCCCTAGCTTCAAAAACTGGTATTAAATTCGCTTCCGATTGTTCTCCTTCAGATGTTAGAGCTTGCTCTTCCGAAGAGCAAGCTTCAGTGGAGTGTGTTCTTGATGGAGATTCGAAAACGTCCCTCGTTTCTGCAAACTTTCTTCTTTGAAGGAGTCTCCCTGGATCTTCAATGTAGTTCTCTAGAGGATCAAAACCGTTCATTCATTACCCTGCATAAGATAAACAAATAGACAAAATCCAGGATAAACCTGTTTGAGTTAGAGATCAATTGGTCAATCAATTTTATCCATAAAGCATATATGTTATCAATACTTCCTATGTTTAAATACCTTCCCCGGCAACGGCGCCAAAAATGCTTGTTGATATTTCTTAGCGTTACCACTATATCTAGACAACGCCAAAAGATACATGGTACTGATTAACTTGTCTATAGCAACTAGCCACCTATTCTATTACCTAATATTCCTAAGCACTGAACTAGGTTGTCATCCCCAATTATAAAGCTAGGAATAAAGACTGGTACTAACAAATCTACCATTCTATGTGACTAGGCAGAAATAATAAAGATGATATATATATAAAGAATGATACTGCAAGCGGACAGATAATTATACCATTGTAGCATTTTACCTAGAGTATTACCAGGTTGTTAATTTATATTTATACCACTGGGAAGGTCTAGCTAAATAGATAATCTATAGTATTGATAATAACTATATATGCTATGAATACGAGATATAACTAACGTCATTTACTCTACTCATAATAGAGATAAGTCACATGATAAAGATATATAAATGATAAGCATGGATCAATCATTAATGATAGTAATTCAATCAGAGCAATCTAGTCATTACAATAATGTTGTCTAACCTAAATAATAGAGAAATAACTCCTAAGTATTCTAGCTGCAGTCAAAGCTACACTATCTAGTACAAGTACATCTAGTAACCATTATTAAGTAATACAACTATAATTTCCAACCACAATGGAGCCATGAATAGGAGAAGTTGAGTTTAGAAACCTCTGATATACGAATATATCCTTAACCTGACAATCTCTCTCTACCAATCGATTACAAGGGGAAAGGACTACAGAGGACTCTATGAATCTATCACATTCATGATCTACCTCACGTCCCAGCGATAATGGGGGCATCCGCAGATAAGCAAAGCATATAAGCACCACGCTTACATATAGCCTACCACTCATCATATGATCAAATAGACAAGCACTATACGAACATGGGCATGAACATAATAATAACTTAACTAAACTAGACATATTGAAGTAGGTAATGAACAATGCAATCAAGAACATAATCATTAAGAACAATATTGCTAGTGATAATCGTACAAAGGTAGATAATACAATAAGAGAGGAGAGCATAAGAACAATACAAAACTCCAAGCTCTTGACAACTTCAGGAATCCAAGATCAGTTGACGTATCTTGACTTCCTCTAGACTAGATCTAACTAGGCTAAAGCTATGAACTAGAAAGACTCTGTTGAACTAGGGTTTCTAGCCCTGGATGAGTTGATCTCCAAATGACTAGATGCCTCCAGGGGGGTCTACCCCTTTATTTATAGCCCGGTGGGATGCACAACGGCCATTTCCGACTTCACATAGGGCTCAGATGGATCCTCAAAGGCGGTGGAAGTAGCTTCTCGAAGAAGGTAGGGTTTGGCCCTAGGGGCGTGCCGCCCCGCCTGGCCAGTGGGGCCGGCCGGCCCCACAGGTCACCCCCCTGCTCTCTCATTTGGTTAGGTGTCTTCTAGATCCTTCTAGAGTTCTCTAGCGTGGGTTTCCATGGCAGATAAGTTTCATCTCTTTTATGCAATTAAATCCTCCTTTGGATGCTTTCTGACTGAAACCCTAGAAAAATAACAATTCACCAAAACTTGTGGAATTCATCAGGTAAAACCCTAGACTTCTATATTTTCATGTGTATAGTTCTTTTTGTTTGTTTATTATGCTATAAAATATTGTCGTTAACCACCGTCAACAACTGCATGAGATGGAGACTGCCTTGCAGGAGATGGAGATGCTGCTGTGCCATGTTCTGGCTCTTCGTCTATAGTGCTATGATGATCATCATGGGCTGGAGGACTTCGGCTAGGAGACCTGTGAGTACAAAAATTATTATTACGTTGTTGATGGTCCTTAATGTCCAAAAACAACCATCAACCCTCCTTATAAAAAGATTTAAAAGTGAATCACCTGCATAGAAGTAGGGCTTTGACTAACAAATTCCATAAGTTTTGGTGAATCACATTTTCTGTAGGTATAAACTGGAAAAGATGCATTCCCAGACCTATATAGCAGCGTGCAACGTGATATTGGACACCACGGCAATAAAATAATAATCTAGAAAATACCAGAAGACACCACGCCGAAACGGACCACAAGCTAGCCCCGAGGGGACAGGCCGGTCCCACTACTAGGCCGGCCGGCTCAACATTACCTCCTCTCATGGCCCACTTTGCCCCACAGGTTCTACCGCCTTTGAGGAATAATCTCCGCTGTCCTCTTAAGTCAGTTTGATCTGAGGGCTCATATTCATCTGCCAAGGCTACAAAAGCAAGGGCAGACCCCCCTGGAACGGGATCCATTTAGAAAGATCAGAGCTTTATCGAGAAACCCTAGATAGGATCCTAGGAGGTGTCCCTTGAATGGACATACCTCTCTAGAGCTAGCAATCAAGTAGAAGACTAGTTTTATAAACTAGAAGCTAGTCTTATATTAGAAATAGAGAGAAAGAGTGAAGGAGAGAGTTTTGGAGGAAGTGCCTGTAACACCCCGCTAAATGGGCTGATTGGGCTCACTGGCAGGCTATGGGCTGGGCCAGTTTGTGAGTTACTGTAACGCGTGCACTGTAGCACATGCACTGTAGCTGCGCTAATTTAGTACCGTATCGTGAGTTGAAAGAGAAACAGACCACCTTAAATACCAGAGCCGAGGTTAACCGTTTTGAACACGGATGAAATCTCAACCTTGACCCACCCCAGGTAGAACCGGCCGTTGGATGTTACAAAATCTCAAGCTTGTATTTGGTTGCTACTTGTTTTTGGAGTCCACTTTCATTTTCAAGTAAGTAACATTGTTCATCTTGTTTTGCTAGTCTCGAGTTTCGTTTGAGTGCTCTAATCTATTATAATAGTTTAAGGTATAATTCATAGTGTAAGCGTGGTGCATAGACTCAGGTCACTCATAGATGTACCCTATCTTCCAGATTTGGTGGTAGCTCGTGAGGGTGACAGCCTTGTTGAATCTTATATACTCTACTATCCCATTGGCAGGCCGTGTAGGAGTTATAATTAGTAGAGAGGTCATAGCTTTTCTTGTGCCCTTTCTATTCAATTTCCCTAGTAAAACATCATAAACATATCCTACTTGAATTAGAATTAGAAGCCTTATTTATCTTCTCTATATCTCTATCTTCTTAGTCCTTGATTGTTACTCAGTGGTTAAGCATTTGTTTAGTTAGTCTCTCACATCTTCCTTGTGTTCAATATTTTAAAACTAGGTTGACCCCCGGTGAAGTGCTACAACAGTATCCGTACGCTTATAAATTATTCAGTAGGTATTAACAGATAGCAACAAAAATTTCTAGCATCGTTGCTAGGGAAGGTGTTGCAGAGATAACTCTAAACTTAGCTTAACCGTGTATCATATTCTTATCTTTTCTTTTGTATCATACCACTCATTACCTTTTCTATCCTTAAATGGATCCAACAATTCCCTGCCTATCTATCAATACTCTTACGTGAGCTTATGCTTAGAGCCAGAGCCATCAGCCAAGCCTATCTTAACTTCTGACTATGAGCTACGCCCGTGTAGTTATGGTCCGAGACCAATCTTTTTAAGGAGAAGATAATACTAGCCCCTATTCTCACCTTAATGAATTCAAGCAAACCTATGTGTGCTTGCGCATTAGGGATATGTCCGATGAGACTATCCGATGAAACTTTTTCCTTTCTCTTTGATTGGAGAAGCTAGACATTGGTATGATCTCCATGTTGAGAGTACAAAGGGGATTGGAGAACTTTATGTGCCGAATTTTGTCATTGTTTTCACCCCATCTCCAAAATAGTAGATCTTCGCTTAGAGATCCTATCTTTTAGATGAAGAGAAAAGAAGACTCTAACTGAAGCCTAGAACCGCTTTAACAATCTTGTCAACTCTGGACCTAATCTATCTTTACCAGGCCCTATTCTCCTTTAGTATTTCTATATGGGTCTAAATAGAACAATCTCGATGTTCCTCAACCTTGCTTCTAGAGGATTATTCTTGCATATCACTTTTGATGTTGTAAGAAATATCCTTACAAAGATGTTAGAAAATGAAACACATTTAAAAGAAGAGAAGCCAATGGAGGAAGATTCATTGATAGCTGAACCTAAATCCATACCTACCACATCCCAATCTTTAGTTGCCATAGAGCCTGAACAACAGGAGGAGGAGGAAACTCCACTTCCAGACATCATGCTTGAGATCAAGGATGATGTTTTTACTAACTATGGAAACATCTCAAACTACTATGCCAATAGGAGGCCACAGAAGCCTAAAAAATGACCACTTAGTGGAGAGGCCTTAGGTTCTTCTGAAGAAGCTTTCCTTATGCATAGTATGAAGGAGCTTGTGTCGATTATAAGCAATGATTGGTTGGAAGAATTAGAGATTTCCTCTGATGTGATTCGCATAGATCCATGTACAACAACCATTCTTTGCCAAATCCATAAGGATCCCTTCAAAGGTCTTTATAATCCAATTGTGGGTGTTAATATCATGTCTGCATCCTTTGCTCAAGATCTTTTAAAAGACATGCCACTAACCCCAACAACAAATTTTCTAAAATGTCTCTAGGCCATATTCTCCCTAGTTTGGGAATCCTATAAGTCTTACTTATCCATATCAAGGGGATGAGAGTTCAGTTGAGCTTTTATATCTTTAATGTCATAGAGTTTGACGTATTGATAGGACAGCCAATAGAGAGACTTTTGCAAGAAGGACAAAAAGGAAGTTTGAACATTAGCCTTGAGAAGAATTTTAATCTACCTATATCCATAACTCACTCTCTAAATGCTAAGACTGAGCCAAGTCCCGAGCCTAATCCTATAGAAGAGGTTTTAGAAGCATCTCTTGAAACCTTTATTGAAACTGATTTAGAAGATGATGCTCAACACGTCATCAAGGAAGGTGATAGCCCACTAGAACCTGACCCTCTCGATGAATTGGAAGAACCACCTAAACCTTCCTAGAGCTCAAACCCTTACCTTCTGGCATTAGATATGCTTTTCTCAATAATGATCGGAATTCTCCTATGATCATAAGTGATAAACTCTCTCAGGAAGAAACCTTTCTCTTGGTAACAGTCGTCCTAGAAAAGCATAGATCTGCTTTTGGCTACTCGCTCCAAGATCTTAAGGGAATCAGGCCTATTCTTTGCACCCATCGCATTCCTACAGACCCAGATATAGCACCATCTAGAGAACCACAACATAAACTGAACAATGCGATGAGAGAGGTTGTTAAGAAAGAGGTCTTAAAACTGTTGCATGCCGAGATTATGTATCCTGTGCTATACAGTGAGTGGGTAAGTCCTGTGAAGTTGTGCCTAAAAAGGGAGGCATGACAGTCATTCAAAATGATAAGAATGAATTAATCCTATAAAGAACTGTCACTGGATGATGGATATGTATTGATTATCGAAAGCTTAACAAGGCAACAAAGAAAGACCATTTTCCACTCCCCTTCATTGATGAAATATTGGAGAGGTTGACAAACCACTCTTTCTTTTGTTTCCTTGATGGCTATTTAGGATATCATTAGATATCGATCCATCCAGATGACCAATGCAAAACCACTTTTACATGTCCATATGGAACCTATGCATACCGTAGAATGTCTTTTGGGCTATGTAATGCTCCAGCTTCATTTGAAAGATATATGATGTCTATTGTTGGTAAAACTTATGCAAATTAAAATATAAAAGATTCTATAAGCGCATAGAATACCATTGTAGTATTTTACTGGGAGTATTCTAGGTATCGTTATTTATATTTTACCACTAGAAAATAATGGTTAAAGAATTTGATAGTAAACCATCATGCGTCTACTAACTAGTATACCGACTAGACTAAAGTGGGGGTAAATGGTATATGATAGGTGTTATGCATAATGTCACACACAGAGGGGAATTCCATAATAAGAGTAGTCAAGCTAACTTGAGAGGACAACGGGAGAGTTCAATGTTCCTATGTACTTCTCTATTACTTTGATTCTATTCTAGTTGACTCTAGAAGGAAACAAATGCATGGGTAGATATAGTACACACAATAATACTTCAAAGCAGTAGCACCTTTCTGACTCTAGAGGGTGATGAGAAGTAGTCGAGGAAGGCTGCCAAAAGCTCTACAAACACCAACCCTAACATGGTGGAATACGAAGGCTGCACAGAGCTGTCATCCCTGTAGGCTACCACAACTAACCGTTGAATTGGGTGCAATCTCAGGTAACCTATAGTCTAGACACCGTGTCTATACTACTGATTACTACTTTAGTCACGTAACTAGAGCACCTGATACAAGCGGAGATCCTACGCTAAGGTGTGACAACTAGACCAACCATACAAATATAAGGCATAGAAGTAAATAGAGAAAATAATTATATTAAAGCATAAGTTGCAAAGGTAAGTGAAACGACCCACGATTTCCACGATGGGAAATCCATAGAGTACATCCTTTACGGTTGATACCACAGTTCATACATCACGAAAAGGTACAAGTTACAGAGTTTTACAACACTTGGAGACACACCCAGGCACAATGTATCCTAGCGATAAGCGCACGTAGGTCAACATCAGAGCAGACGTAGCGCCATAGCGGGTGAAGGCTTCTCCTTCACGGACGATCATCAGAGTTGGGGTAGAGTATCAGCGGGCGTAGACTTGATCTCCTTAACCAAACTTGAGTGTAGGAACGAGACCATATAATCCTTCCAGCTCCATTATCGCCGTAGTCAACCTCAGGTACCAGACCTACGCAACTCTATCAGTATGATTTGTACTAGCCACTGGTTCCCACCCTATGCTTTGCTTTGCTATGTATTAAGTGGAATGCAAGGGTAGAGAGAAAAAAGGCCTATATTTGGCTGTAGTTTTCCTATGCTAGTTCATAATGTAAATATAATATAGTTTGTCAGGTTTTTCTTTAACCCAACTTATCCACATATCCATCCATCCTATCCACATCCACATCTACACTCATACGTCTCACCACACTCTCACTCTCTAGTCGGCAAGGAAGACTTCCGCTCCTCCTTGCCTCAACGGCCTAAGCAGAATCCAACAACACCTAGGGGGAGAAAAGAATTGGACACCACTCACTATAATGAACGTATGGTACTCACGGGAATGTCCATACCGGGGACACGGCTATACGTATAGATTTAGTAACTCTATAGAGCTCGTACACTTGGAACCACAAGATCACCATCATCGACGATGCCTCATCTAGGCTGATACCAAGCCACCGCCTAACTGGCCCGATGCCACCCTACCACTCAGCTCTGGGGCACCCCGGAGATCCACTAGCACGCTGAGACTGTGAGACGTGGTACCGGATCCCTGAGGGTTCCATGTTGTCTCAAGAGGATGTGGGTCTCAGCACCCATACCTCCCTACACTATCACCTACCAACCTAGTAGTAATGGCAGGGGGCCAGCTAGTCGTCAAGTCGTTTCCCACCCATCAGGAACGAGTGGTGTGTACGAAATGGTCCCATAAACCGCACCCTCACCCAATCAGTCCTTAGAAGGACTGGACAGGATATCTTCACAAGGGGCTCAACGCCCCATGCCTCGACGGCACCTCCATTCCAGGGATTCGTCCCACGAAGACACTCCTCCCTAGAATCTACTCACATCAAATGTACCCATCACAGGTACTCTCTGACATAGGGAGTGCCCAGATCACACTCTCCCGGACTTGTCTCCTGACTCGTCGTAGATCCTACCTAGTTGACACAACCCTCACCACACACCCAAGATACATACCAAGATCTCTCCCATGTTAACCCAATTATCCAGTTTATAGCACCATATGCCTTAGCCACACATAAGCATGTATAAGTAAAGTGTAAGTGTGTAGCAAGTATCATGAAGTAGGCGGGCGTCTATCCTAGCAGCGGGTGTGTAGGAGAAAGGTTGCGTCAAGGTAATGGCTTATATATCAAGCAATCTACCATGCATCCTATCTCAATTCATTTGCATAAAGTAAAGCACTAGCAGCTACATATTGCATGCCTAAAAGGATTCTACGAGGTTGGGTGGGACGTTGTTGACACCTGTTAGCGTCAACTTTTACTAGAGCTTTTTACCCAAAGGAAAATAAGAAAACACACTAGTCTAGGGTTTTATCTGACAATTTCCATGAGTTTTGCATATTCTATATTTTCCAGGGTGATTTCTAGAAAAGCTAAAAATGAGGGATTCTAGTGCATATTTTACCACAAAACTTATCGGCCACGAAAATATCACGATTAGACTCAGGAAGCATCTAGAAGACACCCGAAGCAACGGGATTAGACTCAGGAAGCATCTAGAAGACACCCGAAGCAACGGGACCCCGAGAGGAGGAAAAGTGGGGCCGGTCGGCGCCCCCTGCTAGGGTTTTTCCCTACCTTCTGGAGTCTTCCTCCACCGCCTACGAGGAGTCATCTTGGCCCTTGGTTATGTCGGTTTGATCCTGCGGCACACGTCGATCCCATCGGGTTATAAATAAAGGGGTAGACCCCCTCCCTAAAGCATCAAGTCATTTGGAGATCAAGCCATCAAGAGCCTTCTCTAGTTCATCAAGAGCCTCTCTAGTTTATAACTTTAGTCTAGTTAGATTAGAAGTAGAAGAGTTCTAGTTCTTCAGCGGGATCTGGAGCCCCTGGCGTCTGTCTAGAGCGCGGAGTTCGGTAATAGTTCTAGTATCTTTCTTTTATTGTATTCAACATTATAATTCAGGCAACATTATTCTTAATCTCTTATATATTCTTAATTGCAATAGTCATTGTCTACTTTGATTATATGTCTAGGATAGTTGGTTTGATCTTATTAAATTCATGTAATTGCTCGTATAGCGTTTACCCAAGCGGCCCCTGGGTAGATGGTGGACAATATGTAGACGTGGTGTCTAGATATCTTGTTTATCTGCGAGTGCACCCTGACGTGCCGGGATGTGTGGTAGTCTGCGCAGGTGACAGCTGCGTTAGTTCCTCTGTAGTCCACCCTCCGTACGTAGGACAAGCATGGGCACGGTCGCGAAGGAGGTGACGTAAGTCTTAAAACCCTCATTAGTTGATGCCTCTTTGCATGTAATAATGATATAGGGTTAACTTAATGATGATTGCTAGATGTAGTTGCACTAATTAGAGTTATTCATTGACGTAGTTATTGAATTACCTTAGCATTTATTCCTGAGTTTATCCATTGGCTAGCTATTGTTATGACTAGAAGAGCTCTGATGTTTATCTATTTATGATGACTGATCATTATCATTATTTATCATATATATATCTTTTATCATGTGACTTATCCCTGTTATGAGTAGGATTTTAGTTATGATTTATCTTTCACATCAATAGTATAAGTTATAGCTGCTTTATCCTTTTGGCATTAAATAAATCAACGATACTCGGAATACTTCCTCTGGGTGAAATGCTACAACGGGAGAATTATCTGTGCGCTTGCGAATATATTCTAATTAGAGTTATTGCGTGTAGATTATTTTTATCCTTGGTTTTTGGCATCATGTTAGGGATGACAACTTAACGTGAAGTGATGTTAAAAATACCAACAAGCATTTCTGGCGCCGTTGCCGGGGATCGTAGCTAGGCAATTAAGAACATTGATAGACTTATACTTAATTAAGTGATCGAGATAACCATTAATCCCTGCTCAAGCAGGATTACCCTTGTTTGTCTACTTTAATATCTTATGTATGGTAATAAACGATCGGTTTATGACCTTCCAACATGCCCCCACAAAATAAGAAGAAACATAACAAATCCAATGTTGGAGAAAGAGGTCAATGTCACAAGACTTTAATTCATATCTCAAGTGACGGGAACAAAGATGTTGCATCACTCACAAATTCCAGCGTGTGAGTTATGGTAAGTATGATCAAATAAAGGTGAGAAAGTCTTGCTCGTGGACTTTAAATTTGATGAGTAGTTATCTTTTGCATTCCACTACATGTTTACTTTTTACAATTCAAACATCCATCTCATTTAGTTTAAAGTTTTTCATCCATAACATGTTTAGTTCCATTTATATATCCATCTCAACTTGCATTCTTATAAATATTTTTAAAAAAAACTCACCATAATCATGCTTTTTCATCTCTACTTGAATAAATTTCTATAGTACTTCCATGCTACTTGTATTTGCTATAGTATGCTTAGGTTTAGAAGTATCTTCATACACCTTTGAAATTGAGCATTGATTGTTTTCCTAAGTTAAAATAGACATGGTGTCTAGTTTAATTTTTAAATCATAAGGTGATTTGATCTTACTTCTAAAAGGTTTTTGAATTAAGCAAGGTGCTTAGGTTAAAATCCCTTCCCGAATCAAATTGGACATGAGTCTATGTTGATTCTTGAGCTGATAGTACACTTTAGTAGATACTAGTTATTTTGTTAGACTAACCTCTATAGGAGAATTCTCAATTTCAATCTGGGTAAGTCAAGAAAGGAATTCATATATGAGATGAATCAAGATAGATGATAACTTTTGCACAAAAAGTCCTCCTTATGAGTATTAATATTTATTTATCTTTTGTTGTAAGTTATCTTTGTCTTGAACCATGCTAGATTGCAATAAAAACATAAAACATGACAGACAAAATTTATGCTAAATAATCTTAAACCATATATCATCTTGATTAGCATAAAAGAAAAAAAAAGAGAAGTAGTATGGACAACAAACCCATATTTCAATCTTGCTATCCCCTTGGGTATGTGTCCATTAACATTTTGCAGGAAAGAACAACTTTAATCTATTGGAGAAGAAGTTTTCAATTTCATGGTGAAAAGGCGAAGAAGATAAAAGGAAGCCTTGCCCAACAAGACCATAAGCTCTCACCAATAGATGAACCCGAACCCTCCTCTTTCAAGTAAGTATTGTCACCACTTACTTAGAAGGATGAAGACATAAGGTACATTTGTCCAAGCCTCATGCAACATGTAACTACAATTAACACCTCATACCATATTGCTAATTGGTCTTGGTCATTTCTACCCTATGCCATGCTCAAACATAACTTGCTAATATAAATATATATACATATAAAATAAAATGCTCCTATGGTTCACCATACATATTCTTGGTTCTATACCTTTAGTCATGCAAACTTCTTTATTCTATTATAAGTACGCTTTAGGATATTACTTGAACATTATAAAGATCAAGCATACTTATTTAGTTGTACATATAGCCTAACCTCTCCTACATAAAAAAATGTTTAAATCATAGAATCAATTCAAGGTTAAGAGTATGCTTCAAAATAATATTCTTGCTTTAACATTGATAGAAAATTTTTGAGATAGTGGTGAATCATTGAAAGCACGAGCTATAAATTAATATTTAACTCTTAGGCAAACACTATCTGTACTTTGATAAATAGTATATTCCTTTGGATATATGTTGTCCACTAATCCCTTGCAGAGAAGACATAATGAGAGAAGCAGGAGGTCTGAGGAGTGAGAAAGGAGTACAACATACGAGACAAGATGCTAATGAATAACCCATGATCAAACAAAGAGACCATTGAACTTCATTTACCCTTCATCATGCTCTAATAATGGAGGTAACATCTTAAGATAAGTAGGTCATTAATTTCCTCTTGATCTTGATATGCAATAAAAGAAAATACAACCATGTTAGAGTTACAACTTAAATTGACCAATCTAATTAAACTTAACATGATTTATTCTCTATGTTTATTCATAGCACCATTCTCTTAATCTCAGTCTTAATCAAGTGAGCTATGAATACTTCATCTATTATTCTTGATACATTATAAAGATGATTAGCCTTTCTAATGGTTAAGTAACTTTACTCTTTATCTCACAAGTTTAAATGTCATATTTATACTTCTAGTCCTCTCACCCATGATATGAATGAAGAATATAAATAATATCAATCTTATTACGCCCAAGGATAAAGGATAAATAAATTTTTGGTTCTGTTGGTGTTTTCCCACCAGTAGAGCCCATGCACTTGATCTCTACCTTGTCTTTATGAGTAGAACATACTTCAATTAAAGTATGGGGAGACAATCCCCCAAATTCCACAAGTGAAAGTTCTCAACTATAATAGTGACGCATATAAGATTGACTTTGAGATGTCTACAAAAGAAAGAAAGAATGTGACACCACCATTGGGAGTCACTAGTGGAGGCACCACCTTAATTCTTATCCTCAAGAGCAACTCAAAGTACTCAATGAACCACTGCAAGGAGAAGTCTAGTTCGAAGGACTATAAATATTGAACTCTCACCGTGAGGTAACATCGGTAGTTATCTATATTTACTTTCTTGCATCGTATAATTTATTCTCTCTCTAGCATAATTACTTTTCTATATTACTGATGTATGGAAATAATAAAAAATAAATAGATATGCATTAGGCTGCATTCATACATCTTAAAAACATTAAGCCCCATGTGAAACCCTTGTAATGTAAAAACTATAGGAGTTCTCACTGTGGTGGCATACATAATAAAAATAGATATCATGCATTTGCACTTTATGCATATAAACCCATAAAATCCAAAAAAATATATTAATTGAGCATCCTGTTGCAATATTGCTATCATAAAAATACTTTAAAACCTCCACAACACCCAATCCTCTAAAAACGGCTAATCATTAATGTTTTGTCCTAATACCGTTCCACGAGTTTTGGTGTATTGTGAGAGCTTTCTGCAGGATGACTCCAAGAGCCAGCTTACCTAGGAATCTTCATCTTCATCATTTGAAGTACACCTTTCTGACATGCAACTAACCCCTGTGTAAAGGAAGTAACTTCTTGAGTGATGAGATTGAAGTATTCCTGGCAACACTAGCTTCAATGATCAACTATAAGTAAACATCTAGCTTGGGGGAGAGCATCCCCTAGTTATCAGTACAGTTAGAAGCAAAAAAGACAGAAACGAGATGGAAGGAGGCACGTGTGGCATCACCATGAAACAGAGAGTTGACTGAGGTTACCTCAGACGATGAACCCACTGAGTAAGTGTTCTCCTCTATCTAAGTTCTATCGGTAGACTTTAAATTCTGTATCCTAGCCATAAAGTTAGAATGGTAGTTATCTCATTAAATGCATTTGCAATTTATTTAGTAGCATAATTTTGATTACACACTAAAACATATAAAGACAACAAAAGTATTTACTCTATTACTCATGGCATCACAAAGCCCCATATGGACACCCTATGGTATTTTCCGAAGGAACATCCGCTGTGGTGGCATAAAAATAATAAAAATATAGCATTCATATTTAAATTCTAGCATCATAAATAGAAAATTCAAAAATAAGAGAAAAGTGAAATCCTGTTTAAATTAGACAATATTAAAGCTAGCTCATAAAGGTGATCAATAACTCTTTGGCTGACCGCTAACCCATTATTCCATTCGAGCCTCGAGTTTTGGTTTCTCTTTGTGGAGAGTATTTATACAGGAATAACATCATAGCAAGGAGAGAGTCTATCAGTGTGTAACACCCAAAAACTGAGTTACAAAATTTAGTAATTAATTATGAGTTTTATTTATTTTTCCTGTGCATTTAAACGTAGGTTAAATAATATTTTTGTGCAACTAAAATGAAATATAAGGTGTAGAAACTTTCATGTTGCATTCATGCTGGTGCATACAATTTTTGGTTGTGTATAAGGTTGGCTTTATATGAATTTAAATTCAAACTCCTTTTACTTTGGGTTCAAATTTCAAAATCAGAAAAAGAAAACCTTACTCTTTTTCTTTTCCCCCTTCTTTCCTTTCAGCCCAAGCCGGCCCAGCGCCATTTCTTTTTTTTTTCCCCTCCCTTCCCGCTTGGGCCCGGCCCAACCAGGCCGCAGGCCTGCTCAGCCGAGGGGCACTGCGCGCCCCTTTTCCCCCTCTCTCTCACTGCGTAGCGGGGCCCGCTTGTCGGCACCATCTTCTTCCCCCTTTCCTTCTTCTCCCCCGTGACACCGGGAGCCGCCGCCGCTTTTCTTTCCTTCCCCGGCGAGCGGCATGCAGGGAAGGCCATCCCGGCCGCCAATCAAGCCCAGGGATGGAATCCTTCCATCCCCGCACACCGCCGCGCCCCTATAAAAGCCGGCCGAGCCCCTCCCCTTCCTCAATTGCTGCTCCAAATTCGAGCACCCCACTGCCACCTCCATTTTATCGCCCGAAGCTCGGTCGCCGCCGTGATCGTGCCCAGGAGTATCGCTAGGTGATGGCGCCGCCGTGTAGCCCTTCAATTTCCCTTCTTGCATCACTGTTTCCCTCGGATTTCACTCACCGCCGCCGTTTTCTCTCTCCAGTCCGCCACCGCTCGTCGCCGACCACCGTAGCTGCTTCCCGGTCGTCGAGAACCCCTTCATCGAGCTCGCGGTGAGGTCCTCTCCATTTCTGTGCTTTTGGTTCGGCCGTTGATGCTCGGAATCGCTGGGTGGGCGGGTTCCCGCGACCGCCCGGCCATGGCGCCGCCCAGCGAGCCGCCGCCTCGACGCGCCCCCTCCCTTTTCCGTTGACGCCCGGCGAGTTCTTTTGCGCGGAATGGCCGGGAGCAGAATGGCGCCGCCGTCGGGCCTTTGCCCCGGCCGGTGCCCGCCGGGCGTCGCGCATGGACCGGTGGACCCGGAGTCCACAGCGCCCGCCAGCGCCCACCCGGCAGCGTGGTGCACCGCACCAACAACCCAAATGTGGCGACCACGTCGGCCACGACACGGTCAAGCCAGTCAGCCGCGCGCCTATTTGCAGAAAACCCCCTCCCTTTTTATGGATTTAACCCGCAGTCCAATCTAGTTCAAAATAAATTATTCCCGGTCCTGTTTTATTTCGTTTTCAACCCTGCAGTTTTGAAAAATAGGAGCCGCCGTCCAGCCTGCGTTGAAAATCAGAATTTATTTGTTTTAATTCAAAAATCAAGTTTGGGTTATTTACAGAAATGCCTTTGACCCTTGTTTTATGTATAACTTTCACGTTTTAAATCCGATTTGAGTGATTCTCGCGCTCACGTGTTCGTAGCAATACATAGATTAGTTTTATAAGCATTTTATCCTCTGTTTTTACTGAATGGTGTATTGTTCTAATAGAATATTATTTGCTTGCATGTAATGATTGGAATGGATGCTTGTATGTTGATGTGGATCCGTCTAGTGGGTGAGCCGTTTGAGGAGTTCCAGGAGCGGTATTTGAGGAGCAAGTACCGGGACCCCAACTTCGGGAAGGCAAGTGTAACAAAGGCTCCTTGCACCTATAAACAAATATTCACTTCATACATACTGCATGTGTCTAATTTTGCAATACCATAAGGACTTTACCTAGTTTATCTTTTGTACCATATATCCTTGTTCCTATGGGTTGGTATGCATTGTTGGATAGTCGCTGCCGCGCAACACCAAATTAAATGATTAATTTGATTAATGATTTATGTCATACTTTAAAATGGTGCTTTTTAGCAACTTTTAGAGGGCTAGAGCATTGTGGTTTTTGTGCTCTGGTGCCTCTCCATAAGGACTCATCCTGAAGCGGCCACCCAGGAGTTCCGTACAACCCCGAGTGTTATATGGCTCTGACTTTAACTAATTAACTAGTACGTCTCTAGCTTGTTAGTGGTTACCGAAAGGCGCAAAAGGGGGATGCCAAGACGGGTATGGCTCTTGTCCTGCCGTTTGTGTGTGTTTGCTCATATGTGAACCACTCTCGGAGGAGAGCATCTATATCTGCTTGGTCCATCCGAAACCTAGCGGCTACTAACTTGTTAGGGTGTCTAGCGAAAGGTTATGTAGTGAGACCCTGCCACGCCTCCAAAGGAAGAGGTACATGGGGCCTTGCAAACCCCGGCAAATGGGAATCACGGCTCGGTGGGTAAAGTTGTACAATTTCTGCAGAAATCTTTAAAGCTGTTATAACAAACCGTGCTCTCACGGACACGAGCGGCCCGGATCCTTCTTGAATAGTGGTTACATGGATGGTTTGTGAGTTACATTTAATCTTGACTAATGATGTTACATTAATTTTTGGGATGGTCTCCTCACTAAAGTAGTACTTTCAGGTTTAACAAAATTTAATTAAATAAAATTGCTAACCGCAGTCAAACCGTGTCAGCCTTTGAGCCTTCATCCCCTTTGTTATACTTGCTAAGCATGGTTCGCTTACACTTGCTTTATGTTCAACAAAATCCCGGATGGGTAACAGATGCTTGTTACGAAGAGTTCCCTGAAGATGTCCCCGGGTACTAGCTTGGAGTCCACCAGTCAGGCGTCCCTGTGGAGTCTTGGAGTTTATTTATCGTTTTCGCTTTATTATATTCGCCTGTGAGCAAAACTATGTGAGATGGTTGTAATAACGATGTAATAAGTACTTTACTTTGATATTTATGCAATTTGAGATTATATGTGTGTTTGGACACCCTGGGCGCACATATATGAGTACCGGTTTTTGTTATGCAAAATTGGGTGCGACACGCTGGCACCCACCAGGTCCGCTAATGGTTAGCTCACTCTAAGGGACATCTACACCAAGTATTGCAACCATCCAGCTTGGGGGAGGAGCATCCCCTAGTTATCAGGTGACTATAACTAAGCGATTTTTTTGTCTACTTTATAAAGTCATAAAATATCAAAAATATGTGGGCACATGAAGGTCCACGCCTGTTGAGTCTTTCATGAGTCTTTAGTTAAATAAAATCTAAAAAAACAATAAAAAGAAGTCTTAGTTAGTATTAGTTATATTAGAGTATGTTTAGAGTCAGTCTAGACTAGAGTTAAATTAAAAACTGATGAACATTAAAATTTTATCTTGGAAATGATGAATAGTTGCTCTATTATAATGCTTACTATAAGTACCTACTTGCCAAACTCAAAATCTCCCTGGTTCTAAGCATTGATGTTTTAATTGGAGAATTTATTCTGAACCTTAATTGTGGAGGCATAAGCTTGCGCTAAGTCTAGGTAGTTGATTGATATAATTTATAAAGGTTGAGCTGCTATTTATCTTATTCCTAGCATTGCTAAATTCTGGAGGTTTATTTTGAAAATATAAAAATTATATGATGAGCTCTTGTATGATAAATGTGAATTCCTACCAAAGCTAAAATTAATATCTTAGAGGATAGGAAAACCTTTTCATATTTAAAGCTGCTTGCTTTGCATTGAGTTCTGTCAACCTGTGTTGTATACCTTATGAGAGTCTTGTCATGCTTTTAAAACCAAGAAACACTTGCATACTCTAGTCCACATATGCATTATTCCTACTCTAGGAGTAATCACAATCATTTACCATATTTTCATATATGTTCATCATAAAATGTTCTCATCCTACACTAGGAGAGGACACAGAAAAAATATATATACAATCACCCTATAGGATAAACCCTGTCTTTAATGATCTAAGTCCTAATTATATCTCTCGAATCATTTATTGTATTCAAAGGATGCATGTGGCTATGAAAAAGAAAGAAAAAAAAGAGAAAGAGAAAAAAAAGGGGAGTAAAAGATGGACAAGTGTCCCAGCAATTAAAACAATGGGTACCAGATGCCCGCCTCCCTAAATAAAAAGTAATAATAAAGATAGCCCATGTCTTTCCTGAGAAAAGTTTTAAAGAGAGTCATTCCCTATAGAGCAAAAGTAGAAATAAGAGTTAGCCATAAATAACACATATGCACCTATCCACTATATTCCATATACATGCACATCTTGGTTTGATTGTATGCCTCGATTCTCTGTGGATCCATTAGTTGACTTTACAATACATGTATTGCAAGTATGTCTATCCTTGTTATTGCCACTCCTATGAGCTCCACCATATATACCTTTGGCCATAGGAGGCATAACATCATTAATGCCTCAAGAGAGAACCACAAATACCACATACATTGAGAGACTTAAGGGTGTCATACAATTAAGCTCTCAGTTTTATTCTAAAAACTTATGAAAAACTCTGAAATGTTGGTATTGCAAAGAATTTGAGACATAGCACTTAGCTTGATTGTTCTATCTTTCGATTGCTCAAGACTTATACAAAAGCTGTGAAGCCCTATATTACAGGTAAAATGAGTAAATGTAAAGGTTAGAGCATACATTGTTTGATCCGGAGGAAATTTTTGTTTGAAAGCATGTGTACTAGAAAGTATAACAACATTGAAGCAACTCCTGATCCAAATACAATAACACTTAGACTTAGTTTGTTTGCCAAGAGACAGGCAAAAGGTAAAGCCTGGGGGTATTGTTGACACCTGTTAGCGTCAACTTTTACTAGAGCTTTTTACCCAAAGGAAAACAAGAAAACACGCTAGTCTAGGGTTTTATCTGACAATTTCCACGAGTTTTGCATATTCTATATTTTCTAGGGTGATTTCTAGAAAAGCTGAAAAGGAGGGATTCTAGTGCATATTTTACCACAAAACTTATCGGCCATGAAAATATCACGATTGGACTCAGGAAGTATCTAGAAGACACCCGAAGCAACGGGATCCCGAGAGGAGGAAAAGTGGGGCCAGCCGGCCCCACCTTGGGGCCGGTCGGTGCCCCCCTGCTAGGGTTTTGCCCTACCTTCTGGAGTCTTCCTCCACCGCCTATGAGGAGTCATCTTGGCCCTTGGTTACATCGGTTTGATCCTGCGGCACACGTCCATCCCACCGGGCTATAAATAAAGGGGTAGACCCCCTCCCTAAAGCATCAAGTCATTTGGAGATCAAGCCATCAAGAGCCTTCTCTAGTTCATCAAGAGCCTCTCTAGTTTATAGCTTTAGCCTAGTTAGATTAGAAGTAGAAGAGTTCTAGTTCTTCAGCGGGATCTGGAGCCAGCACCGCCGTTGCCATGGCGTGCATGGGCGGCCCGCACGAGGCGCTGCCCAGCCGGGGTGGCTTGCCCATGGCGCAGCGAGGTCAGTAGGCAAGCGCGGCGGCTGCTGCGGTGTGGCGGAAAGCGAGCAGGAGGTGGGAGAAGAGGCAGTGGCGGTGATGGCCTGGAAAGGAAGGAGGGAGCGGCGCGGCGGCTTCCTGGAAGAAGGAGAAGAAACGGTGGTCGGGGCTTGGAAAAGCAGGAGGGAGCGGCGCGGTGGCTTCCTGGAAGAAGGAGGTGAAACGGTGGCTGGCGGCGGCTGGAGCTCTTATACGCACGGCGAGCTAGGGCTTGGAGCTTCGGACGGTGATCCTCGGCGTCCGTACACGGCCCTACCACGTGGCGTGCATCAGCACGGACGCCGAGAGGTAGGCGCGGGTGCCGAAGGAGCGGGGCGCACGTGGCATAGCGGCGGTGGCACCCAGGGAGCTCGTGCCCCCTAGGGTTGGCATGGGGCGCCCGGCTGCTAGGCCAACTTGGCCTCACGGCCGTTGGCGGGCCTGCAGAGAGGAGGAAGCTATGCGTGGGCCTCGGCAGGAGAGGGAGAGCGCGCAGTGGGCCTCACGCACTAGTCGCTCTAGCGGCCTATTGGGCTGTGGCCCAAGGGATAAGAAAGGTTATTTGCTATAATCATATGAGGGGAATTCTAAGGAATTTAGGGGTAAAGCAAGAGAGGTTTGTGAGTGAAATCAATTATGATTCCGAGATAGGATTTTTAAGGGAGAAAATCGAATGGGGAAAAAGGGATTCTCTCCCCCTTCTATGATCCTAGGTTTGAGAGGGGTCAAAAGAGGATTTAAGAGAATTCAAAAAGGAAATCCGGGAGGAAAGGAAAGAGCAATGGAAATTTCCCCCTTGATTTTGTGGGGTTGGGTCAATGGATGTTTTAGAAAGACATAGAGAGGATTTACAAGATTTATTTAAGTGGAGTTCAACGGAGAATTGGCGAAAGGAAATTCCCTTGATGACTCTAGAAGTTTTGTGGGAGAATTAGATGAAGATTGAAAGGAATTGCTATGGACTTGTGCTCTTCACGCATGGAACCCGAAACAAACTCAAGAGTGTTAGCACTCTGCTACAAGCATTGTTATATGAAATGCAATGATTTACTAGTAAACTTCTCCTTCGTTTGACTAAAATCGACCTAGCTCTACATGCTTCTCACATTGTAGGAAAAAATTTTAAAAAGTTTGGATTTTTGGTGTTTGGTAACTCGGGATGTTACAGACTACCCCCCTTACAGGAATCTCGTCCTCGAGATTCAAGTGTTGTCTAGGGTTGATGGCTCTTACCAGGTGTTTGACTTTTACCAATGCATCAAACTTTTACAACAAGAAACTTTTGGAGGCGAGTTTTGAAGAGAGGGCTTTTTGTAAAAGCAATTCACATAAGCTTTTGAGTGGTGGGATTCATTTTATAAAAAGGATGCAAAAGAGCTCAGGTCCAACCAAAATTTGGTTTTCGCAAAAGCATGTCTTCAAAACTTATTTTCGAATTAAAGATCCTTTTAAACTTTCAAAACTAAAGTTTAAATATATTTCAAAAATGCTTTTCGCAAACCAGAATTTGGAAAGCAAGTTTTGAAAATAAGACCCAAAATATTTTTTACGCACCAAGATTTTTCAATCAAGTTGAAAGAAATTGGATCGCCTTTTTTCAAAGGGTAAGCAACGGGTTTTCAAGTAAAACAATGACTATTTGAAATCGCCTTTATTTGAAGACCAAATCCTTTTTAAAGAAAAAATACTTTTTGAATCTAAAAATCTTTTATCATTTTGCCAAGACTTTTCGAAAACCTTTGAAATCAGGTTTTCATAAATTCTTTTTCAAAAAGCACCATTTGACGGAAGGTGCTAGGGTCCGAAATCGCTTTCTAAACAACGTTTTTGAAATTTGGAAGTCAAATCATTTTCTATATCATAAACATTTCAAAGGACCCTTGAAGTATGTTTTTCATAAATCCTTTGGTTGGAAAACATTTTGAAAGAAAAGAATTTTTCAAGAGACATTTTGAAATTGGTTCAAAATTTTGAAAATTTGAGTTGGAAGTATGGGTTTTGAACTCAGGGAGTTTTTTTTCAAGAAGAAAACACTTCTCAAAATTGATTTCTTTGTGAAAGATAGATCTTTCTAAAAATAGGGTCTACTCGTAGCAGGATCTTTGGACTTTTGAAATCTCTTTTTTTAAGACAAGGTGGAGCGGTCTTGCCAAACCCAAAATAATTTGAAAATAAAACAAGTATGTGGGAATAAAACTCTTTTCAAAAAGATTTTGTTTTCATAATTGATTTTTGGAAAAGGAGGGGGAGTTCGGGATTTGGATGGCATGCAGTACCGATTTGGATGATCACGGTCACTTTCCTTGATACCAAAGATATACGCTTGGTAGCAAGCCATGTGGAGGCCTCACACATGGGGCCCCAAGTTTCGTAGTGGCATCATAGATCAAGATCGTGGCTCATCCCCAAATAAGTTACCAACATTGTCCCAATGTCCCAAACTAAAGGGAGAGGAGGGGGTTTAGAGGGGAAGGGAAAAGTCTTTTGTAGACCACTTTGAAGGTATTTTTCAAATCGGGGTCTTTAAAGAGAAAACCACTGTAAATTGTTTTGAAAACAGTTTCCAAAATAGAGATTTTTATATCTTTTTAATTTGCAAATTTTTGTGAGGAAGAATGTTGCAGCCCTTGGTTTAAAAACTGACCCAAATAATTTAAAATTAGCTGCAACCCATTTTGATTCAAAAAACTCATAAAGGTTTTCATTTTTACCAAGCTAGAGCAAACCCCGAAGAGATTTTTGAAAAATGTTTGAGAAGTTTTTTTTATTTTGTAAAATGAATAAAACTATTAAGATAAATCTTTGATTTTTTTTTACCAATTTGAAAAGTGGGGGTTTAAGATTGAATCATTTTGAAAAACTTGCGTACTGGCCTTTTTTTTAAAATGAAGGAGGATTTTAAAAGACTCCACGTACGTAGAGGTTCAAAGCCACTTTTTGAGATAGCCTAGCAAATACCAGAGATTTTTTCCAAAGCTTTTGAAAGTGCTTAGTTTTTGAAACTCCATTTGAACAAGGTAGAGAATTGGGTGAAACACTTTTGAAATCCAGTTTTTTTTAAAAAGCAAAAGCTCCATTTTCCCAAACCAGTTGAAACCAAAACGTTTGGAAACTCAAATCCTTTGAAATTCTTGTTTCGGTAAAAACTTTCTAAAAGGAGTTCAAGGCATAGATTTGAAAGCATTATTTCATTTTCAAAACAAATCGTTGCTCCCTTTTGTTTGAATAAAACAAGGCAAGTTTTGAAATTGGTTTAAAATTATTTTTCAAATCAAAAGGCAATGCCTTCACAAAGAAACTTGATTAATTTTTTTCAGCTCACTCGCTGAAATCAGATTTGAAGAGCACATTTTGATGTGTAAAAGTAACTTTTAAACACTAGCAACAAAAAGCTTTTCAAATTTTTTTTTAAATTCTGTTGTAAAACACATATGAAATCACGGATGTTTGCTTTAGAAAGGAAAATTTGGCTCACTAGGTGAAATCAAGGCCTTTTTTTAAAACAAAATCTAGTCAAAAGATCTTTGATTTTGAAAACGTTTGTTGATTGGAAAACAAGGCCTTGCTCTTGAAAATGAGTCTAGGGCACGTTTTGAAAACAAGGCCGATTTTCCCACTGTTAGAAGACAACTTTTGAAATCAAAAGGGGTTTTAAAATAGAAGTTAAAACCATTTTCTTTTAAAAAGCAATATACTTCTAAAACTTTTTGAAACCATTTGCTTTTGAAATAAAATCACTCGTTTTTGAATAAGGGCTTTTGAAGGTAAAGGGGGCAGTTTGGAAGGAAAGTTTGGTTCGAAAGACTAGAACCATTTTGAAGAGAGGTTGACAAAAACTGATGCATTGACTTTCTATTTCCAGTCATAGGTTAAACTTAGGTTTAAAGGGCTGGATTACCAAGGCTTCCAAAGTTACATATATAAAATAATCTCCATAAACCACACTCACGCATCAAGAAGCATAAAAAGCATAACAACACAAGATCCAAGCAATCAGGCAGCATTACAACTCCTATATGTATAGTGTTGACTTGAGGCGACTCCTATGCCTTTAAAGTCTCACACATCTACCGATCTAGCATGGGCAGAAGTGGGGAGTGATTCCTAAGGGTCATCTTCTCATGTCAGGATTGTCAGATAGCATTAGAACTCAAGGCGGAGGGAGAATCAAGCGTTTCCAATTCCAAAACTTGTGACAAACAGGATTGTTGGCTTCTATACTAATGTTTGGTCCTAAGGTCTCGTTCTATGGTCAAGTATGACTCCAATACCAACTGAAACAACTCGCGATTTCCACGATGGAAATCTACAGAGTACATCCTTTACAGTTGATACCACAGTTCATACATCGCGAAAAGGTACAAGTTACAGAGTTTTACAACACTTGAAGACACACCTAGGTACAATATATCCTAGCGATAAACGCACACAGGTCAACATCAGAGCAGACGTAGTGCCATAGCGGGTGAAGGCTCCTCCTTCACGGACGATCATCAGAGTTAGGGTAGAGTATCAGCGGGCGTAGACTTGATCTCCTTAACCAAACTTGAGTGTAGGAACGTGACCACCTAATCCTTCTATTGGTATTTTTAACATCACTTCACGTTAAGTTGTCATCCCTAACATGATGCCAAAAACCAAGGATAAAAATAATCTACACGCAATAGCTCTAATCAGAATATATCTGCAAGCGCACAGATAATTCTCCCGTTGTAGCATTTCACCCAGAGTAAGTATACCGAGTATCGTTGATTTATTTTATACCAAAAGGATAAAGCAGCATTTTATCTATTAGGAGTGGGTTGCTAGGATTAAGATTAATAAATGAACATTATCATAACCTATTACACCAATGCTTTAGCAATAACTAGTCAATAGTAACGATAAATGATAAATGATAAATGAGTAATTAAGATAGATAGTATTCCAGAGCTAGAATATAGAGACTCTCTAATGTAGTAAAGCAATCTAGGGACTCAATTTAGAAATAAAGAAACCTATGTAATTACCAATATAAAGTCTACAGCCTACTCCATTGCTACACATTCTCATCTATAGTGCAATAAACTCAGAAAACATCATAAGGAGCATCAAATAATGAGGATATTACGACAATGAAGTCACCTCCTTCGCGACCATGCTCGGCTAGTCCTACGTACGGGGGGTGGACTACAGAGGAACCAACGCAGCTGTCACCTACGCGGACTACCACACGACCCGGCACAACAGGGTCCCTCTGTAGGTACACAATATATCTAGACACCACGTCTACATAATGCGCACCACCTGACCCACTCGAGTATTGAATCAGGCGCTTTACGATCATATAACAATAATCATCATAAACTACATCTATATTGAATGTGCAACTAGAATAAACTAAGAACTGAATAAGTAGCAATATATTAAAGTAGAGCAAAGTCATAATAAAATACAAGATAAATTACCAAATTCTAGAAGACAGGTCTAGAATCCCGAGCGGAGCGCCCGATCTCTACTTGAATCTTGCTAGACGACTAAACTAAGAACTTAAAGAACTAGAGCTCTACTTCTAATCTCTGGAAACCCTAACTTCTGACTACTCTTGACGAATAAAGCAGGAGGAATGAATTGGTGTGTTGAGGGGGGTCTACCCCTCCTTTTATAGCCCGGTGGAGTGCACGCGCTCCGCAGGATCAAACCGACTCAACCAACGGTGGAGATGAAAACCCTAGCCGCCAGGAGAAGGTTCCAGAAGCCGGGGGCCAAACCCTTGCCCCAGGGGGCCGGGCGGCGCCAGGGTGGGGCCGGCCGGCCCCACCTGGTGGTGGTTGTGGCCCCCACTCCTTCGGGTGTCTTCTGGAGTCTTCTTGAATCCTCTGGTGATGTTGTTGCGTCGCGGTTAAGTTTCATGATAAATTTGCATTGAAATCCTTCTTTTAACCTTTTCTGGAAAATCACCTGGAAATTTCACAAATAACCAAAACTCGTGGAATTTGTCAGATAAAACCCTATTAGTCTACTTATTGCCTGTTTAGGAGCTATTGTTGACGGTATAAAATTTAGACTTAGTGACCGTCAACAACTACCCCCAAGCTAAGTCTTTGCTAGTCCCTTAGCAAAGTAGACTTGAAATCCATTAATCTATCTTTCAAACTTATCCTTAATCTCTTAACTATGGTGCTTATCAACTCTTAATTAAATCTTGGGTAATTGAAAGATAGAATAATCAAGCAAGCACTGCATATATTTCATTCTTTGCTTAAGCATTACTCCAGAGGTTTTCTCTTTTTGTTTTAAATATTTATCTTGAAAACCATGAAAACTTTGCTAATAAGATTTGAGTGGACTACCTATACTATGCATCATGATTGAATGTGCTAGTGATTTAAGAATTTATTCCCAGCTCTTATGCAACATTCTCTCTTTTCTGTCTCTCGAGAGTGTGGGCTATCTCCCAGCGGATACTTTTTGGGTACCCATTTTTCTCTCAGGCGAGTGTCTTTGCACCCATTGTTTTACTCTCTTTCTTTTGATTTGGCACATACCCTTTTGATATGGCATCTTTTGGGCTCATACTTCTTTGGCATGGCATCTTTTAATGTTATAACCCACACTCTCTTTTAGACTTCTAAGAGAGAATTTATGGCAGAGTAAAACATTTTTGTGTATGTGACTTCAATCATGAGCGCATAGCAAAGTAATCTACTTAATCATACTAGCAAGGTGATCTATCAGATTGCTTAAATTAATTCTAAAATATCTGGAGCTTAGCCATCACTTAGAATGAAACATATACTAGCTCAAACCTTTTTATATCATATCTGCCAATTACTTAGACTAAATCTCAAGTTTTACGCTACACAGATATTAGATTTTAGAATAAATTATCAGGGTAGATAAACTTCATATAATTCAAAGAAAGATTAAATTCTCAGATGCTAAGCAATTACAGATTTTTTTTTGAATAAGTAGGAACTTTAGAATTTAAAGACAAGTTCTACTCTAATGACACAAATTAAATACTAGAAAGTAAATATTAAAATATAGAAAGGATAAAGTATATACAAAGAGGTGAATGGTGCTCACCTTGCGGGGGCTCTCCCACAAGCTGCATGCTTGCCGTACTCAAAATTCTGGGTCGGGTGGTGGTGCAAACCCAAGCTGCTCTATCAGGTATCCCACCCCGGTCTGTAGGTGCTGCTGTCCATGCTGTAACTGATCAAGTCGCTGGTCTGTCTGGTACTACCACTGGGTATGCTGGTGAAGCCTGTCATCAACCTAGTGTTGCCACTGCTCATGTCGGTGCAAAGTCTCATTCGTCGTCTGCTGTCCCTGCTGGAGGTTAGTCAAATAGGTAGACATAGCAGGAAAATCATTAACAGGAGTGCTAAAGTGCCGCTCCGAAGGTGGGATATAATCATCTTCTGGTGGTGCATGGTATGGGTACGGTCCACCAGTGGTGTATTCCATGTTCCCGCGTACTGAGAATGATGCCCGTCCTCTCTGGAATCCTTGTCCATGATCTTCAGGCTCCTGTGTGGGGAATGTTCCCCACCCGGTAGATGTAGACGACTCTCCTTGCTGATAAGTGGGCTGATCCTCCCAACCTGAGTGGGTGGACCACGGGGCTCACGAAATGCACCTGGTTCAGTAAAGTTAGTGAAATGGAAATAAGCTGGACCCGATGGTGCTGTATCTGCCCCAGTGTACTCAGCTCTGGGGGCTCTGCTAATGCGTGCTGAAGGACACCTACCAATGTTAGCGGTCTCTGAAAAAGTAAAGCTATCAACAGCGTAAATCTCCAAATCCCTATTAGGTAATTCGTACTCTTTTTGATAATTTTTATAAATCATGATTATATTTCTATTTCGGCGTTTTAGCATGTGAGCACGAAAGAAAAAGTCATATCCAATAATTCTTCGGGAACCAGTAATAAATGTGAGCATAGCTTCAGTAACAAATCTAGTCCCAAAGCTAAACGTGTAATCCAAGATGTAAAAGAAATACTGCACTTTCTCATGGGAGGTACGGTTCTCCAGTAGCTCAACATCAATTTCACAGGAGATGCTTTTATCTTTTTAATCATGATGTATAATAAATGCAACTCATCTTGTCTAATGATATTTAATTCTTCTCTAGAAAAGAAAGTAAAGGCTAGCCATTTAAGCATGAATCGTAGTGTTGGGTTATGGAATTCGTCAGTGGTATATTTCTGTTTACGTTCCGGTTTCTTAGCAGTGATGCTCTCCCAAAAATCATCTTTATCAAAATATTCAAGAACATCAGCTATATTTACTACACACTGCTCCGAGAATCCTAGTGCTATACTAAAATTTTTCCATGTGAGAACAAAAGACTTGTTGAACATTCTAAACCGTACATAATCATTATCAAAGTCTAGGGAGCAAATGAATTCTATGGTGAGCAATTTGCTGCCCTGCTCAGTGATTTTCCATGCATCTTCCCATCCAACCATTCTAAATATAAGTTCAAATTCTGAATCCATTCCAGTCTCAACAAGTAAAGCATCATCAAATATTGGGGTATGAGTAAACTCCTTAGTCTTTACCACATTAAATATTTCTATTTGAGGTCTTAGTGGCAATAGAATTTGATTGATGTTTGTTAACTCATACCTCTCTTCTCGTTGAGAAGAGGAAGACGGTTGGTGATACTCAGGAGTTGATGGAGGATCGACGTCCATTCCGGAGCCGGAAGCTGAAGGTACTTGAGATGATGAACGGCTTCGGGTGCTACGGAAGGAGAGAGTTCTTCCAATGCTCTTGAGTGCACCTCTAATTTTTTGACTCATCTTGCCTGTAAATGAAGAACACGAAGAACACGGCAAGAACAACAAGAACACGAAGAACAAAAATAGTGATTAGGATTAGCAAATCAAAGAGGGAGAGGAGAGGGAAAATCCTTGTGATGATCTTGCAAATTAATTTCTCTCTCTTTTCTCTTCTCTTTTTCTTGCTAAATAGTGGGTGATTCTGAAGAACAGAGTGTCAAAGTTGTTGCTGGCCGTGGAGCAGAGCTCTCTGGACTTGGAGTGAATGAGTGAGGGAGTGTGTGAAATTGGAGGCAGAGAGGAAGTAGTAGGGCACCGGCCGGCGTGGTGGTGGGGCCGGCCGGCCCCACCTGTTGCCTGCTGGTGTCCATTCCTTGCTGGTGTCGACAATTGCCTCAGAGTGATCAATATGCTACCCGCTAGGTGCTCCTTTCAGTGGCAGGCAAAGATGGGAATGGTACAAGCATGTGAGTGTATGTGTTAATTGGTATTTTGGATGATGGTGAATAATTGGTGGGTGTGAGATGATGTGAGGTGATGTGTGTGGCCCCCACATGTCTCCCGTATTTATACCGTATAATGATATGAGAATGAAAAACTAAATTACTTTTATGAATCTATGAAAAATTAGAATTCCAATGATGTTATTTTTATATTTTTCTGCCACCTTAGTAAATTTCATTGACGGAGGTTTTACACTTCATTAATCATTATTTCATGGGGCTTAGTATATATGGCATGCTTATTTTATTTCTTTTTAATAAAGCAATTGATAGAAAAATATGCTATTTAATGCAAGGAATTAAATTTACTGATAAATACCGATTTACCTCCCGGTGAAGGTTCGGAATTTTAAAGTCCACCGAATTGGACTTCTCCAATTGATTTATTCTTTATGATCGAGCTCCGTGGTCGGAGATGTTGGTGCACCTTGCTCTTCTTGATCCTTTAGAGTCTTGCATTGCTCAGGTCTTGGCCTGAATGCGAATCGCTCTTCTTGCCCATTAATAGTGAATATAATTTTGTCCAGCTCCAACATTGATGGTTGCATTTGCGGTGTTTAGGAAAGGTCGCCCGAGGATAGGAGGTATCTTTCTCTCTTCCTGCATGTCAAGTACCACAAAATCTATAGGAACGAAAAAGTCACGGATTTTTACCGGAATATTTTCTGCAATCCCTGCAGGATAGCGGACGGATTGATCAGCTAGTTGCAAGCACATTGTTGTTGGTGTGAGCGGAGAATAGTTGAGTTTGTCGAAGACCATCTTGGGCATGACACTGACACTCGCTCCAAGATCACACAGGGCGTTCTCGAAATTCTGATTGCCTATAGAGCAGTCAATAGTGGGACATCCTGGATCCTTCTTCTTGATGGGAGAAGAATGTAGGATTGCCTCACTACATACTTCTGTTAGCTTGATGACTTCGGCAGAGGGTAGTGGTCCCTTGTTGTTGAGGATGGATCGAAAGTACTTTGCATATGTTGGTACCTGCATAGCATCTAACAACGGAATATTGACATATAATTTCTGTATAATCTCGATAAACTTACTGAACCGATCATCGGTAGATGTACTTCTCCTCCTTCGTGGGAAGGGTAAGATAGTAGTATCTTGAAAATCTTGTGTTAATTCAGGCTCTTGCGGATCATCTCTTGGTAGGGGTGCTTCTTCTTCTTGAGTATTCTTTTCAACTTCCTTGTCTACCTGTACTGCATGTGAAGGTCTGCGTGCACCTTCGGGGTAAGGTGGATCTCGTGTAACCTTTCCTCCTCTAGTAGATATTCCTTTAATCTGTTCATGGTTAGTGGTAGACAAAGTAGAAGCTAAATGCGAAATTTGTGATTCTATCTTTTTATTAAAGATTATTTGCTCTTTAACTGCTAGAGAAAAATTATCCAATTTTGAATTTATTCCTTCTAATATCTCATCATTAAAAGCAAGCTTCTTATAGATACTCTCATTAATTCTAGCTTGTTCTAATATTAACTCTCTCAAGGGTGGTTGTCTTTGATTCGAAGAATTATAATTACCTTGGTACTTACCTTGGCTTGATGCCTGAGATCGACTCCATCCTTGTTTCTTGATGATTGCATTAATATCTTCATGTTGATCTTGACGGTTGAATGAGTCTTGAATAGTTTGACGATCTCTTTTATAATTACTCCTTCACTCTAGCCAGTTCAATAATACATCCATCTTGGTTGATATTGCACGCAAATCCTCTGGAACTTCTTCACTTTCATGGCATGTCTAGGTGTTGAATGTCCAATTCTGATTTTCTACCATCCTTGCCATAATTGCTTCAGCTCTTCCAGGAGTGAGTGACATGAATGATCCTTCAGCAGTGGCGTCTAATTGCTCACATGACCTTTGGGTTAGTCCATGATAGAATGTTTGCATGAGCAACCACTTTTCCATTCCATGATGCGGGCAATCTGCTATATATCCTTGAAAACGTTCCCAAGCTTCTGGAATAGGTTCACCTTTCTGCTGATGAAATTCTAAAATCTTCCCTCTTAAAATATTGGTTTGGCCTATTGGGAAAAACTTCTCTAGGAAAGCTTTTGAACATTCTTCCAATGTCTTGATTTGATCTTTATTTTGATAAAACCACTGCTTCGCCTTTCCTTCTAATGAGAAAGGAAACAAACGAAGTAGCACGACATCTTGAGGAATGCCTTGAATGTTAATGGTATTACTAATCTCCAGAAAATTCTGTAGATGAGCAATAGCATCTTCATCCTTCTTTCCACTAAACATAATAACTTGCACCATTTTGATGAGGCTTGGCTTGATCTCATAATCTTGTTCTCTAATGTCGAAAGCATCAAGAGCCGGACCTACGTGAATATTCTCAGTGCTTGGAGCAGAGAATTCACGCAGAGTCTTCTCAGCCATCGCTTCTCAAAATGATGTAAGACCCTTCTTCCTATGGTTGTTCCTGATAAGAGTTAAAATTCTACAACCAATTCCTGCACTTACCCTATAAAATTTTCTAAATAAAATATGGGTAAGTCTGCTAAAGCAAAAGGTTATGATCTAAACATGATTTTAATATATTTGATTTCCATAAAGGTTCACTCATATAAGATTCTAGAAAAAGATGTATATCCTGGCGAATCAATAATCCTAATAAATTATCCTAATAACAAATAAAATTGCCATCCCCGGCAACGGCGCCAGAAATGCTTGTTGGTATTTTTAACATCACTTCACGTTAAGTTGTCATCCCTAACATGATGCCAAAAACCAAGGATAAAAATAATCTACACGCAATAGCTCTAATCAGAATATATCCGCAAGCGCACAGATAATTCTCCCGTTGTAGCATTTTACCTAGAGTAAGTATTCCGAGTATCGTTGATTTATTTTATGCCAAAAGGATAAAGCAACATTCTATCTATTAGGAGTGGGTTGCTAGGATTAAGATTAATAAATGAACATTATCATAACCTATTACACCAATGCTTTAGCAATAACTAGTCAACAGTAACGATAAATGATAAATGATAAATGAGTAATTAAGATAGATAGTATTCCAGAGCTAGAATATAGAGACTCTCTAATGTAGTAAAGCAATCTAGGGACTTAATTTAGAAATAAAGAAACCTATGTAATTACCAATATAAAGTCTACAGCCTACTCCATTGCTACACATTCTCATCTATAGAGCAATAAACTCAGAAAACATCATAAGGAGCATCAACTAATGAGGATATTACGACAATGAAGTCACCTCCTTCGCGACCATGCTCGGCTAGTCCTACATACGGGGGGTGGACTACAGAGGAACCAACGCAGCTATCACCTACGCGGACTACCACATGACCCGGCACATCAGGGTGCCTCCGTAGGTACACAATATATCTAGACACCACGTCTACATAATGCGCACCACCCCGACCCACTCGAGTATTGAATCAGCGCTTTTACGATCATATAACAATAATCATCATAAACTACATCTATATCGAATGTGCAACTAGAATAAACTAAGAACTGAATAAGTAGCAATATATTAAAGTAGAGCAAAGTCATAATAAAATACAAGATAAATTACCAAATTCTAAAAGACAGATCTAGAATCCCGAGCGGAGCGCCCGATCTCTACTTGAATCTTGCTAGACGACTAAACTAAGAACTTGAAGAACTAGAGCTCTACTTCTAATCTCTAGAAACCCTAACTTCTGACTACTCTTGACGAATGAAGCAGGAAGAATGAATTGGTGTGTTGAGGGAGGGTCTACCCCTCCTTTGTAGCCCGGTGGAGTGCACGCGCGCCGCAGGATCAAACCGACTCAACCAACGGTGGAGATGAAAACCCTAGCCGCCAGGAGAAGGTTCCAGAAGCCGGGGGCCAAACCCTAGCCCCAGGGGGTCGGGCGGCGCCAGGGTGGGGCCGGCCGGCCCCACCTGGTGGTTGTTGTGGCCCCTGCTCCTTCGGGTGTCTTTTGGAGTCTTCTTGAATCCTCTGGTGATGTTGTTGCGTCGCGGTGAAGTTTCGTGGTAAATTTGCATTGAAATCCTTCTTTTAACCTTTTCTGGAAAATCACTTGGAAATTTCACAAATAACCAAAACTCGTATAATTTGTCAGATAAAACCCTATTAGTCTACTTATTGACTGTTTAGGAGCTATTGTTGACGGTATAAAATTTGGACTTAGTGACCGTCAACACCTTCCAGCTCCATTATTGCCATAGTCATCCTCAGGTACCAGACCTGCGCAACTCTATCAGTATGATTTGTGCTAGCCACTGGCTCCCACCATATGCTTTGCTTTGATATGTAGTAAGTGGAATGCAATGGTAGAGAGAAAAAAGGTCTATATTTGGCTATAGTTTCCTATGCCAGTTCATAATGTAAATATAATATAGTTTATCAGGTTTTTCTTTAACCTGGCTCATCCACATATCCATCCATTCCATCCACATCCACATCCACATCCACATCCATACATCTCACCACACTCTCACTCTCTAGTCATCAAGGAAGACTCCCGCTCCTCCTTGCCTCAACGGCCTCAGCCGGAATCCAACAGCACCCTGGGGGAGAAAAGAATTGGACACCTCTCACTATAATGAACATATGGTACTCACGGGAATGTCCATACCGGGGACACGGCTATACATATAGATTTAGTAACTCTGCAAAGCTTGTACACCTAGAACCACAAGATCACCATCATCGATGATGCCTCGTCTAGGCTGATACCAAGCCACCGCCTAACTAGCCTGATGCCACTCTACCACCTAGCTCTAGGGCACCCCGGAGATCCACCAGCACGCTGAGACTGTGAGACGTGGTACCAGATCCCTGAGGGTTCCACGTTGTCTCAGGAGGGTGTGGGTCTTGGCACCCGTACCTCCCTACACTATCACCTACCAACCTAGTAGTACTAGCAGGGGGTCAGCTAGCCATCAAGTCATTTCCCGTCCATCAGGAACGAGTGGTGTGTACGAAATGGTCCCATGAACAGCACCCTCGCCCAATCAGTCCTTAGAAGGACTGCACAGGATATCTTCACAAGGGGCTCAACGCCTCGTGCCTCGATGGCACCTCCATTCCAGGGATTCGTCCCATGAAGACACTCCTCCCCGAAATCTAATCACACGACATGTACCCGCCACAGGTACTCTCACATAGGGAGTGCCCAGATCACACTCTCCCGACCAGACTTGTCCCCTGACTCATTGTAGGTCCCGCCCAGTCGACACAACCCTCACCATACACCCAAGACACACGCCAAGATCTCTCCCTTGTTAACCCAGTTATCCAGTTTACGGCACCATGTGCCTTAGCCACACACAAGCATGTATGAGTAAAGTGTAAGTGTGTAGCAAATATCATGAAGTAGACGGGCACCTATCCTAGCAGCGGGTGTGTAGGAGAAAGGTTGTGTCAAGGTAATGGTTTATCAAGCAATCTACCATGCATCCTATCTCAGTTCATTTGCATAAAGTAAAGCACTAGTAGCTACATATTGCATGCCTAATAGGATTCTATGAGGTTGGGTGGGATGTGGCACCTATTTAAAGCAATCCATAGTCATCCATATCCAGTTGTCCTCGTGCCACCTGCCCCCTGTGGGTCTCTAGCCGGTCCATCGTCACCGCGATGCAACTACCTCGGTATAGCGACAAACAAGGCAAGGAGGAATCAATCCCTAACCAAAATCAATACTCCCCCAAAAGGCAATAAGATACAGAAGGAACTAGATAACTCCAAATAAACACTAAAAAGACTTAGCCCTCATGGAGAGTGTCCAATCCTCAGGCTCCAAACCAACAGAAGTGGTTGTTTGTTAAGCATAAGCTCGGATCGAGGCCTCAAAATAGCCAGTACCCCCTGGGTCGACCATGTCAACCTGTACGGCTCTACGAGAAGAGGCTTTGATCATAACTTAACTTAAACAAATACCACGGACAAATACCACGGCTTGTGGCCTCTCAATCTGAACATCATGGAAATTGGCGGGAACCGAGGGATCACAAGCAAGAGGGACAGGAAAAATAGGAACAATAGGGTTTGGCCCTTGTGGCCTTTAACCTGCAAGTCGTAACCACTAATAGGAATCAAGAGGAACGAGTAACGCAAAACCGAAGGGTTGTGACTTGGTTCCAAGGTACGTCAGCTTTCCCGCCATGACAACCGACGGTAGCAAAAGAGATTGGAACACGAACAGCAGAGGAGCAGCTACAGGCCCTCTCGACCCACAAGACACAACAATGTCGAGAGCCGAGAAATGAGTAGCACCACAGGGGAAGAGAGAAAGAGAGTTAGCTAGGCATGTCCATGTCACGCTCTTGGTCACATCCTCGATGAGGATGGTTTTCCAATGGTCGATCCAGTCGACTCGCATAAGTCCGAGAATAGGACATAGACCATAGCTTCGCTAACTAGAGGAGGTAGTCCGGTCTTTGATCCAATCATCATGGTTGAGATGGGATCAAACAGAACGGGCTAGCGGGGAAGAATAGAAGGTAGAAATAAGAGGGAGCGATGGTCTACCCCTTCCAATGCACATGCCACGGCAAAAGGCGAGGCATCGAAGAGGGGCGATGCACGAGAGATCACGAGTGCCTAATCCACTTGTAGGGTACCTCAACCAAGGTGCACTATATGCACTAAGGCATTCTTAGAGTTCTCAGCGATGCATGAGAGATCACGGGCGAGAAGGCATGGCACAGGCATAGATATAGATATCAAGTGCATAAAGAAAAGTGGGGCTTTTGCCGATGTTGAGGATGGCGTCGGCGGGTTTCGAATGTTGGACCTTGGCGGGGACGACGTCAAGGATGGTTGGGCTCCTGTGAAGCATCGTCGAAGGTGGCAGGAGGGTCACGGCCAACTGGCCTTGGCCCTGGCTAGCTGTAGCTTGTCGGAGCCACTCGTAGCCAGGTCTGGCCGCCTGCAGCCACCCCAGGCCAGCTGCTGGCCAGCAGCGGCTGGCTGTTTCGGGCCACAGCTGGCTGTGGCTAGCCAGCGGCGGCCGCCGGTGGCTGGGAGCTGGCTGGGTGCGTCTCCACGCGGCGGGAGGTAGTCGGAGCTCCGGAGGATGGTGCGGTGACATCGGGACTCTTCTGCGGAGTGGGAAGCAATGGCACGAAGGCCGGTTTCAGTCGTGTGCAGCAATAGATCATGCCAAAGTGGGGTTTTTGGGGTGCTGTAGGCTCACCGGCGACGTTCTCCGGTGAGGTGGGCTTTGCTGGGTGGTGTGGTGATGAGACCCGGCTCGGCAACCAACGCCGAGGTTGGCATGGTGAGGAGGATCGGGCGACGGGCGGGGCGCACCGAGCCGAGGTGGAGCCTGACCGCCGACGCCGTGACGCTGGCGTGGCACGGCTCGCGCGCGGTTGCATGCGCGTGGCGGGGGCACAGCCTCGGGCGCTACCGAGGCCGGGCGTTGAGGCAATACGCAACCGTGGCGATGGCGATCACGTGGCACGCTGCGGCGCCACTACTGGCGTGGTGGTGCTCAGCGTGGTGAAGAGCAGAAGAGCGGCGCAGCGAGAAAGGAAGGAGGCAGCGGCGCGGCGGCTTCCTGGAAGAAGGAGGAGAAACGGCGGCCGGGGCTTAGAAAAGAAGGAGGGAGCGGCGCGGTGGCTTCCTAGAAGAAGGAGGAGAAACGGTGGGTGGCGGCAGCTGGAGCTCTTATATATGCACGGCGAGCTAGGGCTTGGAGCTTTGGACGGTGATCCTCGGCATCTGTACGCGGCCCTGCCACGCGACGTGCATTGGCACGGACGTCGAGAGGCAGGCGCGGGTGCCGAGGGAGCGGGCGCGCGCGTGGCATAGCGGCGGCGGCGACGCCCAGGGAGCTCGTGCCCCCCTAGGGTTGGCGTGGGGCGCCCGGCTGTTGGGCCAACTGGGCCTCACGGCCATTAGCGGGCCCGCAGAGAGGAGGAAGCTGCGTGTGGGCCTCGACGGGAGAGGGAGAGCACGCAGTGGGCCTCGCGCGCGGTCGCTCTAGCGGCCTGCTGGGCTGTGGCCCAAGGGATAAGAAAGGGTTTTTCTTTTATTTGCTATAATCATATGAGGGGAATTCTAAGGAATTTAGGGGTAAAGCAAGAGAGGTTTGTGAGAGAAACCAATTATGATTCCGAGATAAGATTTTTAAGGAAGAAAATTGAATGGGGAAAAAGGGATTCTCTCCCCCTTCTATGATCCTAGGTTTGAGAGGGGTCAAAAGAGGATTTAAGAGAATTCAAAAAGGAAATGCGGGAAGAAAGGAAAAAGCAATGGAAATGTTCCCCTTGATTTTGTGAGGTTGGGCCAATGGATTTTTCAGAAAGACATAGAGAGGATTTACGAGATTTATTTAAGTGGAGTTCAATGGAGAATTAGCGAAAAGGAATTTCCCTTGATGACTCTAGAAGTTTTGTGGGAGAATTAGATGAAGATTGAAAGGAATTGCTATGGACTTGTGCTCTTCACGCATGGAACCCGAAACAAACTCAAGAGCGTTAGCACTCTGCTACAAGCATTGTTATATGAAATGCAACGATTTACTAGCAAACTTCTCCTTCGTTTGACTAAAATCGACCTAGCTCTACAAGCTTCACACATTGCAGGAAAAAAATTTAAAAAGTTCAGATTTTCGGTGTTTGGTAACCCGGGATGTTACAGTAAGATAAAGAGATATACTAGACCCCAAGCCTCCACGACGAGATCCGAAAAGAAGTCTCTCAACTCTAGCTCTCAAGTTGCTAATCTACTACATTGAAGAGTCTAGCACTAATCTCCCTAGTGTGTTGATTTTCATGAGAGTATGATCCTCAATGGGACACCTCTCGAATGGAACCCAGATAAAATATGAATTAGGGTTTCAGGGGATTGCCTCCCCCTAGGATCTAGGGCTGCTTTTATAGCCCAGGGCGGTGAATGAGAGCCATCGGATCAAACCGACCTCGAGGGACGGTGGAGATTCATCCTCAAAGGTGGTGGAACCCGTGGGTCAAAGTGGGCCGCAATTGGGCTTAGAGTGGGACTAGCCACCGGGGGGGGACCGGCCAGCCCACTTTTGTGGCGGCTGGGCCCCTCCCTCTGGCAGTGGGTCTTGGGCTCCATCTTGAGTCATAATTTGTAGGTGTCGTGAGTAGAATCATTCTTTGTTGTCAGTTTGCTTGTTTACCTACCACGGGCCTTGGTATGTGGGATCTCTCACATTTAGTCCCGGTTTGTATTAAAAACTGGGGCTAAAGTTTACTGTTCACACCTACCACGAGCCTTGGTATGTGGGACCTCTCATCTTTAGTCCCAGTTTTTAATACAAACCGGGTCTAAAGGTGAGAGGTTCCCACCTATCACCATGCTCGTCACCCTTATAAAAACCGGCCAACACGCGCGCCATGCATATCCACAGCCAGAAGTCTGCCTTACTCACGTCTCTCTGTTCTTTGCCCTATTAGCTTATATCCACAGTTCAACACTACATATGACCTCTCTGTGGGAGAAAGCCCTACACATATGTCTAGTCAGCAATGATGCACACATAATGAGGTATTAGAAGAATGTTTTTGAAGATAGAGAAGATAGAGCCACGGCGGAGCTTCCGAAAGCTGGGAGTGAAGCCTACGCAATATAATTGTTGCATGGGCTGTCAGCGAGGTTGATGGATCCGTTCAATCCTGTGTGCTCTAGACTGTCTGGTGTGTACCCATACCCCTCGGTGTGCTCTGGACTATCTGTGAGGCATGGGTTCATCACAGCTCGCCAATGCCCCTAAGCTTCTGTCTTCAAGAAAGCGTGGTTCGTTATCCACCTCCGGCATGCTCTAGTGCCTATTCGACCCCCAGTGTGGTGCTAGAAGAATGTTTTTGAGATGGTTATTTTATAATGTCTTGATACACTTTGATTATAACATTTGCCTATTTAGATATAGGTTCTGTTATCGTATATGTTGGTGGCCGATTTAACGTGCGGTGAACAATATATTTTACCTCTTTGTCGGATGGAGAAATTTTGTGTGAATTTTTAGAATTTAAAATTAGAATTCATAATATTTTTGAAATGACCTCGGACTAAGAAAATAACCTAAACAAAAGCAAAAGCAACCTAACTACATTCCCAATTATTAAAAAAATATAATTATAATTGAGGGAATATATTATAAAACATTTTAAAAATATAATTAGAGTTTATAGCATGTATTAAAAAATTATAACTGTAGTTGTATATGAATATGAAAGTAATAAAAGGATATAAAGAAAACCTGTTGCATGGGCGGAAACGAACCTGCTGTGTAGGCAGCAGTTTTGGAGCGCGCCAAAAATTTGCTTCAGTCCTAGGTAGGACCACGAACCGGGACTAAAAGTGATTTAGTCCCGGCTTAAGAAATCAACCGGGACTAAAAGTTTAATTGATATATTAAACTTTATTATTTCAAGTTGATATTTTTATTAGCATGGTTATGATTTAGTGATGTACGTATTCTATGATTTTGTCAAGATCTTTCATCTCCTACAAATACATGAATAAATTAACCATGGTTAACTTTGTTTATTTATGAAGAGAGGCAAAATAGATATTTTTAGTGCAAAACAATATTTTACTATGTAGTTCTCATCATGTAGAGTCTAAAAGATTTTATGGTATAATTTTAGGTCACTTATATGATTTGATATCTATTTTATAAAAGTATTTTGTTGGCCACAAAGTGTCCACTAACCAATTTGTTAAGAACTAGAGTGTCTTTCAATAAATCGCTCAAAAATGGGTGTTTGCCAGCAAAAGAGCCATCACATGGCATGTCCAAATGCAATTTTTCTCAATTAATTAATATATGAACGAATAAATATTATTGAGCTATAAAACTATTAGGGAAAAAAAGTCTACATCACCCTCTCAATTATGAGGAGTGGATTACTTAACTATGAAACCGTCTATTCTACCCCTGAACTTTCCAAAATAGGTCAAATTATCCCCAAAAGCGGTTTTGAGCGGTGGTTTTGTTACAGTAAATTGATTTTGTCTTTTTCTTTTTTATTTATTTCTACTGAATTTTTGAAAAATCATAGTAAATTAAGAAAAATCATAAAATAGAAAATCTAATTTTATTGGACTCCACATGAGTAGATCTACACAGCGAACATATAATATGTATGTTTTAATATAAAGTTTTTGTTCAAACTTTAGATCTATGTTTTTCTGTAATTAATTGGAATAATTTATAGTCATAGTCTCTATAGTCGAAATGTGGTAAAATTTTTATGGTGGGCTTATTATTATATGCTTGAACTATAGTAAAAATTTCATACTCATTGGATATATAACTTATTTATAGATTTATTTAGGTTTATGCTTAAATTTTTGCTTGTTAAATATAAATTAATTTATAACTAAGTTATACATGATTCAATGACTTTGAAATTTTTATTATAGTTTAAGGATACAATAATTAGCTCACCATAAAAATTTCACCACTATTAGACCATAGAAACTACGACTATAAATTATTCCAATTAATTATAGAAAAGCATAGATCTAAAGTTACAGCAAAAATTTTATACTAAAGCATACCATATTATATATTCATGTGTAGATCTACTCATGTGGAGTCCAACCAAATTAGATTTTCTATTTTATGATTTTTCTGTGATTTACTATGATTTTTTAAAAATTCAGCCAAAATAAATAAAAAAGAAAAAGACAAAACTATGTCACTGTAGCAAAACCACTGTTTAAAAGCGCTTTAGGCGGTAATTTGACCTGTTTTGGAAAGTTCAAGGGGGTAGAATAGACGGTTTCATAGTTAAGAGTGTTCCCATAGTTGGGGGTGATGTAGACTTTTTTCTAGACTATTAGAGGCCTAATCATAGAGTGGCAGAGGAGGAATGACAATGATCAGCATGTACAGAATCCAATCGGTTACTACAAAATGTGGCAAGTACTCTATACTATTTCATCAAGCACTACAACTTTGACATAAATTTGCTATCCCCATGATGATCTTAAAGAAATTTTAATTTTGACATAAATTTTGTCTTTGTCCAACTTCATTTAATTCGAAAAAGCTATGAAATTATATTATTTATGTTGCCGCTATTTTGAAAGACCATTGACTTAGTCACCGGCTCTTGAACATTGTTTTTTAAAGAAGGGTGACTAAGTAAACCGTCCTCAGCAATCACCTATTTTCTAGGGCGGTTGACATAACAATTGTCCCTCAAAATCATACTTCGAGCTTTTTCCTTAAGCCCCTTTACGCCGACCGCCCTTGGAAATTGATAATCTGTGAACATGTATTTTTAGCATGGTTTACTTAATCAAAAAATGTGATTTTAGTGACAGTTTATACGCTACAATGCCTCTAGAAAAGCCAGTTAGAGACTTTGCTCAGTAATCAACCCTTGAAAAAATATGACGATATCTGAAGAATCATTTTTTTTTAAGAATGATATCTGAAGAATCATTTCCATTTTTCGTTATTTTTTCTATCCATTTCTGGAGCTATATTCATGTTGTGATTACTAGAATATATATAAATAGTATTTGCATTAGCCTCCCTTCTTCATTACTGCTGTTTGTGTCTGTTTTGTGAAGTTTGGTTGGAACTTCACAAACCGTATGGGTGTTTCGTGCTTCCCTTTGTGGGCCAAGCTCACTAGATGGGCTGAGCTCTGTTTTACTTTTCTGTTTGGGTGTGTTCGCCTTTTGGTGTTGAGTTGTTTCCTGACACTTAGCTGTGTACCATGCATCTACGGATGGTAGAGGCTGGAACTTGGTTCGCTTATCTAAAAAATATTTACTATTACCTTTTTACTCTTTTATTATTATTATGTGCATTCCATCCCTTAAACCCTGTTTTTACCAATCCGGTTTATTGTTCTTCTCTCTCCTCCAAGGCATCAGAAGGTGCCCTATGTGGTCTACCGAGCCTTGGACACACCAGCGCACAATGGGGTCCCTTCCTGGCGAGCGTTCGTTGAGCTAACAGGCAGACTAGTCTGTCAAAATATTTTTTTAATGCACTGCAATGTGCTCTCCGCAGCATGTTTGGCTCTTTTAACATAAAGCATAGTATTATAACTTCTTCTAAACTCAAATTGGTTGCACGAGAAAAAAATTATGTCCAACTTTTGTGCTACAACTTTACAAAGCAGCAGCAGTTGTAACACCCCAGAAGAAAACAACAACATATATTTCCTTCTGGAGTATTACCACACTATCATCTAACAAGAACACTTCATCAGAGAATACGGAAGCACAATCATCATCTACGTTGAACATTAAATTAGGTCTTCTACGATGACATATCAATTAAACAAAGTTGAGCTGATCGAATAGACTCATTACAACATAATTGTTTGTTTGATGTGTATATATCGACTCACAAAGCATCCTCATAGATCATGTACTTGAGATGGGGAAACAAGCGTATGAGGTTTATGGAAAACTTCAGCAAGCAAACTGTTTTGGCTAAGTTATTTAAATCACAGTTGATTAAACATCAAATTTAAATAGCATAATAGTAGATACTTCAATATAATAGATAAACAAATAAAGTAGATACATCAATTGCTTAATAGAAATATAAATATACTAAAAACAACAAATGTAATTGATGCAATACAATGCAAATGCGAATGATGCAATGTAATGCATGACTTCACTTCTACCCACGTGTCCCAAGGAAAGGGAGTGATGGTTGCAACCACATTGTTTATCAACGTGTGTTGCTGCAACCACATTGCTCATTAATGTGCGTTGATGTACCAGTACTTACCGCACCAATTTAGCTTCTATCTACATTTGCTCTGTTGCTTTTTGTTATCAAAACTTTCATACTCCTGTGTGTGATGATGTTTGGACCTGCTCGAACTTGCTTTGGGTTACTTTTTCCTTTGTGGACGCTGGTGTGTTCTCCAGTCTTACGGTCAATGGATATTGCCTTAATCTACTCATTCTTTTGTCTACTCTTGCTAGTCATAGTAGATGGCTTCCTTAACCAATAGTTTACCCATGAATACACATAATTGGCATATTCTCTATTGGAATGTTCGTGGCATCAATGCATCTAAAAAATGGAACGCTGTTAGAGATAAAATTGAGGAAAGTGCTAGCTCAGTGATATGCATTCAGGAAACAAAACACGAAACTTTTGATCACCACTACATCAGAAACTTTGCGCACATCATAAACTTTGTGCCTCATCGATTCGATTATTTTCATTTCATCCCTTCGTCTAGGGCCTCTAGAGGCATCCTTCTTCTGTGGAATAGTATTGTTTTCTCCGGTGTTGTGCTAGACAAGAAGCCCTTTGGCATCATGGTGCATTTTACTTCAGTCCGTAGCTCGGATGATTGGAAGCTTACTACAGTTTATAGCCCATGTGATGAGCCGACTGGGTCCCAATTCATCACCTGGTTTCGCAACCACACCATTGCAGATTCTGAGAATTCAATTTTTTGGGGGACTTTAACTTTTACAGTACAGGTCTTTGAACAATCGCAATAGACCGGGTGGAAACATTGCTGACACTTTCATCTTTAGCGATGCTATTGGTCACCTTGGGTTAGTCGAGCTCCCTCTAAAGGGCCGTGCACATTTATATGCAATCGGACCCCCTTCTTGAACAGCTAGATTGGTTCTTTACCTCACCGAATTGGACCATTGACTTCCCAAATATAGAGGTCCTCCCACTTGCGAAGATTACCTGTGACCATATTTCGTGCCTGCTAAAGGAAAGTGGGAGGCCCAAACGGTTTCTCTGCACCTCATTTTTTCAGGGTATGACTAATCTGGAATGTCTGAATACTTCGTTTATCACATTGGTCCCCAAGAAAAGAAACCCTGAGACTATGATCAATTACAGGCCCATCTCGTTGCTTAACATTTCACTAAAAATCATAACAAAGCTTTTGGCAGATCGATTACAGTCCATTATTCTAAGATTAATTCATCAGAATCAGTATGGCTTCATTCGGTCACGTACCATACAAGATTGTCTGGCGTGGAGCTATGAGTACATTCACAGTGTCACCAGTCCAAAAGGCAGATAGCCATTTTGAAACTTGACTTTGAGAAAGCATTTAATATAGTAGAGCATTCAACTATCATTCAGATGATGACACACCTGGTCTTCCAGCTAGATGGTGGGGTTGGATCCAAGCTATTCTGTCCTCTGGCTCCTCAACTCGGTAATTACACCGATCACCACTTACGCCATGTGCACTATCAAACTGCCAAAAGGGGTTATTGAAAACATTGATAGGGCAAGAAAGCAGTATCTCTGGCATGGCAATGACATTGAGAAGAAGGGGGCAACTTAGTTGCGTGGCCGGTGGTCATGAAGCCGAAAAAGAAGGGAGGTCTGGGTGTTCTAAACCTTCGGTTGTAGAATGATGCTCTTCTTATGAAGCAACTAAGCAAATTCTGTAATCATGCTGATATCCCCTAGGTCCACTTGGTAAGGTACAAATATTATGGAGATAAAGTGCCACACATTGCCAGAGAATTGGGTTCCTTCTGGTGAAATGATATTCTTAGACTTAGTACCATTTTAGAGGGATCACATGCTGTGAGCTTGGAAATGACGCCTCCATCTCCTTTTGGGATGATCTTTGGACTGTCATGGTGTGTTCACATAATCTTATCCAAGGCTGGGTTCCTATGCCCGAAATGAAAATGCATCAATTCTAGAAGTTGCTCTAGCTGAGGATCTGGATAGCCTCTTCCATCTCACCCTCTCTCAGCCAGCATTCCAAGATCTTCAAGACCTGCAAGATAAGCTGTTGTCTATTTCATATGATGGGGATGCTTTGGACCGATCAACACCTATGTGGGGCTCTAAGTACACATCCAGGTGCTTCTATCATTATGTGTTCAGTAAGATGGAAGCTCGCCCCATTTTTTAGGCCATCTGGAAATCGAAGTGTACACCACGTGTCAAGTTCTTTGCATGGTTGGTGCTAGTTGATCGGCTCAACACCAAATCTATGCTTCAGAGAAGACACCTCAATGCTCAGGATGTTACCCTTTTCAATACGTGCAGTGGCCAAGCAGAGGAGGACCTTGATCACCTATTTTTTGACTGTCCTTTCGCAAGGGCCTGCTGGGATAAACTTCACTTTGATTGGGACTTGCTTCTTCCTTTGCATGATAGGCTGCTACATTTGGGGGCGAGCCAGAACCTTCCTTTCTTCACAGAAGCTGTGCTGATTGCCACCTGGGAGCTATGGAAGCTGCGCAATGATAAAGTGTTTTGTGGAAGAGATGTCTTCTTCAGTCGGTCAGACTCAAGGCTGATCTTAGATCTTCCTTTTGTGTTTGGTTAGATGCCTTTTGTTAAAAGTTAAAACTTGTCTGTAAGTATGCTCCCTCTTTGTGGGGATCTCCCCCACAGTATTTTTCGGTAAAAAAAAAAATAGGACGGGTGCAAAATGCAAATATTGTGAGATATGCACTTCATACACTTCATAATTCAAAAGTAATACCACAAGATATGAAATAATATACTTCAAAGTAAAGCAAATACCTTCAAATTTCAGATTATATGGCTAGTGTGAAATATTGCAAATTTAGTGAAAGCAACTCAAACAACAAAGCCAGGGCATGTAGACCATAGCGCCATGTTTACTTACCTTTACTGACAATCAAGCAAAAGAGCTAGGCAAGCTCCGAAGGCAAAACACCTGATCATAAGCCAACCTCAATACCAACATCATCATACCAATAAGTACAAACAACAAATAACAAACTAGAACATCCCAAACTATCTGTTTAAGCATCTACCGACTCGCTCCCGATCATGACAGCAACACTGCCCCTTCACTTTGTCATATAGAAATCACCATACATTCAAAAATTATGAAAATCTACTAGATGATAGAAAACTTGATTACCTACATTTGATATATAAAGATTTGGCATATGAGATCTCTAGTATAGCCTAAACATCCTCTTAACTTAACTGAAGTTTTCTGACGACCAAAACAGGGCAGCAATCTTGTAAAATCCATAACTGGAGATATACTCATCCAAAAGCTGTGTTCTATAACAATCTAGGAAGATTCACAAAATATCTACAGCTTTTGTTCAGACTAAAAGGCCAAATTCATCCATTATGAGGACTAAAGATTCAATAGATCTAAAACTATTCAGATTCCCGTCACTGCAAAACAGCCTTCTTCAAATAATCATATCTCCAAAAGTACAGAGGCTATGAATGTGATCTCGGTGTCAAAAAGAAAGATATTGAAGTCCTCTACAATTTTGTATATGGTGGAAAAAAATATTGAGGTCATTAACATGCCCTAAAACGATGATGAACAGAAACTGTGCAGACTGACAGGACTTCTGAATATGGACGAGATCAATTTCATGAATTTAGAGAATTACTCTAACTAAACCCTTCTAATTAGATGACTTGACCAACAAAACTCGACAGCAAAAAAAGTGGACTAGAAATTGACATCTCGTCTGGGGTAACCACGGCAAGCACGATGACAAACTCCTAGCGATTCACCCCGTCCTTTCTTCGTCTCCACCTCATGGCGACCTTGCTACTACGACCGTCTCGCCGTTCTGATCAGTTTTGAAGGAGATCGGGCATTCAGGTGATCGCAGCAAACCCTAGTCCTCTCCCTTTTCTTCTCTCCTTTTCCATGCGTGAGCAGAGAGGGGGCGGCGACACTTGGGATGAAGGCACGGTGGAAGGGAAAAGAAAAACCACGGCACCAGACGGATCGGACCAGGAGTCGGACAAGAGAATAGGGGCGGATTACTGTAGCAGGCTGAATACTGTAGCATTTTATTTTCTTCCTTATTTAATTCTGGCAATTAACATAAATCAATGATCCAAAAACCAGTTAATACGAATAAGTAGTCAAGCGAAAAAGAATTCAACGAGCTCGATGCATCGATCGCCTCCATTCATCCATCCGAGCTATGGACAAAAAAAGTTAAATTTCCGGTCTCTCCTTAAATCTAGTAACGTTCGCTAGAAAAAAACACTTGATCCATTAAAGTTTCATAATTATGGCATTAATTCTCGGGTATTACAGCAATAGTCAGATAATGCAAGCTAGAAAACAGTCTCATACATGGCAGCCGGACATTAGTGTCCTGCATGATATATTTTTCTAATAACAATCCTGCGGCCTTAGTCTCGCTATTCATGCATCCACTTTCTGTTTTGGACCAAACAAGTGCACAATAACGTACTGACATGCTTCTTGTAGTGTATTGCGATGTGCACCATATGAAAGATCAATCGTCTCATATTGTGAATAAGTGGACTGCACATTTCAGCTTCCTCCAACACCTCTCATCATATAGCCTAGCTTCTACTCCATGTTCTCTGCTACATCATTAATTGCGAATTTTAGCAGAGCACACACTGCTGCATGTTTGGATAAGTATACATCCACCACCTTGTCTTTATTTACAGGTAAGGTAAGGTAACCACTTCGTTTCATACAAGAAGGAAAATAAAACATCAAAAGAAATTTCAGAACTGAACGCTCATGAGTTATGAATGGGTACTTGCTACAGCTCTGGTGCTTCCATATGGGACCCTTAATTAGCAGTTAAATCATGTACATATCACATTGTTTCATCCCGATTTCATTCAATAAAAGCATACCGGAATTCATCCCGACACTAAACATCACATGACTCACGTGCCAATACAGTCAGCTATTGCTTTAGCACATAGTTTTTACAAGCTCTGATTTTTTTTTTTTAAGTAAATTTTACAAGCTCTGATGAACCCGTAGAGACGGAGCAGTATGCATTTGCAGCAGCACAGGCCTCACCAGACATGATGCATTGGGCCCACCAGTATTTGAGCCCATATATTCAGTGTCCCACCTCGATGGCTTGGCCCAAAGCACAACAACAAACAACCAGCACTTATTCTCTAAGGCCCTACTAAGTGTTGGCCCAAATCAAGGTCACCCGCAAGCTCAGGCTCAGGATGCTTGCTCGTTCACGGTGTCTCTCCTCACATCCGATGGCGGCGGCGCTCGGCAGCTAGGGCGATGTGATTGTTATTTCACTAGCATGCAAAGTTGGCTAAACCTTGATGATCAGCTTTCATTCTTCAAACCAACTAGTTCAGACATCACCCATGTTCTACTGTGTTCAGCGGTTGCAGCAGAAATATGCCAGATTTTGATTTACGAATCACTGAAGACAGGGCCACCCACATCAGTAATGAATCCATGTAAACAGGCCCATAAAGTGGAAACAGAAGCAGAAATGCTTTCCTGATCTTTTCCATCGCCCCATTCAGTTAGGTTCTAACAACAGGATCCATGGAAGGTATTTATGGGAAAGAGAATTGGGAACTGCTGGAGTTGCTCACTAAAGATAAATTCAGAAAACACTACGCTTTTCTTCCATTTAATACCTTTCAACTTCCGGAACCTTGCTCTGCCAATCCTAATGTGGATTGAGATATGCACGTACGTACATCTAGAGCTAACAATCACACGTATGGTTTACATTGCCATTGAACTAACATTAATTATCTCATTTTTATATTGATGAACAATTTCAGAGATTGAAAACTATCTGCCGTCTACAGCGGACATTGTCATTCCATTAACATTGGATGCAACAAGAACCGTCGACAGCTCTTCGTTTGTCACCCTGAGGTTGAAAAATGCTGGGTGCTTCGGCTCAGGTAGGGTCACACTGTCGTTGCTTAGCATTGCAACAACCTCTGACATAGTGGGTCGATCGGCTGCACTCTCTTGCACACAAAGCAGAGCTATGTTGATACGTCTCATCATCTCTAGTGTATGAGACTCAATGGCTAATAGTGATGTATCTACGAGTTCAAGCCATGTTTCGTCATTCCACATCTGCCATGCCTGCAAAATGAAAGTGTACAAATATCAAAATATGTAGACAAAATCTCAATTATTTCGGCAGGTTGCTTTCAGTGATCTACTTCCAGAAGAATGGGGAGAGAAAAAGACTTCGAACACTACTGTCATTAGTGGATGATCTAAGACACTGCTAGTATGCTACTCAAAACTTTGTTATTACCATTTCTGGGAGATCATTTGAAACATGAATCACTACATATTTATATCGCAAACAATCTTACGTGTCCAAGAAGGTTAATGAATTCTCCATATCGATGAAAACTTGATGTTCTTTTTCCACTGACAATCTCAAGCAATAGCACACCAAAGCTAAATACATCGGATTTGATTGAAAAGAGGCCCTCAGAGGCATATTCTGGAGCCATATAACCACTGAAAGGATGTATATCAGAAACATTGCAGTGACATAACATTGTTGGCAATTTTACAACTAGGATTGATCTTACTAATTCAAATAAAAATCTTACTATGTCCCAGCGATCGTTCTCGTATTCCCTTCAGAATCATTTGTGCTAAATATTTTTTTGCAAGCCCAAAATCTGAAATTTTAGGGCTCATTTCATAGTCCAATAGAATGTTGCTTGCTTTAAGGTCTCTATGGATGACTCATAGCCGAGAGTGCTTATGTAAATAAAGAAGTCCTTGTGCTATCCCATCTATTATCGCCAGGCGTTTATTCCAATCTAATAAAACTCTTCTTGTTTCATCTACAAAACCAATATAACATAAATATATGTTAAAGTAAAAAACTTACACACCTAATCAACCAAGTATTTGTTTATACTGTGGTACCGTGACTGAGAAGTAATACCAAAAATGAAGAAATCCAAGCTTTTATTTGGCAAATATTTGTATGTCAGTATTTTCTCCTGCCCCTGATAACAAAACATCCCAAGAGCCGAACCAGATTTGTGTGCTGGAGCTTAGCTATGAGCTGAATTTCGTTTTTGAACTCTGTTAGGCCTTGCCCTGAATGAGAAGCAAGTCTTTTAACTGCTATCTCCACCCCATCAGATAATTGGCCCTAGAGACAGGTGAACAAAAGATGGGATTAGTGACAATATTTTCCAATTTCAATTGTCCTTTCACACTCGGCTTATATACTCTACTTAGATATAATATATAATAGGCAAAATGCATAGTGAATTGCACAATGTATAATTCTCTGTTCCTCAGAATTCAGTCATTTACTGATTTTGTCTGTTCTTGTAAGCTCAAGCTTTGTGTTTTCTTCACCCTCTTACCTTGTATACAGGACCAAAGCCTCCTTGCCCAAGTTCGTTTTCTTCTGAGAAATTACCTGTAGTTTGTAATACTTGTGAGAATTCATAAATTTTGAATTCTGAATTTCTTCCATCTAGTCCCAAAATTAGTGCTTCGTCTTCACTCGTGTTCACGTAACCTAGTTAAGACTCGATGCGATACTTACTATCAGTTAAATAAGTTTATATACACTCACATGAACAAAATATTTTCCTGTAGTTTGGCTGACCTTTTATCTGCCTTCTTAGTCTGTACCAAACAATGATGCAGATGAACAATGCCAGAGGTGGAACAACCAAGGCAATGGCCAAAATTTTGCCCATGGGCTCTAATAAGTTGGAATAGTTAGTTGGATGCAAAACATATGGTATGGTGACAATGAAAGTAATATTTTAATTAGATGGTAGTAATTAATAAATAGTACTACTGACAAAAGAAAAGTCTGCATACTCTTGGGTTTTGGTGGCCAGACAGATTGTGGCGATGGTGCTGGACTTGGAACAAGAGCATTCGATGATTGGGAGCTCCCTGTCGGCTCACCAGCAAAAAATTTACTCGTATCATACCTCAAATTACACCGTAGGCCAAGAACACGCCCCCCTTGCCGCCCTGCGAAGTTGGCTGTGGCCAGGTCGCTGAAATTTTGGATGCAGTTGTAGCAGATATCTTCAACCAGGTCAGGAGCGCACTGCGCCAAGCAGTAGAGCTGAGGAACTGTGGTGGTTCCATCATTCGTGTCCACACGGATTGCAGCGTAGTGCTTCGTCGTGGAGAGAGCTTGAGCTACTGTGTCACTCAGCATCGTCTTGAAGAATTTTGTGATGTTTCCGGTCGCCTGCTGGTTCTTGGCGTTCCAACCGGGTAACATGGGCTCTGAGCTGATATTCATTAGCATGAGCGCGCCATTGACAACAAAAGAAGTATTGACACTGCTGGAGGAACCCATGTTGAGGATGTCCATGTCGTCGGAGATGCGGATGGTTCCATCATAGAAGACGGTCGCGTCCTTGCTGAGCCCACACAGTTTCCTTGCGTTGCGTCCATGAATGCGGCATCGACACAGGTGCCACAGTATGAAACGTTGAGGTCACCGCGGCAGAGCACCACAGCGTACACGGTGTTTGGGGCGACTCCGGCGGAGCCTTTGGCGAATAGATCGCTGGGGTCGCTACCTATTGTAAGTTGGTAGTATGACAGTGTTGACGTTTAATTGGTATGTGCTATTGGCCGTGTAGCTGCTGGTGCCGCAGATCTGCCAGGGCTGAGCGGCGATCATCGGCTGGAAGCAAAGGATAAGCAAGAGCATGAGAACCATGGCTGTCTCAAGCGAAAGGGGAAAGCTTGCACTGATGGCTAACGAGGGGCATCTTAATTATTAAGCAAGGACGATCTTCCGTGGAAAAGTCACAGTTCATAGGCTCACAGCCATCATCGTCAAGGAGCAGTGCAATGAGGAAAAGTCGGACTGAATGTAAATGCATGGGCCCTCGTGGAAATTTAGTGGGTGCTGTTGGTATGAGACAAATCATGAATTGTAGAGTGCGAAAGAAATGTGGCTATCAGGATTGACTTATTGGGGTCGGTAGAATTTTGGTACCACTACTGGAATGCCCCTCTTTGCCGACTGCCAAAAGCAGTCGGCAAAGGCTCTAAAACAGGTGCAAAGGCTTTGCCGACTGCTTTCCACGTGGCAGTCGGCAAAGAACACGTCGCAAAGGTTTCATCGGCAAAGAAATCTTTGCCGCCTGCCACGTGGAAAGCAGTCGGCAAAGCCTTTACCACCTACGAACATGGCAGTCGGCAAAGGAGACGTACGCCGTCGTGAGATGACGGAGCGCGTTCCGTTTGCCGACTGCCACGCGGCAGTCGGCAAAGTCTTTTTTAAATTTTTTTTAGAACAGAATTTCTTTGCCGACTGCCATGCCTGGCAGGTGGCAAAGGCTTTTTTTTATTTTTTTCAGAATAGAAAATCTTTGCCGACTGCCTTTTTTGGCAGGTGGCAAAGGATGCTTTGCCGACTGCCTTTTGTGGCAGGTGGCAAAGCTGCCATGGTTCCTGAGATTCCAGCTTTGCCACCTGCTTTCCACCTGGCAGGTGGCAAAGCTGGAATAAGTAAATTTTTGGTATATTTTTTCTGTTTTGCATCACAGCAACTAAATCACATATATGATTATATAAATAAAATTCACATATATCGCACAGATCCACATATATATCACATAAATCCACATATATAGGACACATAAACCATAACGAAGGAGTCCAACAAATCCATCATCCAATCGTACTAATCGGGCATCGAACATCAAACATCCAACATGGAAAGGCATAACCAACATCAAACATCCTGCAAAGTAGACGAACCACATAGCCAAATCACGTGTCCCGCGACCCGCCGCCACCGTGGTGTGAAGAGAGATCCTAGCTGGCCACGAAGGCCACGGGGATGGTCCAACCTCGGCGCTGGCCTGGCCACTGTACACCCACCCGGATCCGATGTTCTGGGCAGGCAGAGGGTCGCTAGCCCACCCGGAGCCCCCTCCTGCATAGGCCTAGGAGGAACGCCACCTGGCCACGAGAGCTGTGGCTGAGGGCAACCGGTCCCACATGGCCTGGAGAAAGGGCATGTGGAGTCGGGTTCGAACCCGCCGACGTGGGTCGCACGGAGGAGAAAGCGGTCTCATTAGTACTGCAGGGATGGCCGCACAAGCGAAAAAATACAAAGACTGCTAGAAACTCACCGGAGTCCCTAAAGGGCTAGGAACAGGAGGTGGACCCGGCAGCGTGGTGGAGCGAAGATCACGAAAGGCAATGGAGGACATCTAAAACCGGGGATCTCCGCACCTTGAAAAAAGCCGGCAAACTCCTTCATCCGGGCGCGCCGAGTGCTCTGGATAGCCTCCAACCGCCGGGCGATGGGCCTCTGTTGGGCCACCACCGCCGCCGATGGGCCTCCCCCTTGGGCCTTTGTTGGGCCCGCAACTCGGCCACTGGGACTGCAATATTACACCCGCGATGTTTAAACAATGCATAAGGAAAGTTACATATGTAAAACCAACGAACGACGAATAGTTACCTGAACCGTCGCGATCATCTGCGTAGAGCTTGGCCACCGAGGTTGTATGGGGACGTCCGAGGAGGTCGTGCTGTCCGATCGATGAACCTCACGAAGGGTGGGAACGGTGGCCGGGTCGATTACGCTGTGGGCAAGAAAGTATAGGCCATGCTGCTTCCCTCCTCCCGTCCTCATCAGGATGTCCGTGTCAAGGGGCTTGGTGGCTGGATTGTAGAACTCACCAAGGCACTTGCGAACTGCCTCGGTGTACTGGACCACCTTCTCGTAGGCGTTCGGGTTGGTGGACACGTCGGCCCCCTTCGTCGGGTCGTAGACGTTGTCGGGATCTTTCGCTTTGCCCTGGTGAGACAGGACGTACCTCGTGAACTCGTTGATCACCTGGCCACCATGCGACTGGGTCTGCAAGGAAAACATAAGAACGATTACACGTAATGAGAATGAATAAATAAATGAATGAATAAATAAATAAATCAGTGTGAAGGGTACCCATGTGTCCATATACGCTGGCCCAGTCCTCCCCTTGGCATGTCCGGACTTCTCCCTGTGCCTCGCGTACACCTCCAGCGTCGTCCACGAGTCCACAATCGCCTCCCAGCAGTCCATGTGCATTTTGCACCAATCAGCAGGATACTACAGAAAACGTGCATTTGAGTGATCACTCCTGAATTAGAATGGAATGAGAATTAATTTTTCCTACTTACCCTAAGGTAGATCTCCCTGGGGAGGTCAGTTTCGGGCGAGAGGATCATCGCCCTGGCTTGCGACTTCGGTAGCGACTGGCCAAGCACCTCGGCGTGGTAGTTGATGAGGACCTGGAGGTGCGTCTCGTAGTACATGTCCTTCAGTCTCTCCATGCAGACCTTGTCCTGCACTCACGACGCCTCGATCTCATGTCCCGGCTCGCCGCGTGTACCACTCCTCGCATACGATATCATGTATCATTTCATTATTTCAACAACATCCAACAAATGCATTGACATTAACAAAGTGGTGCGATGAAGACTCACCTAGAACTCCCTCTTGATCACGTCGGCAAGGGGGACCTCGTTTGCGTCCTTGACCTTGTAGAACTCCGGCCACTTATTGGGTGGCTTTTGGATCCCATCTATGGTGACAAGGCCAGGGTAGTGCTTCTTAACCAGGAGGCCCAGCATGCCGTTAATAGGCGTGAACTGCCCCCGTTCACAAGCTTCCAGTTGCAGCACGAGTCATTAAGAACAACTGTTAGTCTGAAGTTCAACATGTCATATGAATAAGTTATGAAAACATGAATGGTTACTTACTTGGGACCCTCGGGTCGAATCACCGGACGGTGGGCTGCCGCGAGCAGGGTGGAAGGGAGGCGCGTGATCCCGGGCTGGTAGGGCTTCCTCGAACCTGAGGAAGACGTCGCCCCTAGTGTCGCCCCGCTCCCCGCCCCCTGGCTGCCCCCGCCCCGGGCGCCTGGTCCCGGCCGCCCCGTCCCTCGCGCCCCCCGTTCTTGTCGCCCCGTCCCTAGTCGCCGTGCGGGGAAGAGCTCCCTCATCGACAAGCGACGTGTGCGGGACCTCGCAGACGACTCCACCAACGGTGCCTCCTCCTCCACCTCGTCGTCGACGCCGGTCGACATGTAGATTGAGGTGACCTTTCGTAGCGGTCGTCGACGTCTGCCTCCACCCGGCATTTTATCCTGTACCTGAAATGACAAAGATTAAACCAATTAGCACAAATAATCGATAAGTACTTTTAAAGAGATGCAAAATGAATGAAACATAATTGCAAAGTAATAATAAGAACAATATAGTATTACATCAATTAGTAACCGAAGTCCTCATCATCACTATCACCATTGTCATCATTGCCTCCACCGTCATCACAATCACTGCTGTCATCATCACTATCAATATTATCAAAACTGGATGGAAAGAAGAAGCCGGGTGGAAAGATCATCTCCAACTTGCAAATCAGCAGCGGTGCAAGACACTCTAGGTCATGAATCACTTCTCGAGATAACTCCCTGGCACAAAGCTGACGAAAGAAATAGCTCAACTCTGCCAAAACGCGCCAAACTGGCTTGGGGAGGTATCCACGGGTCATCGTAGGAAGAAGTCACTCAATCCATATATAGAAGTCATGACTCTTCATCCCTAAGACTTTCATAGTCTTAAGGTTCACTCCCCTACTCAGATTCACCGCATAGCCATCAGGAAACAGTAACGCCTTCATCTACTCCAGCACTTCCTTCCTACCGCTCCTTTTTAGGATGTAATCGGCTGGCCCCCTTCTCCAATTCTTGCCCGATGCATGGGTCTTCATCACTAGCTTTGGTCCATTGCAGATCATCTCCACGTCAAGTCTAGGCTTGACGTTGTCCTTTGACTTTTGTTTTATGTCCATCAGGGTTCCCCAAAGTGCCTCGGCGATATTCTTTTCTGTGTGCATCACATCGATGTTGTGTGGAAGCAGAAGGTCATTGAAGTAGGGGAGCCTAGCCAAGCCCGATATATGGGCCCACATGTATTCCTCACCGTACCCAATAAAACCACCAGTGTCTTTGTCGATTTTGAGAGCCTGTAACTCGGCAAGGACCTGGGCACCGCTCTTAAACTCAGGAATAGGGTCGGTGACTTCAACACCTTTAGTGAAGTGTTGGGTGTCTCGTCTGAATTCATGGTTCTCAGGGAGGAATTGACAGTGTTTGTCAAACAAAGAGTACTTGCCACCCTTCAACCAGGTGAACATCATAGATTCCATGCATACTAGGTAAGGGAACTTCCTGTGAACACATCACCCACAGAATATGCCATATGCTAGGAAGTCATGCATTGAATATAGATACCACGCATGCATTGTGAAGTTCTTCTTTGTAGCTTGGTCGTATGTTAGTACCCCTTTTCCTAAGCATGTTCCAATTCATCCCACAGTGGCTGCATGAACACACCCATATTGTTGCCCGGGTGTCCAGGTATTGTCAGTGACAATAACACATTCTTGGGTTCAAACATGACGCCGGGGGAAAGATTGAGGGGGATCACAAATATAGGCCAACAAGTGTACGGGGCCGCATGTGTTCCATACGGATTGAACCCATCTGTTGCTATGGCTACACATACATTCCAAGCGTCCTTAGCTTTGTCAGGATACTGCATATCGAAGTACTGCCATGCCTCAGCATCCGATGGGTGTACCATCTTGTCACTGTATCTTTTGCCATCCTTGTGCCATGTCATCTGCTTCGTGGACTCCTCTGTCATGAACATCCGTTGGAGCCTCGGGGTGAGTGGAAGGTATCGGACGACCATCTCGGGGACCTTAGACTCCACCTTCTTGCCATCACCACCATCCACCTCCACATACCTAGAGGCCTTGCACTTTAGACAGTGCGTTGCAGCCTTTAGTTCTTCTCCCCTAAATAGGACGCACCCGTTAGGACAAGCATGGATCGATTCATACGGCATCTTAAGTGCATGGAGGAGCTTCACCGACTTCGTGCGTGTTCTTCAAAGATAGCGTGTGATCCTTCGGAAGCATTGTGCCCAAAACTGTCAACATGAGATTGAAGCCGTCTCGACTCGGGCTCAATCTGCGACTTCAACCCTAGAAGGCGACCAACAAAGATCCGGTTGTGACATTGTTGTCTTCTCGTGAAGGGGCTTACGCACGAGAAGACATCATTTCATAGAAAGCCTTTGCGGTTTCCTCTGGATCCTCCTCCATCAATCCTTCATTGCCATGTGCCTCGTTATAGTCTACCACCATGTCGGCCACCCCAGCATCTCCATCATACTCCTCGAGATGTTCTCTCACCTCCTCCTCTCTAATACGCGCTTTCGCTTCACCATGGAAGATCCACCTCTTGTAGTTTTCCACAAATCCGTACTTGAAAAGATCTTTGTATACCTCCCTCTGTACTTTTCTTTTTTGGTTCTTACACTCTCTGCAGGGACACAACGTTCGATCCGACCCTTGAACCGCCAGCCCAAATGCTTGCTCCAAAAAATTAATGGTCCCCCTAACCCATTCATCACTCTTCCTCTTAGTTGTCCAGCCAGTGTACATCCACTCAAGGTCATCCATCCTCTGTTATGCGCCAATGTAAGCGAGAAATAAAGCCATTATTTGCATCTACAAGTCGTTTCTACCATCTAATAGGTGAAGGATAGGTCCTAATCCCACCCGAGGATGCGTAGATGGGTTAGCTTCCATGCTCTACTCCCGTTCGAGATGGAATTTCGGCAACATCTCCCCCCTGTTCTCCCGATACACGTCCCGGCGGGAGAGTGTGTATCCAGAGAACAACGGAGAGGTGAGGGCCGAAACTCTGACCCGAATGGGAGTGGAACATGGAAGCTAACCCATCTACACATCCGTGGGCTATCCAAAAATCATGGACAATCTGAAAGAGATACTATCGCAGATATGCATTGATCAGCATACCAATGACCACGTATCTCTTTCGGGCGGGAGACATCTAACTCGGCTACGCAATCTATAACTACTATAAGAATGAGAGGTGAATTATACTTAGGGTAGCGGCACAAAGGCGGGTAGCAGGGCGGTGAAGACTCGACGCGGTGTAGGAAGAACCGCAGCGCCCACGAAGACGATTGGAGTCACCGAGTACCTCCCATAGGTGGTCCAACAAAAAAGAAAAAAAGGTTAGTATCCACTCAAAAATTTGGCAGCACCTCCCCACCACGGGGAGACTCTGAAACCTGCAAACAAACAACGTCGCGAAGGCCGATAACCACCGCGGCATGAAGGCCGATAACCACAACGGCGTGAAGGCCGATAACCACCGCGGCACGAAGGCCGACATCACAACGGCATGAAGGTCGACATCACAACGGCATGAAGGCCGACAAGTATTGAAGGGGTTAGTATACCTTGCTCTCGTACTCGGTTCGACGACGGTGGGGCTGTTAGCGGGACGTACACGCCATGAAGACGGTCAAGGCACCTCTTCACCTTCTCCCCTTCTCTCTTCCACCTTCTTCTTCCTTCTCCTCTTCTTTTTTTTTCTTCTCCTTCTTCCTTCTCCCTTCTCCTTCTCCTTCTTCATTCTCCCTCCTCCCTTCTCCTCCTTTCCTCGTCCTTCTCCCACTTGAAGATGACTGAGGGCCGGGGGCGGGGAGCGGGCGGCCGCGTGTCGGCTCGGGCGCGGGAACGCTGGGTCACGCAAAGACGGCCGGGCGGGCGCCGGGCGGCCGGCCGCGGCCAGAGGCGGCCAGCCGCTGGGGGCGGCCGACGGGGCGGGCGCCGGGCAGCCGGCCAGGGCGGCCGGCCGGGTCAAGGCCGGGGTGGCGGCCAGCTGGGCCGGACGGGCGGGCCCGGGGCGGCCGGGGCGGGAAGCCGGCAGGGCTGCCACGGTGGGTGGACGGCGGGCGGCTGGAGGCTCTGGCCGGAGTGGGCGCGGGCCGGGCAGCCGGGCCGCCAGGGCCAGGGCGCTGCCGGAGCTCGAGCGCGCGGCAGACGGACGGGACACCGGGGCGGGCGGTGGCGCCTACTGGAGGCCGGCGGCGGGGTCGGCCGTGGCGGTGGGGCGGCAAGGGGAGGGAGGCGCGGGCGTGGGGGGCAGAGGAATGAGGATAAGTTTAGATTTTGGGCCGGGCCGGAATTTAGGGTTACGGGCCTTTGCCGACGCCCCCCGTGAACAGCACGGCAAAGGATTTTTCATTTTTTTTTAATATACAGTCTTTGCCGACTGCTCTAGGATGAGGCAGTCGGCAAAGAGTTTATGTATTTTTTTTTCTTCTTTTATTTAATCAGTAACTTGCTTTAGATTTTTTGAAATTTTAAACATAGCCTCCACATGCAATAAGAGTGAACCTTAAAAGTTTCGTGATTTTTTGACCCTTTTTGCTATATATCGTTAATTAATTTCTTTTAATTGAATTTTCAGCCGCACAATCCTACTCTGAACTGCAGGTGCATGAAATAATGAAACTTAGCCATTCAAAAATGATATTCGTGTTGAAGAGTCTATTTTGAGGCCGTGTCCAGAAACTCACCTAAAATTTTGAAGTCCTTGCCCCTAGAACATGACCATCTATGTGTGGTAGAGGTGCTTTTTAATTATATAAAATTCAAACGAAGTCAGAAAATTACGAAACTTGATGAGGTGTAATGATATCACATGTGGAGCCTTTGAAAAAAATTTGAGAAAGTTTAGAGGAAGTTGCGACGCTGAATGTCCAAAACCCCAACATCTCGCATAAGAGGAAACATGTGATCATATGTGAGATATCCGGGTTTTGAACATTCCATGTCGCAACTTGCTCCAAACTTTTTTAAATTTTTACCATAGGCTTCACATGTGATAACATGACACCTCGTCAAGTTTCATAATTTTCCGACTTCGTTTGAATTTTATATAATTAGAAAGCACCTCTACCACACCTAGATAGTCACGTTCCATGGACAAGGACTTCAAAATTTTGGGTGAGTTTCTGGACATGGCCTCAAAATAGACTCTCAAACTTGAATATCATTTTTTGAATGGCTAAGTTTCATTATTTCATGCACCCGCAGTTCAAAGTTGGATTCTCCAGTGCAAAATACAATTAAAAGAAATTAATTAACAAAATATAGAAAAAGGGTCAAAAAATCACGAAACTTTTTAAGATTCACTCTTATTGCATGTGGAGGCTATGACAAAAGTTTGAGGAAGTTTGGAGCAAGTGACGACGTCGAATGTTCAAAACCTAAATTCAAATCTCAAAAATAAAAAATTACTTCCTTTGCCGACTGCCTGACGGCGCGGCAGGTGGTAAAGGGGACGGCGGTGGGTGCCGTTTGGCCGCAGCCACCTTTGCCACCAACGTTTTTTTGCCACCTGCCAGGCAGTCGGCAAAGGACGTCTTTGCTGACTGCTGGGAGTGGCCGACAGCTCAGGAGATAAGGGCAGTCGGCAAAGACTCCTTTGCCGACTGCTCAGTGGGGCAGGTGGCAAAGAGCATGTTTGCCGACTGTCCTTCCTTTGGCAAGTGACAAAGGATGCTAGCAGTCGGCAAAGCCGAGTTTTTCCTGTAGTAGAAACTTTCAAAAAATCTAACTATATGACCACTAGATTTTTATGTGTTGCTATCTCTACAGTTTAATACATGCAGCTACCCTGTCAAACTTATCTACAAAAGTAAAGCACTCAACTCACACATACTGTGTACGCAAGGTACAGTTTAGCACACTAGCAGCTACCCTGTCAAACTTGTCTACAAAAGTAAAGCACTAGATTACTTTAACTAAGGTATTGTGGAAAGCTTGCGCTTTTTTGCTGGTTCTCACTATCAAATGTGAAGTAATTTCAGTAATAAACTTAAACACATTAAAAATAAAAAAGAGATAGTTCGAATATATAAAGAAATGTTGTGAACCATGGCTGCTAAAAATTAGTCTAAAATTGCTCTGTGTTGACACCAAATTCAGATACAGATCACACACCAGTAAGGGCCCTGCTCGCTTTAGGTTACAACCAACCTATCACACGTAGGAAACAACTCTAGAATCAGCGAAACCAATCTAAAGGCCGATTAGTCCGATTTAGAGCCCATTACCTTCGCCGCAAAGACATGGGAACACCTCCTAGGAGGACAGCCATTTGGGGTGATGCATGTCTAGCGTTGTTCTAGGATCAGCAAGGCCACCTAAAAGGCCGTTGGATATCGTGGAGAGATACAACAAACAGTAACAAATTTGGAAAATAGGATAAAAGGTGTTATAGATGAAAGAAACACGGTAATGTTGGATCCTTCAATGGGCTATGATCATCTAATATATAGAGGAGGTTGTCTTATCCTAGTAGAAAACAGATCCAGATCCTAATTCCACGTTTCCTACATTAAAACATGTCCAAAAAAACTGATTTCGAAAGTAATCGGTTGGACTCCAACAACGATACTGGCCAGGCCGGTTTTGTCGGGGCAGAGGAGACCGAGCACAGCAGGGCACGTAGGGGAATTAGCTTGGCCAGTTTTATTGAGGGCCAGTCATCCCTGGTCGATCAGCAGCAGAGAAACCGGCCTGGATGGTTTAGGATCTGGCCACACCAGGTTGGCAAGGTGAGCGCCACCCGTTTTCTTCTTTTTGCCTTAGAGCTCCAAATGCAATGCTCCATCATATTTTCCATACTCGTTTTATTACCAAAAACATTGCTGGAGTGTTCCTCTCATGCCTTCGCCATTTTTGATCATCAACACTCTGCCACCTTCCATTGCTATCGGCTCAGCCCAAAATTTCATTATGATCTTTCTCATAGGTTTTTACCAAGGTATATCCATACATATGCAGATTCAGATTTTTATTAGATAAAAAAGATGTCAAATTTCCTTGATATCACACCTTGTTGGACTCAGACGGCTTCTGCTTCATATTACACCTTGACTCTAAAAGAGGGTGTAAATCAGACACATATTTCTTCACTATCAAGCATGTCGACAAACTCATAGAAAACACAATCTACTGGTTCTCATATATTGACCACATCATAGCTAACTCTGGGCCAGCTATTCACTGCTCCAAATAGCGTTGGCTGTGGTATGTCTACCCTAGGTCAATGCAGGGAGTGGAAAATGTCAATGCAGGGAGTGGCAAATGATAATGGAACATTTGCAATGATCAATTTTCTATTCAGTTTCCACCACCATCTTATCTGTCTTCAAGAAGGTAGTGTAGTGAATTCTAGAAAAAAAATGCTATTTTTGGAACAATTATTTTTTTGGAAAATCTCAATCTAGAAATATAAAAATTTTGCATCCAGATTTATTGGAAGAAAAGAAACGCCAAATATAAATGACATGGTATCCGTACTTATCATCTCTTTATATCACACTTGTCATACTCATGATGTTGCAAACCACGCGGTTATTATTTCACTATCATGCAAAGTTGGCCAAACCTTTGATGGTCAGATTTCATTATTCAAACCATTTAGTCACATCAGACATCACTCATGTTCTACTTTGCTCTGTAGTTTTTTTAGTGGATACTGTACTCTCTAGTTGCAATGGAAACATTCCAGGTTCTGATTTATTTGTCTTTGAAGAAAACACAAATATCCTTGTAAACACCCATAAAAAGAAAACAGAAGCAAAAGTGGCTTTATCATCGTTCTTTTGCATTGACCCGTTTGGTTAGGTTCTAACACCATGATCCATGGAAGGTTTGACGATCGTGGTCACCAAAAAATGATTTAAACACGAAAATTTTTACAGTAGTTGCTAGAAAATTGGATGGCTCACATCGCACGATCCAACGGCTACGAAGGCATTAAGCATGAGAAGCAATGAGGCGGAAGCGATTGGAAGTGATTCGTGTATCTATGACCAGTGGGCCCATGTGCAAAAATCGCTTCCAATCGCTTCAAGAAAATATGAGGATTAGAACTCTAAGATGAGGGGTGCTAATTCCGTTTTTGTAGTTAATATTTTTGTCCAAGGGTAAAAGGGTAACTTCATAAATGTAAAAATAATGTTGTGAATAATATAGTTGTGATTTATGATGGAATTACTATAGTTCTTCTTTAGTAATTAGTTCGTTAAAAATGGTCTAGGGTTCTTGAGAGGCGCCGCCTCTCGCGGCGACTTCGCCGTGCCGCCTCTCGCCGGCGGCGGCGCGCACTGTGGGCCCGTCGCGCATCAACGCGTCGCCTCTCGCCGGCGATGCGCGGGGCGCCGTCAGCCCGTCACGCATCCACCCGCCAAGGTGCGCCGCCATTCGTGGCATGGGGTGGAGGCGAGTGATGCTGCGATGCTGCATCCTAGGAGTCGCCACCTCGGCTGGCCCCCCAGAGCGACGGCGAGCTGTCGTCGCCGCTCCCGTTCGGTACTCGTCTCCGTGGTCCAACACGAAATGGGGATTTCTTGCGTCCAATCCGTTTCCATCATGCCTTCCATTTGATTCGAATTGGAATGCTAAGTTATGAATCAACGAAAAATGCTAACATTATGCTGTCCATTTGGTTGTGCTAGTGCTAACATGTAAATCAGTTCGCGAAAGATGAATTTGTTATGTCAATTTTCATCAAAATCTCATGACAGACATTGTTAGCTCATTTGATCCATTATTAAATTTCATTAAAATTAGTACATAGATGGGTTGATGACAGACATTGGAAAGGTTGATGTTGTTATGTCTCTTTACCCATTTGTACTGAATTCCATAGTTAGGTTTTGTAGTTGCTGGTTGCAATCATATATTGCTGCATTTTTGTGGATTGCACCAGGTGGTTTCAATTTTGATGGCAATTGTCAGTCCCTGTTAGTAGTCGAGGCTTATCTGGTGATTGCTTTTTGGTAGTAGCCAAGGCTTGGTTGTTTCAGTTTCATTGTGTGATAACGGTGATGCTATTCAGTCCCCATTCTAATTGGTTGTGGCACCTGGAAGCAGTCCCCATTGTTTTTTGTAATTTATAATGAACTAGTGTTATTTGTATGTAGATTAAGTTATCTCTATGCAAACTGAACTATAGTTGTGTGTTAAGAATGAATTGTTTGTCCAAATTGAATTTGAACCAAAGTAATTGATGTCTTTGCGAATGTGCTAACACAGGTCTGTTTGTGTGAGAGTGAAGCATGTCAATGACAATAGTAGACTAGTAGCAGTAACAATTTGGTGCCCGCCTATAGCTTCTGGTTCCATCTGCTCTCAGATCCAGGTAGCATTGTAATGCTCTGTTTGTTTTGGCTTGATTAGCTGTTGCATATTTAATCCATGCATTACATAGCAGTTGCCCATTGATAATGCATTACATAGACAGAATCACCTTTGCTGGGCTAAGCCTTTTTTATAGTTTGATGTCCTTCAAAATTAGAGGAAACCATCAACTAAGTGAACTATTATTTTAGAATTTCTGGATCAATACAAAAGACATGAGCAGTCCTAGCAGAAAAGACACTAGCAGTCCTATGACACAGCATACAACGGTCCATGCCTTCGTATTGTCTTCCATTTGTTCCTTGGCCCTTATCTCGTTAATCCAGCAGATAAGGTAGGAAATGGCCTTCAATCTACCCACACGCCTCGCGTGATCATCATTTATCTCCTCCAAGGCCTTTTCATGCATGGCACGAGCCCGTTGAAGAGATTCTTCAGCCTCCTTGCTCCTCCTTTTGTATTGCTTTGCTTGCTCTGTAAACCAACTGAGAGTTTCCTGAGCCATGGGTGGCCACTCTTCGTCAACCCAGTCCACAAAGTTGAGCATCTGGAAACAACAACCACAAAGATCTATGTCAGTAGGGGATCTATGAGCTAAGAAACATAAGAACTAACAGATTTGAACCTCTATGCAGGGATGGTTGGACGTATATGAGTAACTACTCCCGTTGTTTGGCACGTCAGAGTTTGGCGACCCATCTGGATGGACGATGTTGTTCGTGCCGTGGTTGTCAGATTTGGCGGAGCGCAGCGGAGATGAGTGCTGATGGTTTGAGGTGGAATCCACAACCGCATCAATGCTGTCACCGAAAGATGGGTTGGATGATCGTCTGTTGATCGCCATGACCGTTCAAAGGCGGCGGACCTGTAGCAGTGGCATAGGGTATATGTATATATTCATGGTTGCCTGGGGTTTAAAATGGGCCGGGCATCATCTACATGGGCCGGCTGTTCCTGTGGGTCGGACGTATGGTTTCCTTCCTTTTATATATGAGTCAGCGTGATTTCATTCCTTCCCCTATCTCTCCAATTCCCTCGTCGGATCTAATCTACATAAATTCGCCAGGGCGGTTTCCTTCTTCTGCATACCTAATTCATCGCTGACGCCATGGTGGAGGGCGAGCCTTCTGCAAAGCGCGCAAGAGAGGGGGATGACGCCGTGCCCATGGTGGGCAACGAGGGGGATGACGCCGTGCCCGTGGTGGACAAGGATGCCGTGCCAGAGGTGGAGAAGGACGACGACGAGATGGATCCCTTTGGAGACCGAGATGTTTGGGCCTTTGGCGTCATGAAGAAGGCTTTCCGTAGCATCAATGGAGTAGTTAAGAAGATCGGTCTAGGTGACATCAAGGATCCTGTGAATGAAAAGGTGAGCAATTACGTGTTCATCTTTCACCAAATCACCGATGTTGTGGCCAAACTGCCAGACCATCTGAAGAAGAGTCAAGTGGACACTTCGGAGTTCGTCCTAGCTTCGTACCGGAGCCGGGTAGATGGCTTCGACACGAGTGTTGCGACGCAGGGAATCAGCACCACCGACAACACCGAATACCAGTGGCGTGAGATGGTTTGTGGCGATGCTATGGCGGTGGCCAAACTCCTCTGCGACAACGAGGAAGACGAGAGTGGCAGCACCGAAGATGAGGAGTGACTCCATTATTCTGTATCTTCATATTAGTATTATGAATTTGTCTTTCATTAGTGTTATGCTATCTTTAAATTATTTGTTTGAAGACATGTTGAATCAGGAGGAGTGAGAACATTATATTATGTAATCATCCAGGAGACTTTTTATGAATTTGTCTACGATTATTATTCTGCTACTTTTTGTATTATTTGTGTGAATGCATGTTGAATCATGAGATGGATACTGAGATAGCTTAATTAGTTGGTTGCTTATATATTTGCTTGTGTTGTCCCATTTGTTCTCGCCTTATTTTTATCCTATGCAAGTGTTTCAAGTTTGGTTTGGTGTTCTCGTAAGTTCGTGCTGTTTGCCTTTGCCTGGTGTTTAAGTAGTTTGAGACGCACAAAAGTGTGAACACTTCCAAAAGAGGTTCCAACAAAATCAGTGGCTAGAGTTCACTATTTGTAAAGACATTGGTGTACCAACGATGTTAACAAAACATGCTCTCTAAATGTTGTATATAGTAAAATTGAAAGGACATAGCAACCCGGACATTAAGGTAAAGTAGGAAACTAATCTTAGATGAGAAAGCAATTGAACTCATCACTGCTAGTTTAGTCATTTATGGAAAAAGTAGCACCATATCAAATCACTTGTCCACCTTCTTTGTGAGCCCATGAATGTGCCCACCAATGGCATCCACCGTTTTGGTCATCTTATTGATCTGCGCAGCCATAGTCTCAACCTATCTGTGAGGCTATCGATCTGCCTAGACAAGGCAGCCAGTGTATTTTTTACTTCCTTTATCTAGAATTTCTGAAGCAAAAATTTAAAGTTGACCTTCTCTCGGAGGATATCGAGCTTGTAAAGACACTGAAAATATAGATAGAACAAACATTGTCATTAACTTGCATATCACACATGGACAAATGTAGAAACCCTCTCGCATAATTCCACAAAACATTGAGAACTTTATGATTTTAGGTTCAAAGGTGGCAGAGAAAAAAACATGAATTCCCCTTGGTTCACCACTTTGCATAAGGTATAGCGGCTACAGAATTCCGAGATCGCGAACTTTGAACTATATACAATTCGAGGCAATATTACAAGGCCAAGTACATGAGGCAGAGGTACAGTTCATTACATGATAGTTTCAAATATTAATATCTATCAACCATAGAAGAATTAGATGATATTCATGCCGGATCTATGGGTATCTTGTATCACTGTGCAAAAATGTTGACCTGAATATGTACATGAGAACGTACCTGGTCAATGGGTGCCTCCTTGTCGGACATCGAATCGGAGTCGCACCGGCAGGGCGCAGATCCGGTCTTGCAATTGTTGCACAGACCGAGAGAGTCGGTTCCAAGGTTGGCGGGCTCCACGTTGAATTTGTTCATCTTCAATGCCGTGGCCATCGGCTGCAAGGCAGAGGCCGCGCGCGCCCTCCTTTTGAAGCCCGTCGCGTAAAGCTTCACGGTGGCGGCATCTCGTGTCTTGGTCATTTCGGCGGCGACGGAGGCAGGCGAGTATACGAGATGAATGTGGAGGCAGAGGTTACTAAGATCGGTTTTGGAATAGTGGATCCTATAATTATGGATGAATCACGCGAGGAGTTCCTTTCCTAACGTGTAGCCCCCATGCCAACCCGAGTGGGCCATTTGAGCCCATGAGACAGGAGGCCCAAGTGGTCTGGTATGGTCATAGTTGGGCCCCGATTGAATTCAACCTTGTTGTTTTTCATTTGTCAATTTCAAACATTTTCAATATTCATCATATCAAAAAATAAAGGGAAAAAATTTGTTTTCCCTTTATTGCATGAAATAAAATAGGTTGTAATGTGTTTGATGTGTTATATTTACGAAAATCATCTTTTTGGTTTGTTATTCATTCTTGGCATGTTAATCATTGTATTTCAATAAAAATGGGTTCAATTGTTGCACTTGGAAGGCACATAACGGTGATTGTTTGACATTCTTATACTATTACTAGCCTATTTGTTTTCTCATGTGGCATGTGACCAACAATACGCGAGAGTGATCGATATACTTTGTTTCATGTCTCGCATATGAATCAATAGAGGACATAATAGTGTCATTGAGAAGACATAATGGCCTACTCATATGGGGTGTGACCAAGTATTAATTTAGTCAAATTCCATTTGACTAATGCCATTGGAATGGTGTATGAAAAATAAAACTAATGCACTATGGTGTTTTATGGATATAATTTATAAGTGAAAATGTTAAAAAAATGGTCTTATAGAAGGGGATAAAAAAATGACAGACTCAACTCCACACAAGGGAGGAGCCCATCCACACGGCCCAAAGACAGCGAGAATGTAAGGTGCCAAGACAATCATGTGTATGAGGGAGTTCGGCCTCGCATGATCACTTAGGTTTGTAACCTGTGTTCTCGGAAACTGAGTTGGCGCGGTGGTGGTAAAGAAATGTTTGTAACGCAGTGTTGGTGAATAGACAAATGAGATTTGATTATTGGGCCGGCCCATTCTATAATTATACAGGCACCCTTATTGGGCCGGCCCACTTCATCGTGGCAGGTTCCGTCTTATTGGGATTCCACCACAGGCCTGCCTGCTCCCTCTCCCATTCCTTCCCCCAACCCGTGACATAGCCCCAGATTCGATTCCATACCCGTGGCAGCGGAGGCGGCGGCGTCATCAATTGCCCTCGACGGTGAAGGAGGCGGCGGCGGAGCCATTGCCCCCGACGGCGAAGGAAGCGACGACCATGGCAACCGGGAAGCGCGGCCTCCACGCCCGGTTCCAAGCGCGCAACGCGCGAGGTCAGTTCTCCGCCCCGCTCGAGTTGGTTGTTGTCGACTCTGACTCCAGCGATGACGTCAACCCGGACGGAATGCGCTTCGCATTCAAAGTTGGTGCGACTGGAGGAAAGCGCCACCATGGGGAGCCATCAACCCCGACGAAGCACGGCAAAGTGGCACAGTGCAGCGGAGTCAAGAGGAAGCGTAAGTCCAGCGCGGCAAAAGATGTCAAAGGGGCAAAGTCTAGTGGAGTCAAGAGGAAGCGTCAGTCGAGCGCGCCCAAGAAGAAGGTGAGATTAATGTGTTCCCCTTTTGGTGAGAAATGGATCTCACCACAGTTAGGGTTTCGTTTGCGTCATATTATATGTACTTTGTGTGATGAAATTCATCTTCATCAAACTATTAGATTGAATCGATTGTCCTTCGTACTAGACAGTACTAAGTGCAGTGATGATTGAGCATTTCATTAGCATATATGCCATGTTTTTAACCATTCTTTTGTTATTGTAGGTTCCATATTACTGCACTGATGACATCAACTCATCTTCGTCATTTGCCTTCTATATGGACTCGTCAGACATCGAAGAACATGATGGTCCTGCTGACAAGCTCAAGTGGCTGATTACCGAAGCTAAGATTGAAGCCAAAGATATGGCGTGCAAAGCAATTGATAAGGCCTTCGAGAAGCTGTACCAGCATATCAAGGACGACATCATGTAAGTACTAAAGAAGCACTATGTGATCTTTAGTACTATGTATATGTATATATTTATATATATGTCTGTGTGGTAGAATAAAACTCTGTCAGCTGGTGGTGGGTACAATTAATGGGAGCACTGTATTGAATATCTGGTTTCTAAGTACTAAGTGTAGCACTTTATGTGCTATGGTATAATTATTGTGTGGACTCATGTGTGATTGTTATGTGTGCACAAGAGTGGCACATTGTGCTGTCTAATCGGCTTGTCCGGTACATAGATCGGCCAGGCCGACTGGTTGCTGCTGTTGTGATGTGCAAGTTGGAAGGCTTCTAAGCACAGTTGTGTTTCTAATGGCCAGCTAATGCTGCTGTACGCCTTGTCTTCTCACTTGCTTGCTTCTTGTTGGTTTAGATAGTCCAAATTGGTTAGTGTCAAACTAGCTGTCCCTGTATTGGTTTACACCCTGGTACTGCGCGCGTGGTATTGCCCTGCTGATTGCATGATACATGTCAGTTTGGTGTGCACCTCTTTATGCTAGGTGGCCTAGGCAGCTCATTTAGATCAGGATTTAGACATTGGAGATTACAGAGAAGATTTGACTTCAACAATAACTCCACACAATGTACAATATTTTATTGTTTGGAATAAGGGCTACGGGTTAATATCGAGGGAGTGATTGTCCTTTTCACTCGTTTAGCGATACTCTCGGTCTTGAATTGCTCCAGAACCGAATTAGCTTCAGTAGGAGGTGGGGCAATCTTTCTTGGTCGTCCTCGTCCTCTTTTTTGTGTACCACTGCTGAATGCTGAGGCTGTATTTTCTTGCCCTCCTGAATCTGTAATCCCTTCTTCTTGTGCTGGTTTCCTTCCTCTTCTTTTTTTAGTGTTGGGCGCAGAGGAAGCTGGCGGTACTTCTGTGGTAGCCGTATCAGCTGTTACAGTTCCAGTTGTAGGTTCTATTATCTGGAGAACGTCTGCATCTCCATCTTGTTCGTTGTCCTCTGCTTCGACCGGATACTTTGCAAAGTATTCTTCCTTCTAAATTTCAAAAAAAATGTCATTAGTTAAACCCGATTTTTTAGTGCAGTGGTAAACTAATTGTCCCAACTAAAATATTGTCTATGCTGGGCTAAAAGGACGTACCGTCATAGGTTTTGCATATGAGTGCAATTGTTTCAGGTTGTGTGGAGACATAAGAAGCCTGGTGCATATCCTATATTTGAAACTTTCCATTTGTGCCTATACATGCAAAAGTATTGCACATCACTTAGCAGCAGTTGTTTTAATTTATATCAATATGTAATTGACAATAATTATGAAACTCACATTTGTGAAATCATCAGCCATTATTTCTCCATCCCAAGACAGCATATATTTTAATAGAAATGCCCCACATGAATGACTGCAATCGAACATAAACATAAGAAACAGGAGGGCCACATTTATGTTCAATGAAAAAAGTTTACCCGTCTATTTGTTTTGGTATGCTGGGATGGTAGGCAACAGTGTTCCAGCTTCGCAAGTTTATTGCTTTTTCAAATTTGACCAGCTCTTGCTCGGCCGAATAGTCGATGCACGACTGTATGCCTTGGACCTAGTGGATGGAAACATAAATGTTAATTAGGATGGACCTGTAGGTTTAGTTGAATCCACAATAGGTAACTCATAGATTGTATGTTCATACCAATGCCTTCTCAATTTCTTCCTTTCGATTTCCTAGAGAGTCGAGGATTTGTACCTCTGTCTTTATGAAATTAAGCACTAGGAGGACCCAATGGTTGTTGTTAATATGCATTGGAACAAAATCCTGAATAAAAATATTTAGAAATTTGTGAATGTATGGACTGAGAATTATTAGTTAAACATGAAAAGCAACCTAGTGTAAGTGTGAACAGAAAAATTTAAAATTACGTACCAAATGCTTTCCTTCACATTTGCTGGCAATTAGCTTCTTGAATACATCGCGTTCACCAAGATTATTTGTTGATAACTTGTAGGCTTCGAACGTTGTTATAAACGAAGCTGCATCGGTGTCCACACTGCTCAAATTAGCAAAGGCATTTATGACCTGCAAAGTGTTGGGTTAGGACATTCTAGGTGTGGGCATGTATGCACTGGGAATAGAGATCTGAAATGATGTTACCGAATCATGTATGAAGCCCCCTGTGACATTTGGGCGCAGCTGTTCTGCTGTAAGAACATGGCCATCTATGTCTACAACATTAGCAGAGTCCCAACTACGTTTTATGAACAGGGCAACCTCTTTATCAATTTGACTCATTTCATAATCATTATCAATAATAGGCTTCCTTCGTCTGATATGTGTTGTATGGGGGTCATCTTGATGATGTAAATCCTGCTCTATTGGACCATTTCTGTGAGGTTGGTTCAGCAATTAATCTATTTCACGTCTTATGGAAGCTTGTTAGTGCGGGATCCTGCATAGGTTTGGACTTAGTTAAATGCCATATATTTTAATTTAGTAGCAGACATGAAGTAGTGATAAGTGACCTGTGAATGTTGAGATGCAGGCGTAGGTTGCTGAACGTGTGCAGATGCAACCATAGGTGGCTTAAATTTTGTAGATGAAGGCATAGGTGGCTGAACATCTGCAGTTTTAATTTGCTCAACTAGATTCTGCAGTAACAGCCGGATTTCCTATTTTCAAGAGAAATTGTTAGACAATGGAGCATTCATGGGTAGGTAAAATGAATTGTATCATGCAGAATACCATGATCTCAGCTTGCATTTGTGCATTATGAGCTTCAATCTTTGCAACCCTATTTTCCAGGCTTCTGTTGCTTTTAAATTCAACAAGCTCCTTCTTTTGGGATATCATGTCCCTTGCAAGTCTGTATTCCAAATCAACAAGTTTGCCCTGCACATCTACTGCAATGGACTCTTTTGTGTAAGTCTTCCAATACTCAAGGTTTTCAATCTGCAGAATTAGGAAATAATGAATTAGGCACAAAAATAAGGTATGTCACTTCAATAGATGCCATAGTTACTTCTTGGTTGCTTAGACCGTCAGGTGCACATGTTGCTCCTCGCGCTTGTGCGACGGATGCTTCTGTTCTATCATTGTTTTGTTTTGTGGTGGGACAATAAGTTGGCAAATTAACCTGCACATGAGTAAGATTTTTTTATTATAGTTATACATCAGAACAACACTGTATGGATGTTATGTTTGCAAACTTACATATGCTCCATCTATCCCCTCCTTCAAGTAAGCATTCGTTCGAGCCACCGCTCTGGCTTCAGTCCAAAAGACCATGATTGGAGGTTGCATTGCCTTCTTTTCGTCGTAGTCGATCCCGTATGACGCACTCGATATGACGCGCTCCCAGTACCAAAACTAAGACCACAATCAAATTACATAAGATCTTAGATTATAAGCAATGTTTGCATTTGTTGATTGTTTCAAAAAGAACTGACCTGCAACAGCCCTATATTCCTTGTAGCGCGCTTTTACGCTGCGTCGAGAATGTGTGGCATGACTGCAACAAATGGTTGAGTGTGAATTGCCCCTAGTTGAAATGTTTAATTTGTGACATATCTCAAACAAGATGTATATAAATCCAATCAATATAGGTTGCTGTAGTTGATGCTAAAATGTCCCCAATTGTGAATAACACAAATGCTCTTCTGAAGTCATCATCCGGAGGATTCGATTTATCAATCATTTCTTCCAGCCGTCGTAGCTCCAACTTGTGGTTACTGGAATCAGCATACCTCTTATACAAGTCAGACTTCAAAGTTTCTTTTTCACTCATGCCACTGTTTGCTAAATATTTCTCAACATCATCGCCAGAGATCCGGAGTCCCATTATATTGTTTACATCCTCTAGATAAATAGTAACATCTTCACCACCTAAATTGAAAGTCCACTTGGTGCATTGATATGTCTTTGCAATTTGCACTACCATCTGTTTCCTGATTTGCGTGTTTGGCACTTGAAGTAGAGCCCCAAATCCCATTGCTTCGACAACCTCCTTGTGAAGTGGCGATGTACTTAACTCCTTCATGGCTTTGCTATATCTCACAATTGAGTGGGCTGTATGCCAGTTTTGTTTCTGCAAGAACCAGTTAGTGGATCATGAGTACATACAAATGTAGATGCAGATTACTCCAACTTGCAAGAAAAATGGAACTGAGTATGGAGATTACCTGGCAACTGCTTCCATCTCCGTTGACTTTACCCATACTATGATTAGTACCCCTACTATGATTGGCATCTGCATTTAAAATGTTAGACTGGCTTATTGTTTGGAATAAAAAATGTGGATCTATAACTATAATTGAAACATGTATAAAAGTAATATACACTAGAATTATAACATGATGTACAGATTGATTAGACCCCCACATTTGTCAATGATTAGACACTCAAAGTCGTTTCTCCATTTTATTTCAGATTCAAAATACCCACCAATCATCCAGAGATCCGGAGTGAAACACTTACACCAGTGATGTGAAAGACTTACCTGTAGCCATGTTGATCGGAGTACGGGGCTCCGATCCATCTCCTGGCGTTTCCATGCCGATGTTGATCGGAGAACTGTTGCTGTTCCTTTGGCCGCCGGAGAAACTCAAGAAGGAAGGAGACCACGGATCGTGGCTGAAACAAACTAGAGAAAACAGGAAAGAACATCGGATCCTATAATTATGGATCCTATAATTTTGCAGTTGCCGCTTGCAATGTGTTGGATGGGCTGTGCGAGAAATTAGGAATCATGGCCCATGTGAGTTGACACCTTTGGCGCCGGCAAGGGGGCAGCATGGGACGTGTGCGGCATGGGCCGATTGGGCTGGCTGGGCCCTGTCATTAGAGTATAATTTTTTTGATTTACTATGATTTTCCAAAAAACAGCCAAAATAAATAAAAAACAAAACCACCGTAGAGTGATGACAAGATACTCAGGATTACGTGTCATTTGAGTGGACAAAATTGATGACATGACTACAAACTTTTCCAATCACTGTCATGTATCCTCAATGTGAGCTCGTTGTGGCAGGACGATAGCAATGGAACCCACACTCTTCTAAGCCTCTGAGTTGTTGGTATGTACTATATACAACTGGTGGAGACAGAGTTTTAGTGTTTGATGGATGCAGTGCTTTAGTGTTTGATGGTGCATTTCCATGTTTAGCTAGAGCTACATTACTTGCTAGTGAGGAGTTCCACCTCTTTGCTCTGCAGCATATATGCAACTAAAGCCTAGTGCTTGTCACGCCAAAGAGCAAGTAAGGGGATACATGTACGGAAAGAAAGGTTTGAAATATTGATTTAATAAGAGATGAGCATTTCATGACACTTACTCTATTATGTTATACGTGCCATATACTATTATGTTATACATGGCAATTTAAACAAAGAAACTTACTGTATTAAATCATTTTAGAATAATATATGCAAATTTATTTCTATAATTTTAGCAATAAAATCAAAATGGAACATGCATGTGATTTTATGTATTTAGATTGTAGTGCTCGTTTTGTGGAGTTCAATAGACTTGGTTTGGTATTATTATGATTTTGATTTGGTTTGTTAAGATTTTTACAAACTTTCAGTCGTTGTATATGAATTTTAAATTCAGAAAACAGAAAAATGGATTTGGGCCGTATTCAGCCCACCGAGGCCTAATATCGGCCACCAAGGGCCCAACCGGTGGAGAGTCCGGGTGATAAAACAGCCCACTTGCATGCAGGCGCATATAGCACCACCGCTGACCTCTCTGAACCCTATAGGAACCGACCTGACCTGCGTCCTAGCCGCCCTAGCACGCGATCCGCAAACGCCGCTGATCTCCGCCTTCGACGATTCACCGGCGCCGATAACCCCACCACGAGTCCATGACCTTCGCAGCGAGGTAACAAAATCCTTCCATGACCCATCTGGACCTGGGATATGCTGATCACGCTATCCGCGAAAGGGAGAAGATGCCGAGATGATGTACATGTCGTGCAGGTTGATTTGTTCTTTAATTATTTAGTAGAATCACTGTGATGGAATGTTGAGTTGGTCACGTTCTGGTTCTTCTTTGTGGCCACTCTACAGGGTGTGGCTTCTGACTTTGATGTTTTGAAATTGGATTTTCATGTTGCTTGTTTCCAAATTAAGTGATTTGGATTGTTCCAACTACATCTATGGGGGAAGGGCAGCCTATACTCGTTTATGTCTAAGTTGGGTCCAATCGCTTTTGTTGAGCCGCCCACCGGATTCATCTAGAGCCTGATATTGCCTCTTGGGCTGGGATAGGCTGCGGAATGAGACCCATTTTCATGGATTTGTTCATCATTGACTACAAAAAATCAGCGCAGACACAGAACTTAGACACAGTGTAATCCTACGCCAAGCCTACTACCCTAAACCTCAATCTCAGAGGAGGTAACTATCAGATATCATCTACTTCAGGATGCTAAACCAGAAGAGACAAACTATACAAACTGAATAAAGAAAACACCAAAAGTAGGTACTATCTTTTGGAACATCAGTAGTCCAAACAGTCTTCATCATGTCTGAGAGTCATCGAACTTGAGACGCTTGTGCTCCATTGGGGATCTCTTGGGAAGTAACATGTCAACCGCTATCCGGAGCATCATGTTAACGCCATTGATGAGCATAGTCTTGTCGACTTCCACATACAGGCCTGTCCAAAACCTCATTAGAGCCGCTGCATAACAAAGAACAAATAACAATGGTCTAATGATGTTGGCCCATCAGTAGCACCCATGTTGGCACATCAGTAGCACCTAGGCATTTCGCAATCTACTACGACACACTCGTACACCAAGACACTTCATAGGGAACAAGACCACTTGGCAATTGAACAGGTGAATAACTAATGGTGTCATTGGTGCATTGTAAACAGAAATCAATGTGGCCACACTTACCCTGGAGATGATCCTTCACCCTTGAAGAATGGAACTCCTTGGCCCAGCAGAAATTATCTGGTGACACAAGTAGGACAGTTAAGAAATTGGCCCAATGGGTCAGTATACTTGCTTGGATGCTGCAGTTGTTACCTAGACAGAAGTGCTGGGCCCAAATTCTGGTGGCCATAACATTACTTTTCCTCTCCCAGTCCATAAAGCCAGGATCAGACCCCTCATTGTTTGTCATGGCCATCCCCACATTGATGTTCTGACCATCCATTTCTGGAGGTACAGGGCCATTAACACCATTGTCCAAGCCATCTAGCTGATCAGGCAGAACTGCTTCATCTTCCTCATCAAATTACACTTGTGGCAGTGGTAGTATGTTCAGAGGCCCATTCATGTTAACTGCTGGGGGGAATAAGTTCTGGGCCTCATGGTCAACAATGACATCTTCCACAACCTCATTGCCCTCAAGAATGTCATTTATGTTAATTTGTGCCAAAGGAGGTTGGGCTGGGTTGACAATGACTTCCTGGGGGTTGTCTCCTTGCTCAAGCACTGGAGCATTAATATCAATCTCCATTGCCTGAGCTGGAGCCTGATTGAGATCCAGAATAGCCACCTGCACTGGCTGCTGAGGCTTAGCTGGCCAAGGGTCCCATGGTCCCTCCCAAGCAGCATTTCACTGAAACTGCACATTGTCCTGAATGGCCCCAGGCACCACCTGATTCTGCTCATTGTCCTAATTCTCATTCTCTTCCTCCTGCTGCCCAGCAGGACCAGGACCTGCCCCTGGCTGGCCAAGCCCACAGAAAGCAAAGGGAGCACCATCCCCCACAGGCAACTCCGGGATAGGATCCTCATCCTGAGGGCCCCCTCCAAGAAGATTGTGCTGCAAGATCTCACACTGAACTGTCCAGGAATCACTTTCAAATCCAACAGAGTCAGAAAAAACAATGAAGTGGGGAATAGACTGTAGATCGATCACTCTAGCCTTGATGATAACCCTGGTCAACATCCTTTCCTCCACCTGCCAATACAGGAACTTACCGAAGGAGCCAATAGCATCCTGGTAGTATTCTTCTTCTTGAAAATCCGATGGAAAGCCCAGCAACATGAGCCAACATTCAGTGTTAAAATGCACACGCCTCCAGTTCCTACCTTCATTGTGCTTCACAAAGGTTAGGAAAATGTTACCGAAATGAATGGGACCTTGATTGGTTAAGGCGTCCCTATCCAAAGCTCTGCCGAATCTCACATACGCTTGTCCCAGGCTGCAAGGCTGAATGTCAGCAATCGCGACCCTCTGCTTCCCAAAGAAAAGCCTCAACACCTCATCAATCGCCCCAAAATCAAGCTGGTTCTCCGGCAAGGGGTTGAGGGTGACAATGGCAAGATCATTGTTCCTCTGGGCCGCCCTTCTTGATGCCACCGCCCGCACCATTGTTGGTCGATTGACCACATCCTGCCAGACAAGGGTGTGTGGCACAAAGGGTCTTGGGTCAGCGCGTTGGTAGGCCATGCCGAATAGGCGATTGCCGGCAGGCAGCGGCAACCAAGGGCGCGATGGGGGCTGGCTGCACTGCAACTCGAGGTTGGGGTTTTTTGCTGGGTTGGGGCTTTTTGGTACAGTATGGAGGGAAGGGGAGCTAGAAGGTGCGACGGGTGAAGGTGAAGAGACACACCGCGTCCTGACGGCATGCACGAGGTGTACAGGGGAGGATGGGCCTAGAGTCCCCAAGTGGGCCATTATTTAGACTTTGGAGAGACCAAGGAACCAATAACTCAGGCACCCGCTTCAAATTGGCCCAGGGTGGCGAAGAGGACATGATAAATTTCCCAAACGAATTGAAATTCTTCTTTAACCTCCTACCCAGGATTGTTTTCGTGTTTTATTGTAACAATTTCCTCATTTTAATTAATATATTTTCTGTAGGAGGGCAAACCCCATCAGTTCTCAAAAAAATTCAGCATACGTGTCATGGAACAAATTCAGAGGTCCCTCAAGGAGTCCGAGATGAAGGTCACCAAACTAAAAAAGGAGCGGGAAGATATGCATTGCAAGATACAGCTTGAGCGTAGCAAAGCTGACATTAAGAATGCAAACCAGCAATTTGAATTGACGACCGCATATTGCGTCAATGTGCCCAGCTGGACAAAGCGCAACAGAAAGAGATTATCGATTTTGGAAAAAAATTGAAAAACAATAGATTGCTCAGCTGAAGAAAGCATTATCTGAGCAGCATGCTATCTTTGCCGAGATGATACGAAAAGAATGTGATGAAGCAAGTAAATTCCTGCAACAAACACGAGAACAATATGAAGAGAATATAAAGCAAGAGCGAGATAAAATTGACTCCTTGACTAGTGATGCAAGGGCACAACTGGTTGAGTGGGAGAATGAGCATTCAAAGCTGAAATCCTGCATTGAGAACTTGATTCCCTTGATCCAAGAACGAGCTTGCAGAGGCAATACGAATATCCTGGTGAATATGTGCTCAGTTAATATATAATTTCTTTGATTCATATAAAGTACAATCTAAGCACCTACAATGTTTGGACATAGGTCCCGGATGGAATGATTTGTATGCCACGGTGGTACTTCGACATTGCAGTCGACAACTCCTGTCACCCGGTATAGGCTATTGTTTTTAATTTATTTTTGTAATCTTTTTTAAATGAACTGTTGATTAATTTAATCCTAAGTGCAGGATGTGGAAATGAAATTTGTGGTTCACAAACTGGACACACTTTATCATGATCTAGAGAAGTTTGACCAGAGAGCACATTTGAGATGGTTTGCAATTACAAAACCAGAACCTATTCGGTATGCCATTGTCGTGGAGGCTTTGTCATGGCAAGGATACAAAGGAGATGCAGAGTTATATTACCTCAAACCTGCTTATGGGAGTGCGCCACCTGATGGACTGGTACAAATTGACGGACCAAAAGAGGTAGACGAATTGGTGCATGCTCATTCAGAAGAGGGATCAAAGATTTGTCACCTTTACCTTGTGAGCAAATTTGAAGACCAACACCCCGACGTGAGTATCAGTTAACAACCTTTATAACATATGTACATGAAAGTATCAGTTAACAACCCCTAAGCATTGATGTTATAATTTGCAGGACGTGATGCAACGAGGGTATCCATACGAGTCCAATGATAAAGATGAAGATGGTCAAACATGAAAGGCGATTAATTTGGAATAGCACTGCTTATGGGAATACCACATTTTTAATGACGCTATCGCATTTATAACCTCTTGGATTGTTGGATTCTCGTATTTTATTTGAACAATTAGCCTTTATCGATTGGTACTTGTTGAATTAGTGCGCAGCATCTCTATTAATGTTTGAATTGGCTATATCTATGTACAAGTCAACCTTACAACTTTTTTGGTCGTTAACGTTAAATGTTTCCTCCGTACAAATTAGGAGTGCAAAGTTGAATACTAGACCAATAAATTCACCCATCTGAGCAACAACCACCAAATCTCAAAAATAAAAATGCTTCATCCAACAATATGCTTTTGATGCCGGGTCCACGTTCATGTTATCATCATGCAACAACTTTAAACCTGGATTGGCGCGATTTGGGACAGGTGAAATGGCATTATAGAGTTTTTTTTTTTTTTCCCTGCTCACAACCACCTTCCCCACGGATGATATTGAATGACACTTTTAGCCTTGGGATCTTGCAGCTGAAATTGAATTTGGGCCTCAGGATGGGCCTATGGTCGCAAGGCAGCGCACTTTCGCAGCGGGCCGGGCCGCTTGCCACTGTCTCCTCACAGCGGACAAGCCTGTAGGGCTACTGCTGTGCGGGTGTTGGGCCGCGGTTGCTGGGCCTTTGTAAAGACAAAGAGTAGGGGAAGATACAGTCTCAATGCGTGTTGGGCCCAGGCATACGAACAGCCGCCCCGTCGGAGCCAATATCTACTTCTTCACCGTCTCCGGCAGCGTCGCTGCGGTTTCCCCCCATCTTATTGCCCCCGTTTGAATAGGAGCCACCGCCGCCGCCGCCTTGACTTCAGCCGCGTTGCTCTCCGATTGTAGATATAAAAGGAGGGATCCTACCCATGCCACGAGAGTAAGGAAACCAAAGAAAAGAAGCGGCAACAAGCGGCATGAAGCTGACTGCGACCATGGCGGCGAGGCGGAACCCGATTGACTTACCGAAGGAGATGCTCGTAAAGATCGCCGGGCACGTCGCTTCAACGTCGTCGCAGCCGATGAAGGACATCCGCTCCCTACGAGCCTCGTAAGTTCATGTTCATGGTATCAAGAAAACCCCAATGATTTCATGACTACATCCATGCATGTATCTTTTGCAGTTGCCAGGACATGTTCGCGGCGTGCAATGAGCGCGTCGTCGGTAGATGCGTGGCGCTGGAGCGAGAGGAATCCCTAAGGTGGGAGGACATCCATGCCTACGACACAATCATCGACAGCCTGGCCGCCGCCGGCAACCCACAGGCCTGCTTCGTCCGCGGCGTCACGCGCGTCTTCGTCAATCGGTCCATAGGGCCCGGCATGGAGTCGCTGAGACAGTCGGCCTCGGCCGGGCACTGTGCCGTGGCTTATGTGCTGGCCATGCTCCACTTCAACTTCAGTCAGGAGCAGGAGGCCGAGCGCTACATCAGGCAGGTGGAGGGCGAGGACGTCCTCAACCCTGCACAGGCCAGCGGGAGGACGAATAGACAATGCGTGACATGCCGAGTTGAGGCCGTCGAGGCTCTACGCAACATAACATGGCAGGTGGGCGGAGCGATGGGGCTTCTGCAGGCGAAGACGGCGGCCAACGACAGCCATGTTTGCAATGGCAATGGCTGTGGCGTGCCCAAAGGATGGGAATGTGATTGTGTGCTCTTCTGTAGCGAAGGCTGTAGGATTAGGCACGAGTTTGCCAAGTTCATTGAGCCTGCCCTTAACTGAGCTCAACAAACTACAGATGTATACGATCTGGCCCTGATACTAGTAATGTTAATTTGGAGCTCTTTTGTAAGACTTTGAACCCCTGCAATATTAATGTTTGTTGTTAGGCTGTCTATGGTGTCTAATTTGATTTCTTGAATGTGAATTTTATTAGATATTTTGTCTCTTCTGTGGATCATCCTTCCTAAAGCTAACTAGGATTAATGAGTCTCTATTTCAAGTGGTTTCATAATCTCTTATTGGATGTCCATTATTTGCCAACTGATGATGCTTCTACTGCAACCTGAAGCATACTAGACTGAATCTTTGGTTGGAAACAACTAATGAACAGCTGAATATTTTAAAAGAAGAACATTGTTGATATGATAAGACATTGAACAAACAAAGTGCAACATAGAACAAGAGTTTTACAAGGGAAACCAAGAAAACATACCAAGAGCTTAACATGACAAGATTAAACATGTCGAAACGCCTCGGTCGAAGCCAGTCCAGACATCATCAACACACCTACAAGCTATCAAACTCAACAGAAAGGACCACTAAATCATTCACCCTATCATCAGAGCATCAGCCAACATGCTGCATCATGCTACACTTCTTCACCTTTTCAATCTTGTCATCCATGAATTTGACGTCTTGCTCTTTTAACAATGGCAACCAAATGCTCAGCTGTCCATCACATCCTCAGGGAGCCTTATTTCCTACAAAAGAAGCGGACGATTAACTACAAATATACACATGTCTCTAAGACAGCTAGTGTTCAGCTTTGATGAAAATTACTATGAACTAACCTCTTCTCTCATGGGGCATGTTCGCTGATTGTGGCCGTCACCCTTACACAGGGTACACCTGACCGTTGATTTCTTCTTATTTGAAACCGACAACAACTTTTTCTTCGGGGCCCCTCTCCCAGGCACATACATGGGGTCTAAGACATTAGTGGACTCTGCACAATCAACATCCACTACTTCCACTTGCGGCAGCACTGGAGCATAACTCTCGACTCTATTCTCTACTCCATTTGGCACTCTCACAGCAGCTTGCTCTTGAAGAATGTGTTTGAGGCGCTCATATGCTTCAGGTGAATGAAATGCTGCGAATGATGCGGTGTGACTGATATTGCGTAGTTCACGGTACCTTTGTAGGCTATCAGAATAGTCAAACATGGTGGTCTTCCTTATAGCAGGAAACGCACTCTTGGCACCACTTGTCCACCTTCTCAAAACACAGCAGCCTGGGAGCACGTGATCTTCGCGATAGTCCAATACAAAGAAAATATGTGAGGAGGGGGTTCCAAGAGACTGCAACTTACGACAAGAACAAGAAATTTTCTTCACAGTCCTGTCATCAACAGATATCTCACATTCCACAAGGTATTGTTTGTCTTCTTTATCCACCCGCTGCACCATATACTCAATAATATCATAGCCGTCTAGAACCTCAGCCATCTTACACTTGCTAGCTGCTTTAATGCTGAACTGCACCTTGGCAAAAACCCTAGATGTGAATAATTTCACAGCTTCTTTCTCAATAATTGAAGCATCTGGTTCTAAGACTGGGAAAGAATTATCTGCTTCAAAGTCCAAACGCGCTTCATTATTGCGCAGCCGTGTAAGGCAACGGTCATAGTGCTTCAACAGCTCCAACAACGTCATTTTACGATCTAGATTGAACTGAAGCCTAGAGTTCATGCTCTCACTCCGCTGGTTGCTCCTCAGTCCTAAGAAACACTTGTCAGCATGATACGCCAGACACCAGATTTCCCTCATCTCGTACATTGGATACACCCAAGAATCCGTATCTGTAATCTTATGCTTATCCAAGAATTCCTTCCATTTCCTCTCAATCTCTTCTGCAGAGCAACAATCATATAGGAAATTCCTGATCTCGTCCTTCACATCATCATTGTGCACATTACGCACAATGTTTTGCTCAATATGCCATGTGCACAGCCTATGCGATGCATGCGGCCACACTAGCCTGATTGCTTTCTGCATAGCACGGTCTCCATCAGTGATCACCGATGGCGGATGCTTCTGAGCCATAGCATCAGAGAATGCCCTAAGCAACCACACATATGATTCTATATTCTCGTGACAAATGATTCCACATGCAAACAGAACTGTGCTTCCATGGTGATTCACCCCAACAAAAGGAACAAGGGGCAGGTTGTATCTATTGGTTTTGTACGTGCTATCAAACACAACAACATCACCAAATACTGAATAATCAAGTACACACTGAGAGTCACACCACAACAGACCCTGCAATTGCTCTTTACCATCAGTCTTGTAATCAAAAAAGAAATCAGGATCTCTTCGATTGCTTTCCATCAAGTAACTGATGACAGTCCGAGCATCACCCCCCGCAACTGTCTCCACCTTATTGTGATGGTAGAAATTGTACAGGTCCCTTATTGTAAATCCAACCTTATCATACCCACCGTACTGCCTGTCCATAAAATCCATGATCTGGTGTTTCCGGATCCCAGACATCTGCATCTCCAAAATATCAGCTTTCTTAGCATCGCTGATTCTTCTATGTGAACGAAGCATACAGGAAAGCTGTGGATCCGTCATTGGATGGTTGTGTTCATCGATGAAATCCTTCACATACCACTGCCCTGTGGTCTGGTCTCATGCAATTGTAAGTTTAGCCCGGCATCCAAGACGAGTAAGAGGCCGCGGCTTCCGCTTCTTATTCTCCCTCTGTAGCTCCTTCATCTGCCGGAACCCTTCACAACTGCAAACGAACTTCCGGAGAATCATCTCATGGTGGCCATTGTCCCACTCACAGTAGGTTCTCCTCACACTAAACCCTTTCTTATAAGCGTAGCTGTTATAAAACTGATATCCTTCTTCTTCACTAGCAAACATCTTCATAATAATTTCATTGTACTCTAGCCAAGAATCCAGACCCACCATTTCCTCCTGCATCAATCAACGATTTTAACGGATTAATTGTGCATGTTACAAAATTTTAATTGTAGGAGCAGTACAATTTCCTCCCTCCAATAGAGATGAACTAGTGACAAATATGTCCAAAAGGGACAGAGTACTACTCTAGTCCAAAAAATTACTGCCTTATGCATATAACCATGACTGGACATAAAAAGGTAATGTTTTCAGAATCACAAGTACTCTATGTGTAAAAACAGATAGTACAATTTGGCATTATCATTCCAATTGACTCAGCTTGTTGTACACTACTATTCAAGAAAACTGTCACTACACACACAACATACTTTCAGGCTTGTTTTATCACACAAGAAGGTAACATAACTAGGCACATCTACATTGTTCTGACTTCCTTTTTATATCACAGAGCACAATTGTTTTGAGAGTTGCCCAGTTTGCACAGTTTATTAGTGAAAATAATAATATCAATGCAATGCACTTCTCTGATTCAGCAGTATGCACCTAGCCACCAACATAACAACTTTAGGCTACCAGGTTAAGGCTGCCAATGAAATATATCAAGTCTAAATGGCCTTGCAATACACATTCAAAGACTAAACGAATTCAATGAGGAATCAAGGGAGTTCAAACACATCTGATCAGAGAGGAAGCAAATCTCACCTACTAGGCTGCTCGCGTCAGCCGGGGGTGCCGGGGAAGAGGGAGGATCCACGGGATCCCAGCAACCAACACGATGGCGAGGTCCACACGATGGCCGTGCAGGCTGCTCGCGTCAACCGGGGGCGCTGGGGAGGAGGGACAACCGACGGGATCCCAGCAACGAACGCGGGCCAGGGATCCCAACAACGAAGCCGATGGCGACGGTGAGGCGGTGGCTGTGCAGGGCCGCCGGAGTCAGGCTGTGCGATGGCGGCGGCGATGGCGGCGAAACTGATGGGCAAGGCAGGGCGACGGAGGTGAGGGAGGATCGACGAGACCAAGGCGGTTTCATAGACTCGGCCCGTGCGGGGTGGGGGAGGGGGAGGGCGAGAGGGTGGCCGTGCAGGGACGCCGGAGTCAGGCTGTGCGATGGCGGCGGCGATGGCGGCGAATCAGATGGGCAAGGCAGGGCGACGGAGGTGAGGGAGGATCGACGAGAGCAAGGCGGTTTCAGACACTCGGCCCGTGCGGGGTGGGGGAGGGGGAGGCGCGGTAGGAGGGGGTAGGGTATGCTTGCGATTACCATAATACCCTTGGACGACAAAATTCAATAAATTTTGCCTTTTTGCGGATTAAATGAGATTCAATGGAATTAAATTACAACCACTGTAAAACCGCTCTTTAAACACACATGTTTAATCAGAATTATAAACAAAATATACTCAACTAAAATCCTTAAAAAACCTTTAATGTGCCACAACGCCTGTGTAAGTCTTTCTATAGAAATTTGCTTATTTGACATGATCAGACATCACCCACATATGCTTGGCTATCGGATGGACGACCAAATTCTAAAAAGTTAACAGTACCTAACAGCTTAGTAGTACCAAGAATAGTGTACGGTTTCCACCTAGCATCTCATATATACTTATCGCACATTATAGGATTTCTTCCAAAATAATGGGCCACCGTACTCATGCATAACCTGTGCAGTATTCATTGCACTTTATGAGATTCTTTCCAGTGTTGTCTTCTGTTGCAACACATCGCTGCACTCTCTATAGTGTGTGTTACCGATGAGCGCGTTGACTACAAGTGCGGGCCGTTGCTCAGGGTTATATGAACTTTGATGTCAGAGTTGTATGAACTAGAGTTAGCTGGAGTCACATGCGCCAAAGCTATTGGAGTTTCATCCACCAGAATTTGGTCGAAGCTGTATGTGCTGGAATTTGATGGAGTTGGCTAGGCTGCTTTGCCTCAATTTGGTTGGTGTTGCACTTTCTCTAATTGATTGGAGCAGCTCCAGCGGACCAGCGCCATGGATGCTATAGAGTAGTACCTTGAATTAAAATTTAGGCTAACAGAATCTTAAGAGTAGTCTAAATATGGTCACTAACTTAATCTTATACGGAAATAGATCTTAGATACTAACCAGAGCCTATGGATGCCATCTATTCCTCTAGAGATATGACGGAGTTGATGTAGATGAAGTAGGTGTACTGACCTTCACCGACTGAGAGCTAGAACTCTCTTGATGGAGAGCTTGGTGTACATCCACAGCAACAGTATCTGGATGTGGGTAGATGACCTTCTGAGCCCTCCAGCGTCTAATGGATCGGGTCTGGTATTTTGCCGATAGAAAACGTCCCCTTATTATTCACGCTGTGGGCTCAGGGGCTGAACCCTAGAAAGCTTAGAGATGCGGGTTATATAATAAAATAGGCATTATAATAATTATTTTTCTATTTAATATGTTGGCCTGAAATTATATTCCAACAATACCAAGATGAGATCCGGATAATGGGCTGGACAATTATAGAAACAATGGTAGCGAGTAGAGTACTATGGTTTGGGATTTCGAAACCACTCAAATTGGATACTTTAATATTAGTAGTAGTTCAACATAAAATAGAAATAGCCGTTAATTAATGCTGTGATATGGGTAGCTGCTGATATGTAGTGTGTGTTAATTATATTTTAAAATATATAAATATTTATGCTAAATAATTAATATCATCGCTTTAAGTCTAGTTTTTTAACAAATTTATTTGAAAATATAAATATTGCTTTTTTCTATTTTAGTTAAAATTAAAAAGTTTTTCCCTGTTGTTTTTTTGGACCGTGTTAATGCTGTGATATTTGTTATTTTTTTTTCCTGTTGACAAATCCTGACAAATCCTGACTGGATATGGACCTAGTGGAAGACATGGATGGAACTAATGGATGTGTCAAATGTGGCATATGACAGAGAAAATAATTAAGTGTCATGTGAGAGAGAAAAATAAGTGCTGCAAAGGGAAGCACGTTGACTTTTAGTGTGGAATAAAAAGTTTTTATATCTTCTCAGTTTCATATAGCTATGATAAATGCTCCTAAAATTCTAGGTTTAAAATAGACCGTCCTCGAATCATCAAAAGTAATGTAGGTCATGCAAAACAACCAAAATTCAGATGTTCAATGCAAAAGGGACACAAGATTACCCTTTTCAGCTTGCTGCTTGCTCTAACATATCACTCTGTTTTTCACTCAATTACCTTGCATCTCGAAACTCTTCCACATCCCCTCTTTTACACGTGCGTTCTCTGTGTTTCCATTAGGCTGTTTGGAGTTAACTAATGGCCATGCAGTGCGGCACGCACATAGAGGAAAAAAAATACATCTGTTAGGGGAAAAAAAGAACATTTTCAGTGATTAAAAATAATTTGATGGTACTCAGAATTTATAGACTGTAGTATCTCAACTATTGCTACTTGAGTGTGATCGTTCTTATTAGGTTACATTGTCGCTAAAGCACTTTGAATTACATGTCATCAAAAATGAGACCATGTAGTAGAATTGAAACTCCAAGAGGAGGTTGTTGGAAATGAACGCATTATTTTATCATGTCTATGTAGCACCACTAATGACAAACATACAGTGTGTTTCAAGCCTCCCATGATTTCATTTGATGACAAGGCAAAACCGCACTTATCACTGACTTGGGGGCTGGGGCTGATGGACATTGAACTAACTGTAAAACAGATTACGCAGTAAGGGAATCAACCAAAATGGGAAATATCAACCATCACTATCAATTGCCTGAATGAAAAGAGCTGTTTACCAAAAAAAAAAAATGAAGGTGCCTTACCAACACAAGTTATAGGCCCAATATTGAACAATTTAAAAAAATTATTTTACTGAAACTAATGTATTGCTTGGCCATTTGAAATAACATGCACCAGCAGCAGCCACATTTAACGTCTCTAATCTTTTCATAGTGCGAACACAAGGTTCATACTTGTGGTTCAGTTGTGATGATGAGTGATTGATTCAACTACTAGCATCTCGGATGGGGTGCTACTGACGGTGGTGAAAGCCACGAGTTCCACATGTGCCTTGGCTTGTGTTGTGCAGGTGTCGAGCATGGAGGCGGTGGCCGACGGCGAGGTGAAGGTCAAGTGATGGCGGGCCATGCCGAATGGACCGGAAGCGGTGAAAGGGCGGACGCATTGAGACTTCGACTGAAGGACCCGGAAACGCCGGACGGAATCGCGTTGCTGGCACTTGGCTTTGACAAGTGCAAGGACATGAGCCGGTTTGTTGGTTTGGGCCTCAAAATCAACGGAGGCGGGTTTCGGTGGTTTGGGCCTCAAAACCACCTGGCGGGTTTCTGGGTTGAGCCTCAAAACCCTAGCGGAGGTCCCGAGGCAGATGGACGGCACGTGGCGGCATCGAGGAGTTCACGTCGAGGCGAAGCTACCGGTGAGAAGGCGCGGTGGCCGTCGGATCAAAGATTGCATCGAGTCGGTTCGAGTTGGACCGCAATGTCCCTAGGGCTAGACGGTTTGCTCAGAGTTGTATCAGGGGCAAAAACTGAAAAATAAAATAAGCCCGGTTGATAAGTAAGGTGGAGGGACCACTATCTCCCTCACCTCTCCCATTTGCATTTTTCTTATCCTTTTCTAGGGTTTCTTTCTATAGTTACTTGTGAGTGAGAGAGAGGTCCACTAATCCTTTATTAGTGTAATCAAACTCGTGTGAAGGGAATGGAGGTCCCAAATCCTCCATGTTTCCTCGTGGAGTCAGATCATTGAGTTGCTTGCTGTTGACGAGTATTAATGACCAAATTTACCCATCAACTAACTCCTGAAAGAGGCACATTGGCGATCACCAACATAGACTTAGGGTTTACACTAACGGAATTCCACGAGTTTTGGTGAATCCTTGTCTCTGCAGGTATACATCGGAAAAGCTATCAAAAAGGACACCATTGCGAAGAGCTCATCGAGACAATCGAAACAGATATATCATTTGTCTTTTTTGGAGTTTTGGATGAACAGATATCAATTCCACAGTGGGGGCTACACTAGAAGACTCCAGAAAGCGCGAGAAGACACCACGGTGAAGCGGAGCGCAAGCGGCTCGAGCCGACCCGGCCGGTCGGCCCCGACCGGCCGGTTCACTACGAGAGCCACTTAGGCCCAGCTTCGACCCACGTGCTCCACCGCCTTAGGGTTTCAATCTCAGCCGTCCACCAAAGTCGGTTTGATCCAAGGGCTCACGTTCATCCCACCGGGCTATAAAAGGAGGGCAGCACCCCCCAGGGCATCAATCATTCATTTGCAATTCTCTCAAACACTAATTGAGAGGTGTCTCTCGAATGGATAACCTCTCTGGGGCTAGAGATCAAGAAAAAGATTAGTCCTCTCTAGGATCTAGTCTTTAGATAATAGTGAGATGGAGAGTGAGGGAAGAGTTAGGAGGAGGTGCCAGCCAGTCGGTGCCCTCTCTACGGCTTGTACCTTGGCAGGATCAAGCTCTACTTTAGCTTGCTCCTGGGATGCCTCTGGTGATCAACTTCTAATCAAGTAAGTTCTATGGCTATATTGTTTATCTGGATCACGACTCTCTTTGAGTGCTTTATTCTCTTCCTAGGGGGATTAGAGTATTATCGTAGGTGTATGCTTGGTGCTTAGGCTTAGGATAATCGTGGATGCACCCTACATTCCAGATTTGGTGGTAGCTCGCGGGTGTGACATTCCTATTGAAACCTAGGTATCCCACTATCCCGTTTGTAGGCCAAGTAGGACGCGGTTGCTAAGGAGATCTACATCCTATGTTGGTGTCTCTCCTTATATAATGTCCCCAGTTAGCAATATAAGACAGACTTGCCAAAGTTGGAAGAAGTGAACTATAGTTATCCTCTCTACACTCCTATTATCATTAACCTTGATTGCTGCTCTCAGCCACATTAACTGCCGCCCTAGTTCTACCCTAGTTCTACCCTAATCTAGTATCTATCTTCACCTTATTGCCACCCCTAGTTAAGTTAGACCGTAGTTGATCTCACACCTTTCTCAGTGGAACGAAACCTGGAATACTCTGGGATAAAGCTACAATGGTATCCGTGCGCTTGCGGATCTTTCAGTGGGCGTTAACAGATATCAGCACGTTTTTGGCACAGTTGCTAGGGATAGGGATTTATCTCTATTATTGGTAGTGACGTTAAGAAGTGTCAACAAGCTTTTTGGCGTCGTTGCCGGAGAAACGGTTTGCTGAGTTGACTATAAACCTAGCTTAACTCTTTTCTTTTCCTTTTTATCCTTCTTTATTTTATCCTTTACTCCTCTCTTCATTCTTTCTTTCTTCATTCTTTCTATCTTCTTTTCAACTTGTGGTTTAGCATGAGTCACATTCCTATCAATCAATGTGCTAAACCCACGAGCGCAAGCTTTAGGCCACTAGAATCTTCAGAGCCTATATTAGCACCTGGTCATGAGCTGCGCCCGTGTTGGGTAGAGTTTGTCCAAAAACAATCCTTCTCGGGAGAAGACGATGAAAACCCATACTCACACTTACGAGAGTTCTTACTAAGATGTGCATGCTTTCGCATTGCTGGCATGTATGATAAGACTCTACGATGGAAGCTTTTTCCATTCTCTTTGACTGGAAAAGCTAAACATTGGCACAATAAAACCGTAGGAAGTATGCAAGGAGATTGGGAATTGCTATGCTCTGAGTTTCAATCCAAATTCTTTTCCATCTCTAAGGTTATTGATCTTTGGGAAGAGGTTCTACGCTTTAAACAGCTAGAGGAGGAATCTCTAGAAACATCATGGGATCGCATTAATGATCCCCTCACTATGGGCCCTGACCTTTCCATTTTAGACCCAATGTTGCTTCAACACTTTTACTTAGGCCTTGGTAAGGATTCAAAGAAGTCCCTTGATATAGTCTCTGGAGGATCTTTCCTTCATGTGACTGCTAGTGAGGCAAGGTCTTTGATTGATAAACTTTGTGGAAGGACACCTTGCCCCAGCATTCAGTATGAACCCCACGAGAAAGAGAAGGAACTGTTTCCTAGATGAGAGGAGGTTTCGATAGCTAAATCGCACTTATTCCAATCCCAATACTTAGCTATCAGTCCCGAACCATCCACATTCAAAAATCCACCAAGGGTAGAAGACATTCAACCTTTGGAGGATAACTCTTTTGATGTTGAAGTCGGGAAGAGCCTCAACCTACAGTCCTATAAGAGACCTTCAAGTGAACATAATTCAAATCCTCCTGAGAAAGAATCTCTTAGAAAGCATCTTCTTTAGGAAGAATTCAAGGATGGCATGTCTAATGATGCCATAGAAGGAGAGCTAAGACAATTTAATTCCAATCCTATCTTCTCTTCTTCTTTGTCGACATTAAATGTCTTGTCTAAACCTATCTTAAAACCCATTCTTGACCCAGAAGAATTCCCTGACTCTTGTTCTCCTGAGACTCATGATGACCCTAGAGATCCAATAACACACTTAGAACATAGGAATCATGATAGACTTAAGGATGACCAAGAAGTGCTACAACAATGGCTGGAATGTGTAGAATGAATGGACAAGGAAGAAGCCTTAATTGAATCCAGCCTAAGCTTAGATTCAAATGATGAACCTATAACTCATCTAAGCTTAGAGGAGGCCTTTAACAAGACCAACTTGAGAGCCATCAATCCCAAGGAAATCCTAGATAGTGACATGATTGATGAATTTCATAGGCATGAAATGAAGAAGACAACGTTTTCGCCTAGAGACATTCATGTAGAATCACCCTTGGAGATTGGTAAGGGAGATGACATCAATGAGCATAGAAGCTACTACAAAAAGACCTCATCAAAGCCATGCTCATATGACACATCTCCTGAATCTCTTGGTCTCTCTACCATGACCACATTCGAGATCTTCAATCCCCTCATATATCCTGTCCACAAAAATTTTAAAGAGGAGGTTGTAGATGCATATGTTTATCATAAATATTGCAAGTCTCAATGTGCGGATCCTGAGGTAGGTAGATAAAGATTGGTGTTGGAGGGGAAACCACTTTACCAACTTGAAGCATGATTCTGAGGTTTCCCAACAATGAGCTTTTCTCCTAAGACTAGCGCTTTTGATAGACAACATGAACTCTTGCCTGAACTATCCTTGTGAATGGAGCATAGAGAAATAATTGTGAAAATATTTCTTCGGGTATTCTTGTTACTAATCTTATAGGTTTGAAGCAAGAAAAATGAAGGATGATGGTGCAAGGTATGTCAAACCAATTATTATGCAACATTAGATCACATCCATCCAAACTTGATCTTGCTTTACAAGAATTCAAGTGTGGGGGATATGCTTCCCTAAAAAATCTCATGCCATGTTGCTAATTTTGGTTGTCTTTACCTTCAAGCCATGCTCAACTTGCCATATAACAATCATGCTCTTCCATCTCTATTTAAATAAATCTCTATAATGCCTTCATGCTACCTGTGCTTTCTACAGTATACATAAGGTTTTGAAGTATTCTTACACACCTTTTAAATTTGGCATAGTGCTTAGTTTAAACTATTTTCTTGAATTAGATTAGACGTGGTGTCTAGTTTGATCTTGAACCAAGAGGTGTGCTGATATTGCTTCTAAAGGCTTTTAAATTAAGTGTGGTGCTTAGGTTGAATTGCCTTCCTGAATCAAATTAGACATGGTGTCTAGGTTGGTTCTTGTACTGAGAGTATGCTGTAGTAGACACTGGATATTTTATTAGACTAACCCTGCAGAAAACTTTTAAAATCTAATCTGGGTAAGTCAAGAGATGAATTCAAATCCGAGATGAAGCAAGGCACATGATGAACTCCGATAACTTTGCACAATGAAGACACAGCTCATTCATCATTGATGGAAGGACTGTAAGTATCAAAGATCATTCACTTCATCTTCAGCTGCAAGTTACCTTTGCCTTGAACCATGGTTGCATAAAACATAAAAAAACTATGCTAAGATAATCCTAAACCCATCTTTCTAATAGCATAGAGCTAATGCACATAAATTAGAGATAACAATCCTCCATTCAAATCGGTATATTCCTTCGGGTATGTGTTATCCACAAATCCTGTGCAGGCATAAAAATCCAAAATGGCAAAGAGCAAAACGATGGCATGACAAAAAGAGCACTGGAACAAGAGGAACTATGAACCGAGATGTGAGGTTGACCAAACAAGAAAAGCAATGAGCAAAACAAAAGAACCATCAAGAATTATCACGATGAAGGTAACATCCAAAGGTAAATGGTCACTACTTAAAAAGTTTCTCCTTGATTTTGGTATGAACATGAATAAATAACTTAACATGTTTGAGTAATAATTATCCATGATCAATCTTGATTAACTCAATATATCTAGTTCTTGGAAGTTGTTCATAGCATCACTATCTTGATTTGTAGCCTTAACCAAATGAACTAAAAAGTTGCACATCTTATGCTTGGAAGAAGATAGTCATGATCATGTAAAAAAAATTGACACATCATTTACAGATAATCAATCCTTCCTTGAGTTAAGCACTTTAACTCTTAACCTAATGAACTTAAATGTTACATCCTTGCTCAACCTTTTGATCCTACCTCTCATGATAATGTTGAACAAAATATATAACATCAACTCCATGTTGTTCAACATGACTAAGGACAAGAAATGTGGAATAGAAGTTTTAGTTCTGCTGGTGTTTTCCCACCAGTAAGGCCCATGCACTTAATCTCTGCCTTGTCTTTATGAGCAGGACACACTTTAAACAAAGTGTGGGGGAGTCAATTCCCTACTTTGTATAAATGGAGGTCTTAGACCTGTCAAAGCAAAATCAAATTTCAAAATCAAGACAGGTTAGGTAGAAGAAGGTGACACATCATAAAGGGCATCATCACAGAATCTTAATCTTCACCGAAAGAGCTAGCTTGGAGAAGAAGCACTCCCATGCACCCAACCAAAGAAACTCCAATTGTGTCGACACTGGAGGAATCAACAAGAAGGGAGAAGTCTTGTCTGGAAGACTTTAAAATCTGAACCCTTGCCACGAGGTAACATTGATAGTTATCCATATTTACTTTCTTACATCGCATGTATTATTTTCCTTTTAGCATATTTACTTTTTTGCCTTAGCATTGCATTGAAAATAATAAAAATAAATATGCACTCATCTTGTTAGATAATTCATGCATTACAAAACTTGAAGCCCCATGTAAATAGTTCTATGGCGTAAAAGCATGTAGGAGTCTTCACCGTGGTGGCATAAAAATAATAAAAATAATCATGCATACATGTTTTTTTCCTGCGTAATAAAATAGAAAATCCAAAAAATAATCATTGAGCACCTTGCTGCACTGTATACACTGTAACAACCTTTAAAAACCTCTCACAATAACCAGTTCATGAAATGGCTAACCACTAACTGCTTATCCTAATCTGTTCCATGAGTTTTGGTATTTTATGAGATATTTGCTACAGATGACTCCAAGAGCTAGTCCACCTAGGAATCTTCATTGACATCATTTGAAGTACACTTTCCCAACACACAGCTAATCACTGTGTGGAGGAAGCAACTTCTGGGTGGATGAGATCAAGATTCCTGGCTACACTTGCTCTTGTAAGCATGAGCTCCACCATGAGGACTGCTCAGCTTCAGTGCTCAATCACTACAACAACTAGCTTTGGGGAAGGCATCCCCTAGGTACCTAGGTAAGTGTACCTATGTGATTATCGAATCAGTCATAAAAATAAAAGAATACCAAAAATATGTGGACACATGAAGGTCCATGCTTGTTAGAGTCTTTAGAGTCTTTTATAGTATGAGTCTTTAAAAATTGAAAACCAATAAAAAATGTTTGTCTAGATAGACTCAATAAAATAGGCAAGCCCTGAAGATAATCTTCAAAGATAAAAATGGTGAAAAACTGCTCTGTCATAACATCTTTGAAGTGCCTAGTTTTTAGACATAAGTTTTCCCGAGTTTTGGCTTCAACTGTTTTTGACATGAAGATTTGCTCTGAGCCTAAAACTTGTGGGTTGCATATGCTTGAGCTAAGTCTAGGTACTTGATTGATCTAATTGAGAAAGTTTGAGCCACTATTTATCTTGTTCCGAGTGACATTAGAGTTCTAGAGATTTATCTTTTGAAAAATACAAAACCTTACATGATGAGTTTCTGTATGACAACGCTTACATTCCCACCAGAGCCAAACATGATGAGATAAGCTAGATAAACTTTCACATATATGGTGCTTGCCTTGCATTGAGTTTTGTCAATCTTTGTGACCCTTGTGAGAGATTTGTCATGCTCTTGAATCAAGATCCATTACACTTGACCTACATACGCACTATTCTACACTAGAGTAGGAGCAACAACATACCATTTCATCCACACCCATCCAAAAATATTTTGCTCCTACACTAGAAGAGAACACCAAAAACATTTCCATTAGATAGCCACCCAATAAATGCTCTATGTTCTTGTTGCTATCTCTCAAAAATATTTTATGCCAAAAGAAGTGTTATGAGCTATGCAAAAGTTATCATAAAACAAAAAAAAGGATAAGTGTCCAAGAGAAATGGGTACATAGATACCTGCCTCCCTAATGAAAAAGAAGAAGAAAATAAGATAGCTCATACTCTCTGGCCAAGTTCTAAATCTCAAAAGAGAGATGTGTCTTCAAGGAGCATAGAAGAATTAGGTTCCACCACATATCCACCATATCCATACATTTGCACATCTTGATTTGATTGTATGACTTGTTTCTCTGTGGATCCATTGTTTGACTTGTCAATATATGCATTGTAAGTTTGCTCTTTTAAGTTTTCTCCTTACCTATAAGCTCCACACAAGCTTTAGTTATAGGATGAAAAGAAAGGCATAACATCATTAGTGCCTTGGTGAGAATCCACAAATACCACATATACTGAGAAATTTGAGAGTATCATACATGGGAAACTCTAAGTTTTTGTTTAAAAACCTCTAAAACCTCCAGAATGATAGTTGAATAAAGAGCTTGAGATATAGTTCTTGGCTGGATTTTTCTATCTTTCGATTGCTCAAGACCCAAGTAAGAGCTGATAAGCCCCATAGTCAAAGGTAACATGAGTAAGTTTGAAGGTCAGCTCAGTTATTGCTTAAGATTGGAGGAGAATTTTTGTCTGAATGCAGGTATACTTTTGAGGAGTTACATCAAACTGGTTACAATGCTTAAACTTACACATATCTTTCGATAACTTTTCTAAGCTTAGCTTTGCTAAGGGACTAGCAAAGGTTAAGTGTGGGGGTGTTGTTGACGGCTATTAATGACCAAATTTACCCGTCAACTAACTCTTGAAAGAGGCACATTGGCGATCACCAACATAGATTCAGGGTTTATACTAATAGAATTCCATGAGTTTTGGTGAGTCCTTGTCTCTACAGGTATACATCGGAAAAGCCATCAAAAAAGACCAAGGTGACAGATTGCAAGCACCTCAAATGATGAATTGGAATGCACCATTGCGAAGAGCTCATCGAGACGATCGAAACAGACATATCATTTGCCTTTTTCAGAGTTCCGAATGAACAAATATCAATTCCACAGCGCGGCCTACACTAGAAGACTCCAGAAGGCGCGAGAAGACACCATGGCGAAGCGGAGCGCGAGCAGCCCCGGAGCCAGACCGGTCGGTATGGCCCCGGACCGGTCGGTCTGCTACAGGGGCCACTCAGGCCTAGCTTCGGCCCACGTGCTCCACCGCCTTAGGGTTTCAACTCAGCCGTCCACTAAAGTCGGTTTGATCCAAGGGCTCACGTTCATCCCACCGGGCTATAAAAGGAGGACAGGACCCCCAGGGCATCACTCATTCATTTGCAATTCTCTCAAATCCAATTGAGAGATGTCCCTCGAATGGATAACCTCTCTGGGGCTAGAGATCAAGAGAAGATTAGTCCTCTCTAGGATCTAGTCTTTAGATAATAGTGAGATGGAGAGTGAGGAAAGAGTTAGGAGGAGGTGCCGGCCAGTCGGTGCCCTCTCTACGGCTTGTACTTGGCAGGATCAAGCTCTAGTTGAGCTTGCTCCTGGGATGTCTCTGGTGATCAACTTCTAATCAAGTAAGTTCTATGCCTATATTTTTTATCTGGATCATGACTCTCTTTGAGTGCTTTATTCGCTTCCTAGGGGGATTAGAGTATTATCATATGTGCAAGCATGTTGCTTAGGCTTAGGATAATCATGGATGCACCCTACATTCCGGATTTGGTGGTAGCTCACGGGTGTGACATTCCTGTTAAATCCTATGTATCCCACTATCCTGTTTGTAGACCAAGTAGGATGCGGTTTCTAAGGAGATCTACATCCTATGTCAGTGTCTCTCCTTATGTAATGTTCCCAGTTAGCAATATAAGACATAGACTTGCCTAAGTTAGAAGAAGTGAACTATAGTTATCCTCTCTACTCTCCTATTATCATTAACCTTGATTGCTGCTCTCAACCACATTAACTGCCGCCCTAGTTCTACCCTAGCTCTACCCTAATCTAGTATCTATCTTCACCTTATTGCTACCCCTAGTTAAGTTAGATTGTAGTTGATCTCACACCTTTCTCAGTGGAACGAAATCTGGAATACTCTGGGATAAAGCTACAACGGTATCCATGGGCTTACGGATCTTTCAGTGGGCGTTAACAGATATCAACACGTTTTTTGACGCCATTGCTAGGGATAGGGATTTATCTCTATTTTTGGTAGTGACGTTAAGAAGTGTCAACACTTGCATCGATTCGTATTTTGTTCTTCACGTTCTTCGTTTTCCTCTCTTTTCCCTCTTCGCGTTCTTAGCGATTTCTTGGGCTATGATCTGTCTCTTTGTGAACCACTTGTTTCTACTTGGTCTTGATTGTGGGTTGATTCTTTCCATCGAAGGATTTCATCTAATTCCTCACAAATCCACAGATCGGGTTGAATCGAGTTTTTTGAGGGAAATTTGCTCTTGAATCGAATTTTATTGATTTTTAGAGTTGCAGTGTGTTTAGGGTTGTGATCTTCATAGAGTAGCCTTAGAACTACCTTATGAGCCCCTATGCAAAATTTCAGGTCAATCGGAGTTGATTTGGTTAAGTTTTGGATTCAAAATCGAATTTTTCAGGTTTCTGCCCGTGCATACCGTACGTGTCCGGTGTGAATACCGGATACGTCCGGTGGACTTAACTTTGGAATTTTGAGCTGAAATTTTGTGGAGACCTTCTTCTGTGTGTCTAGTGTCTAGGGTTAACATTTTACAATTTTTGGACACCATTTGATTGGGTTTTCTATTTTTCTCCCAAAGTTACTCTGTGCTGAAACTGGGGTCCGGTGCATATCGGACGTGTCCGGTATGAGGTCCGGTATGAGCTGAGTGTGTCTGGTCCGAGTCGTGAATACTGGACACGTTCAGTATGGGGTCCAGTATGAGGGTCTGAAGGCTGTTTCGCTGAGTTCCGCTTGTTGCGTTGGGTTCGTAGCATCACGTACTTCATATCCAAGTACTCTTGTCACAAGTTGACTTGAGTATTTTGGATTGGCCACTCTCTCCTTTTCCATAGGAATTGAGTGCGTCGATTTTGAAGTTTTATCGAGGGCTCGTCTCTAATCTTCCTCGGTTGATCCGTTGTACCTCTTAGACATCTTCAAGGGTATTCACCTACCTGTTAGGTCGTGATCTTATCGCTCGCTTGTAAGTTTGCTTTTGGGGTTCGATTTTAGGACAGCGGTCAAAAGTTTTAAAAGAAATTTGAGGCTCCCATTCACCCCCTTCTGGTCACCATTTTTGGTCCTTTAATTGGTATCAGAGCTAGTTAAGGATCATTCCACCTTAATCGGTTCGTGATCCGCTAGAAGGCGACATGGAGCGTGGCTCAGGAAAGCCGCTGCATTTCAATGAAACCAATTACCCGTACTGGAAGATTCAGATATCTGCCTATCTCCAGAGTCTCAGTGCGAGGGTGTGGGAAATCTATGAGAATGCCGATTACGTTGTCCTTCCTGCTCATGTTGGCCAAGAGCAAATCAAACAACACGATGCAAAAAGCAAGGCACGTAACGCTCTCTTCTTGAGTCTTTCTGAGTCTAAGTTTGAGCATGTCGGACACTTGACTACTGCTAGAGAGATCTGGGTGAAGCTGTAGAGCTATCACGAGGGGACTTTCCAAATTAAAACCAGACTCTTTGACACATACAAGCAGGAGTATGAGAGTTTTCGGCAGCTTGACGGCGAGACCATCGATTCCATATTCTCACGCTTTTAGACCATCGTCAATAAAATACGTGCGAACAAGCCGAACTTGCCCTATGACGATCATGAGAGAGCTTTGAAGTTGTTACATGCTCTTGATCGTAGGGTTTGGGATTCGAAAGTGCAAGCTCTTCTCGAGTCACAGAACTACGAGACCCTCACTATGGATGAGCTCTTCAGCAAGCTGAAGTCCAGTGAGATCGACCACCAGATCCAGGCCAAACTTCACAATCCCTCTGCTCTGACCATGGCACTGGTGTCAGGTTACGGTGTCTCTAGTTCTTTCGCTAACCCCTCCTCTGTGATGTTCACCTTGTCTTCCTTGATCACAGTGACAGAGGAGCAGTTGAACATGCTCACAGACGATGAGCTGGCTCTCGTCATCAGTCAATTTTTGCGGTTCCACAACAACCGCTTGAACCACCGGCGGGGTGGACCGAAGGATGGATGCTATGGATGCGGCGACCCCGACCACTTTGTTGCCAACTGCCCCAAGCGGAACAAGCACTCCTTTAGCAAGTCCACCTCCGACAAGCACAAGGAGAAGCGCGACTACACCTCTGGCAAACACAAGTCCAAGGAAGGCTTTGATAAGGAAGCGATGAAGCGCAAGTTTGTGAAGAAGTTCAAGGCAAAAGAGCGCGCCTTCCTCGCCTCCCTCAGCGACCTCGACTCCGACAACGAGCATGCTTCCTCCTCTTCGAGTGACGAGTCCGAGAGGAGGGTCAAAGACAAGCTGAACGGACTCTACTTCTTCACCGACTCCACCCACGGAGGCTTCTGCACCATGGCACTTGGTGACGAGGTGGAGGACGGCAACGGCGATGCTCCCGGCGACAACGACGACACATCTAAGGTTAAGCGCGCCTTCCATCGATGCTCTTGTCGCTGAGGTTGATGACTTGACTACTACTTTGCTTTGTCAAGATAAGTTGCTTAAGCGTGCTGCTAGTGATAGAAAAGAGTATAAGGCTAAGCTAGAAGTAGCGCTTAAGGAGCTTGAGCAAGTTAAGAACACTCCCATAGTGTCTGACGAGCCAGAGTGTGAGTTTTGTAGCGTTTACATGGCTGATCTTGCTAGTCTGCAGTCCAAGTATGCTGATTTGGTTAATGAGTTTGATAGTGTGCGTGCTTCACCTGTCTTGTTGGGTGCGTGTAAGTCTTGCTTGGACTTGCAATCTAAGTTGGCAGAAAAGAATGCCAAGCTTGCCTCACTTGAGAAGGCCAACTCAGATAGCACTAGTGTGGCTAAGTGTGCTCTTTGTGAGGGTTTGGAGCTGGAGATTACCAATTACCGGCATGACAAGGTACGTACCAAGAAGGAAAACATATACCTTCGGACCATCTTGAGTTTGGTGTCTTGCAGTGAGCCACAACTTGGCATGATGGTCAACCAATTCAGAAGGAGAATTGGTGGACCAGAATTAGGCTTTACTTTAGGTGGGAAAAATGATGATCTTTAAGGCAAAGTTGGTGAGTGTAGTGGTGTGCTTCCAAGTGAAAAACCTACCACTACCCCCAAGTTTTTCAAAATCACTCCACCTAAGCCACTTGTGCCTCCCACCAAAGATGAAGTGTTTGAAGAACCTCCAAGAGCTCCACCCCAGAAACAAGTGTGGATTCTAAAACCGAACCATCTAAGGAACCCACTTGACACACTCTATTCCATCTCTGAGGAACCCCTTCCCAAAGCTAAGCCACCTCCAAGAGTGAACCATACCCACAATAAAGTGAGCCAAACACCTAAGAGAGAGGTGTACCATTATGAGTATTGCCATAGGGATGGTCACTTAGTTGAGTTTTGCTTTAAGAGGAAGAGAGATGAGAAACGTGAATTTGAGTTGAACAATTGGAACATGTACTGTCCTCCCCATGGTGTACATGTACCTTCTGTTCAGAGGCGCACTACTAGACCTAGAGGTGCAATGCCTCAAGGTGCTAGGCCTCAGGTTGTGAGACCACGTGGTGGTCGTGCACGGTGGGATTCAGGTCGTGGTCAATATGACTATGAACCTCACGGCGGTGCTTTTGTGTCCCACAACTCTACCAGACCACGTTTTCCCTCTCGTGGTGATCGGTTTCCTCAAATGGGACATGGCATGTTTGGTGTTTTTCTAACACTTTTCTAGGGCAAATGTCACATCACTGGTATCCTTCTCAATTTACTAACCCTAGTGGTGTGCCGTTTGCTCATCTTATGTCTTTCTATTGATGTAGGACGGAGGCTTAGAGAACACATGGCTCATTGATTCTGAATATTCGTGCCACATGACCAGAAGTTCAAAATGGTTCTCCAGCCTCGACCCCATGCAACACAAGGAATACATCACATTCGGGGATAATAGCAAACGTAAAGTGGTCTCTCATGGAACTATTTAGGTTAACGAGAGCTTTGTTCTCAAGGATGTTGCTTTGGTCTCGAACTTGTATTTCAATTTGCTCTCTGTTTCACAACTCCTTGAGGATGGCTTTGAAGTGCGCTTTAAACATGGCTTTTCTTGAGTTCTTGACTCTCATGGAGATCTTGTTTGTCGGATCGTCCTATTTGGCCGTGTCTTTCGAGCTAATTTTTCTCACTCTTTTGGCTCTTCCCGTTATTTGGTGGCCGGATCCTCTTCTAAGCTTTGGAAGTAGCATAGGAGACTTGGTCATTTGAGCTTTGACCTTCTTCCTAGGTTGAGTTCACTTGACTTAATCTAAGGATTGTCCAAGTTAAAATTTAAGAAGGATCTTGTTTGCCACCCTTGTCATCATAGGAAGATGGTAGCCGCTTCTCACCCACCTGTGAATCAAATCATGACCAAGAAACCCGGCGAGCTACTTTACATGGACACGGTTGGTCCAGCTCCAGTTCGATCAGAAGGTACGTAGAAAGTGGTATGTGCTAGTAATTGTGGATGACTTTTTGAGATACTCTTGGGTGTTTTTCATGGAGAGTAAGGATGAGGCTTTTTCACATGCTCGAGATTTGATTCTTCGGTTGAGAAATGAGTTTCCTAAGAATGCCATGAGAGCTATTCAAAGTGATAATGGCATAGAATTCAAGAACACTCATTTTGAACCTTTTGTAATTCTTTAGGTCTCAAGCACCAGTTTTCCTCACCTTACGTCCCGCAACAAAATGGCATTGTTGAGCGCAAGAATCTGACCCTTGTTGAGATGGCTAGGATGATGCTCGACGAACATAGGACTCCTAGGAGGTTTTGGGCTGAAGCAATCAACACAGCTTGTCATGTTTCCAATTGCATCTTTCTCTATGCTTTTATAAAGAAAACTTTTTATGATTTGTGATTTAGGAGGTTATCCAAGGTGAGTCATTTCAGGGTGTTTGGGTGTAAGTGCTTCATCTTAAAACAAGGTAATTTGGACAAGTTTGAGTCTAGGTCCTCCGATGGTATCTTTCTTGGTTATGCTTTGCATTCTAGAGCTTATCGAGTACTTAACCTTGAAAATAACCATGTTGTGAAGACCTGTGAGGTCACATTCGATGAAACTATGCCTTGTACAACCTCTGTCTTTGAGCGTGCGGGTGATGAAGAACTTGGAGAAAGCATTTCTGTGGAGGAAGAGGAGGCGATGCCGATTGGGGTGATCCCAAGCCGGCTCCATCGGCTGCCCCTATCGAGCCTGCGATGACTACTTTAGCTCACGGTCCAGATCCCTCTACTTCCACTTCTTGGGGACCGTTGGAGCAGCTTCCTCAGCCTACACCGACTACACTTGAGGAGGCACTAGCTGCTGTTGAGGGGGAGGCGACTTCTTCCACAGAGGCACCTCGACACATTCAGCGTCGCCATCCTGCTCAGACAATGATCGGTGATATTGACCAGCGAGTCACGCGATCCAGGTCGTATCACATCTCTCACTTTGCTCATTCTGCATTTGTTGCTTCTTTTGAGCTTCGAGATATTGGACATGCTCTATCTGATCCTGATTAGGTTAATGCCATGCATGAGGAGTTAGAAAACTTTGAGAGAAACCAAGTCTGGGTCTTAGTTCCCCACCTCCAGAGTGTCATCCTATAGGTACAAAGTGGGTGTTTAACAACAAGCAGAGTGAAGATGGGGTGGTTGTTAGGAATAAGGCTAGACTTGTTGCTCAGGGGTATTGTCAGAAAGAGGGGATAGACTTTGAGGAAACCTTCGCTCCTGTAGCTCGCTTAGAGGCTATCCGTATTCTATTAGCATTCGCTGCTGCTAAGGGCTTTAAACTGTTTTAGATGGATGTTAAGAGCGCTTTTCTGAATGGGTACATTGAGGAGAAAGTGTATGTTAGGCAACCCCTAGGTTTTGAAAATCCCAAGTATCCTAAACATATCTTCAAGTTGCACAAAGCTTTGTATGGTCTTAAGCAAGCCCCTAGAGCATAGTATGATAGGCTGAAAACCTTTTTGCTTAAGAAGAGGTTTAGGATGGGATCGATGGATAAGACTTTGTTTCTCCTCAAGCAAAATAGTGGCCTTCTCTTGATTCAGATTTACGTGGATGCTATTATCTTTTGTGGTTCTTCTCATGCTTTAAAATGCCAAGTTTGCAGAGTTTATGAGCAGGGAGTTTGACATGAGCTTGATGGGCGAGTTGACTTTCTTCCTTAGCCTTCAAATCAAGCAAACATGGGATGGGACGTTCGTGCATCAAGGCAAGTACACAAAGGACGTCCTAAAGAAGTTTGACATGGGCGAGGCCAAGCCTCTTTCGACTCCCATGTCGACTACGACGGCCCTCGACGCCGACGAGGATGGAGAAGCAGTTGATCAGAAGGAGTACCGGAGTATGATAGGATTGTTGATATACCTGACGGTGACAAGACCCGACATACAGTTTGCTATATGCCTCTGCCCATACTTTCAGGCCTCCCCACGCACTTCTCACCGTCAAGCGGTGAAGCGCATCATGAGGTACCTCCGGTTTACCCCCGAGTTTGGACTTTGGTATTCTGCTTCTTCCTTTCTCTCTTTACGGTTATTCTGATGCTGATTTTGCTGGCTGCCGCTTAGATAGAAAGTCCACGTCGGGGACTTATCAGTTTTTGGGTTCGTCTCTTGTGTCTGTCATCCCGTAAACAGTCTAGTGTTGCACAATCCACCATAGAAGCTGAGTATGTCGCTGCTACCGCTTGTTGTTCCCAGCTGCTTTGGATGATAGTCACCCTACATGATTTTGGTCTTGAGTTCTCTAGAGTGCCTTTACTGTGTGATAGTACTAATGCCATCAGTATTGCCAAGAACCCAGTACTTCACTCCAAGACCAAGCACATAGATATTCGCTTTCACTTTCTCCGTGATCATCAAGAGAAAGGTGACATTGAGTTGCATCACGTAGCCACCCAGGATCAGCTTGCAGATCTTCTCACTAAGCCCCTCGATCAAGCGACTTTTGCTCGCTTGTGAGGTGAAATGGTGTGTGTTTCTCTTTTTAGAGGAGGGAAGCACTTTGTTTATTGTACATTAGTTTTGGTTTCTTTTCTAGTTTAGATTTTAGTTTGTCTTTGTATGATAGTGCATCTGCATTGCATTCTGTGATATATTGCATTTTGAGCTTCATGTATATAACACTTGGAATGAAACAATACTCTTGTTAGTATGCCATGTAAGTATTTTATGGTGCTTGTCAGCTTAGGCTCTCATTGATCATCTGCTACATGTTATCAGTTGACCATGATCTTCTAATGTGGACTTGCTTAAACTTACTGAAATTAAAAATGTTCACCGCCTGGGATGGTAATTAGCATGTGTAGGATGTTGAGATTCCTTTATGCTATATTGTGCATGCTTGGATACTATGTCTCATGCTTTGAGTCCCACACTTGCTTAGATCTTTACCTGTACTAAAATCTAAAATCTAAGTAAGCTGAATGAAAAGATCGAGATGGGTCCGTATTGTCCCACATCAAGGTATCAAGACTACGTCCCATTACATATTTGGATGAACTTGAGCCTTATAGTAGATGACCAAAACCATTGCTTTGAGCTCCTGATTATCTTTTGACATAGGCTCCGCTTAGTTAAAAAGTTAGGCTTGACAGTACGGATAACCTCTCACACACACATGCTTGACCAATACTTGTAATCTGCTGCTAACTCTAAAAATCTAATAAAATTGACAAGTTTGAGGTCTTTGACATGTTGTGTGATCATGGTTTGGGGTAGTTCACCTTGCTTCCACATGACTAGCACTAGGTTGATTTCCAGCTTGCATTTGCTAAGTGCTATCTTTTATGGTGAACCCCTTTCTGAAGAACTTATAATCTACTCAAAACTGCTTACACTTCATATTCGATATCATTTGATCAGTTTGAGCATATGCTAGCACTTATCTGTTGTTGTCTTACTCACCTGTTTTACTGGCTAGAACATCTTTTCACTCTGATTGTTATACACTGAAGCGTCTGCATTTGTGCATGTCATTGCATTTTAGGCTTGCTGTATGCATTATGTCAAGGGGGAATCACTTGACATATCTTGTAAGGTTGTCTTCTCAGAGGGAGAAACTAGTTCTTAAGGGTTGAAGGGGAGAAGATTGTGTGCACTCATATATGCATTTGCTTAGGGGGAGTTGTGTTGCATTGTTTCTTGCTAGATGTGTTGAGCCTTTGCCTCTTTCTGGAGGATCTAGCATTTCGAGTGTTTTTTGCTTGGCTAGCGGTGTTGAGTCTGCTTTCTGCCTCTTCTTAAGGGCTAGCTATAATTTGCTTGATTGCGTCGAGCCGTTGCCCATGTCTTTGGGGACCAAGTTTTGCTTGCTTCAAATGACCCTATTTGGCTTCTCTTTGGCTTTTGGTCGTTTGGTGAGCTTTCTTCTTTTCTTCTTCTCCTTCTATTTCTTTTTCTCAGCCGTGGTGTGTTGGTGTTGAACAATGCACTCATCAATGGGGAGATTACGAACACAAGTTTCATACTTGTAGTTCAGTTGTGATGATGAGTGATTGATTCAACTACTAGCATCTCGGATGGGGTGCTACTGACGGTGCTGAAAGCCACGAGTTCCACATGTGCCTTGGCTTGTGTTGTGCAGGTGTCGAGCATGGAGGCGGTGGCCGACGGCGAGGTAAAGGTCAAGTGACGGCGGACCGTGCCGAATGGACCGGGAGCGGTGAAAGGGCGGACGCATCGAGACTTGGACTGAAGGCCCAGAATCACTGGGCAGGATCGCATTGCTGGCTTGGCTTCGACAAGTGCAAGAACATGGGCGGTTTGTTGGTTTGGGCCTCAAAACCAACGGAGGTGGGTTTCGGTGATTTGGGCCTCAAAACCACCCAGCGGGTTTCTGGGTTGAGCCTCAAAACCCTGGGGTAGGTCCCGAGGCAGACGGACGGCACGAAGCGACATCGGGGAGTTCGCGTCGAGGCAAAGCTACCGGTGAGAAGGCGCGGTGGCCGTCGGATCAAAGATTGCATCGAGTTGGTTCGAATTGGACCGCAATGTCCCTAGGGCTAGGCGGTTTGCTCAGAGTTGTATCAGGGGCAAAAACTAGAAAATAAAATAAGCCCGGTCGATAAGTAAGGTGGAGGGAGACCCACTGTTGGTATAAATTAACTGCATCCTAAATAATAATTATAATCAAATTGTCCGCAAGCGCACAGATATATACTGATCAGCACTTCACCAAGATCAACCCGGTTTTAATATCGAACCCAAAGGAACAGTAGGTGAATTATGATCTAGCCTAATACTCTTAATCTACGGTGGTACAAACAATCTAGAAAATATTGAGAATGAGGAAATAGCTAATGCACTCTAGTTCTAACCACCGGTAAACTTTGTATAATATCGTCTTATCGGGCAAGCGATCTGAATAGGAGAAGAAACAGAGTAATCTACCTACCAGACACCTATCAGTCTATCTGTCCTATCAACGGGAAGTGGACTATAGAGGATTCAACGTAGCTATAAAGTCACCTACGCGAGCTACCACTATCCGGCTAATCAGGGGACATTCACAAGTAATCATAACCCAGACACCACGTCTACGCTACGATAACTACTCTGATCTAGGAGCTACCCAAATCAAAGTACTCAATGTAATATGAGTTGCAAACCAAAGAACGAATATAAACGACTGCTTACTTGAATCAGAATAGTAAATACAAAAGTATCTCAGAACGCAGCTTCGGGCGAGGGAGCCGAATCCAAACGAATACAGCTCCTGAGGATGCTCCGACAGGCCGGGGCTCCTCCAAATCTCTACTCTTCTCTCTATCTCTCTAATCTTTATCTTGATTGCTAGCCTAGATCTAGTGGACCTCTATCTAAAGCTCTGACTCTTCATCTCTTGATCTGGCCTCCTCCAGGGGGGTATGGCCCTCCTTTTATAGCCCGGTGGGATCAACACGCGCCGTTGGATCAAACCGACTTAACAAGCGGCCAGGATGAAAACCCTAGGCGGCCAGGAGAAGCTTCCAGAAGGGGGGGCAGCCGCGGCAACCCTAGGGCATCGGGCGGCCCCATGGTGGGGCCGGGCGGCCCCACCTGGTGGCGGCTGCGGGCCCCACTTCTTCGGGTGTCTTCTGGAGTGTTCCTGAATCCTCCGGTGATATCCCTTCGTCGCGGTTAAGTTTCGTGGTAAATAAGCACTTGAATCCCTCTTTTAGGCTTTCCTGAATAATTCCCTGAAAAATGCACAAATCACCAAAACTCGTGGAAATTGTTAATGATAACCCTATTCTTATTATAATTCCGTTCCTCAGGTAGTGGTAATTGCTAATAAATTTTGGATCATAACAGGTGTCAACAATTACCCCACACTTAGGCTTTTGCTCGTCCCGAGAAAAAGGTTGGTTTTAGTAATATGGATTCTCATTCAATGCATAACTTGGGATTTAAATTATGTAGCACTAGTCTAGTAATCATGTATTATAAAATTTAAAAGTGTCTATCATGAAGTCTTAAGTAATTGCTGAGTAAGATAGCTTAAGATTGATTACACCTTTCTGTAATTATGTCTTTTTGGAGTAGAGGTATATTTTGTAAAAAAGTGGCTTCATCTCTCTCTCTTGTAGTGGCACCAATGGTGTGTAAAATGTGGGAGAGAAATATCATATTCCTAGATCAGAAAGATCTCTCACTTCTAGGCATATTATGTTGGAGGTACCATGAGCTTTTCTTTTTATTTAGCACATGCTTATATTTCTTATTTCGATCGAGGTTCTGGACACTTGTCCCTTTTTATTTCCTTGTGATCTATCTTGCTGAGGTTTTGGACACTTGTCCCTTTTTATTTCCTCGGAATTATTTTAAGTTGCTCATGCCTCCTTCATAATATTGCTCTAGACAGTGAATAATTTAATTGTTTTGTCATGTGATGCTGGGAATATGATAAACCTCTCAACCATAATTAGATTAATTATTTATTGTATGCCATATAAAGAGGAGTGAAGCTAAGTGTTTTAAAGTTTTCATAAAAATCTCCAAAGACAAATTACCAGAAAGCGAGTGATCAGTATCTTAACTACCTTATTTCCCACAATAACTTAATCAATCATGAAGTGCTCATTAAATTTCATCATAAACACAACTCTAGAGGAGCGATATATAATTTATATTTCTCAAGTCATGGATTGAATGGGTTTATTATTTCTTATAGCATTTTAATATGGAGATTTATAGTTTGGATCAGAATTTAGAATATAATATATGCATTTAAATAGTGATTAAGTCGAACCTGAGCGTGATCGAAACGAGGAGGCGAGGGGAGCCAGGGGTGCGCCGCCCGGCCCTACTAGGGCGCCGGCCGACCCCACCTCGGGGGCCCTGCGGGTCCCGCTTCGCTTGCGCGGTGTTGGCTCGATGTTGTTTCGAATTACGCTGTTCCTCCGATCGTATTTTTGCTTCGTGATTGGTTGTGCTTTCCCCACACTTGTTTTTCTGCATATTCTCTGCGCAATATGTGGAGACAAAATATTCCAAAAATAGAGAGTAGAGTAGATAACACACATTTATATAAAATAAGGCACTTTATTCATACTAGTGGACAGGCACGTGCGACAAGCACGTGCCCTTAAAAATATTCATTTGTAAAGGATGAATTAGAGTGAAAATTTCGAGAAAGAATAATACACATTTTAGAGAATTCATAACATCTTTCTCCAATTACAATTCTAATTTAAATGTCTCAAAATTCTCAAACACCAAATGTTCTTATTCCAAGTCGCTTCTTTTACGCCAGCGATTAAGATCTTGAATTGACCAGACCGGCAAGGCCAATGTGTCCAGCTCTTCGCCTGTGTGGCCATGTGCCGGTTGTGGCGCCATTGCAGGGCCGGCATCTGTATCCTCCATGTTCTTTCTTGGACAAGAGTTTTTTACTTTTAAATGCACTTTAGCTTTTCATTTTTCTTAAACCTAGTTACTATCTCTGTCGGTACATCATGATATACAGTCCATCCTCATTTGCATTGATCCCAAATTTAAAATGGCCCGAAAAACATATAAAATCTGGAAGGATTGATGATGTAGATAAGGTGATATTTTGCGGCATAGGCAGGAGCTATAGCTATTATAAGCCTCACCTTTAGAAAATTCTTCAAGGCTTCCCTTATTTTCCTCAATGGAGCCTTTTTGGTCCAAGAATATTTTTATCTGGGTAGCTGAAATGGTCCTTGAATTTGTCCAGCTTGGAGTCCAGGTAGCAATGGGAAGATGGTTGACATCGCCTTTGGTGGTTGCCATAGTTTTTCCTGTTGCACGGTAGATGCAGTTGCGTTGCTCTTGACCTTGCAAACTGCATTAAAGGCAGATTCAGAATTACACCAGCGACAGAAGCTTTTTCTTTTATAGAAATGGGGAAGCTACATGTGATGATTTAATAAGGCTAATTACTTGCTGCAGCAACTACAGAATATAGCAGTTTATTGTAACTGTTTAAACCACCAACATTTAAACAACTTCAGTTGAAATCTGAGATCCGCTTGACATGTTCCATAAGAACGTATTTGAATCGGGGAAAAAGATGTGCATACCTTCTGCACTACTGAGTCCTGACCGGCGAGCCTGACACTGGACTAACAGCACACTCAGTTGCACATTGCTGCCACCCTGCGAAACCATCAATCAAAAACCAACAGTATAGAAAAAGAGTACCGTGACTCCAAACCCGTTTACCTGACTGACATCACACAGACAGACCAAGAGCTCTATGCAGTCACTTGCTACTTTCACGGACCAGCCCACCACATTCACCAGAAAAGCTTTTGAGCAGTTTGTTTATTGTGAAGAACCACTTTTATCTGTAATCGACAAATTTGTAAATACTTAACCACAGCAGGATAGGAGAAAGTCAGCATGCATGAGAAAACAAAGAACTGATAGACCTTAATGTCTGAAATTTGAGTGTCAGGTTTTCTAACCAGAGTAGCAGAGGTCAGTATCCACGTTTTTTTGCTCACAATGTCAACCACTGTCCCTGGCTCCCTGCAACACATACACGATCCATCTTTGCAAGAGTACATTCAATTTATAATCATCACAGAAATTTATTAAAATTTAAAACAAAGTCAGAGTAAAACTCTGAAGTCCCCCTTCACTTTATACCATATCAGAATGCAAGAGCCAAGAAAATAAAAATTACCAGTAGTAGCAGCAAGGGTGACGATGGATCTGCAAACACCAAGCACTTATTCAAAGTTTTTCTGTTCACCTTCATCGAGGTTCACTACTCTTTCAGAAGGAAAAAAAAAGAAGATTGACGGAGACAGATGTTTAACGAACTTGCAGCTTCGCCTTTGCTTTTGATTTCCGCGCCGGTTATTCTTCATCGCACATGGGGCATCGACCACGTCGGGGTTGGGTGTAGGGATGGCGCTGGGGGTGAGGGTTGCCTGGGACTTTGAACATCAGTGCCACCATTGCCGAACCTCACTGCAATCCCTGGCAGCGCCGTCTGATCAACAGGCTAGCGAGATCACTGCAGCGGCAGGAGCAAAGTCATGAGGAAGACGAAGGGAGTAGTGGGGATGTGAGCAATCGATTCACGAGGGGGAGGTGACGGCTGTCTAGGCGTCATTATCGGATGCAGGCCGTGGGACGGCGGCGGATCAGACCGACGGATGAATCACTGGCACCGCCGGCCGCCGGGAACCCGAGGACTATCAGATCGAAACTTCCAAAGTTCTCCGTGGACAGAGCAACCGACATGGGCGAGGAAGGCAGCATTGCGGATGCGACGCACATCTGGAGAAGCGGGACGGTCGCGCGACTGAGCGTAAGGGCGAAGCTGCATCATGGGAGGGTGAGCGGTTACGGCAGGGAAGGGCAGCGTCGGGGACCGTCGGGGTCTGTGGGTATGGCGGGCGGGTAAGAAAGTTTTGGGTGAAAAAAGTTCGGCGGGAGGCGATCGTTTCCACGAGAAAACTCATGTTTCATATGTCAGGTCTGTCAGAAAACGTTTTGGGCCCATAATTAACACCTAATCGGATGTGTTAGATCTAAATCTAACGATAGGGGGACTATGTGGGTAAGATGGTTTTCAGGTAACAAATATTTTCCAATTCCTTTGCTCCTTTATAGTATAGATATGGCGGTGGTAAAAATAATTCAACGGACGCTTTAATGACTGAGCTAACGACAGCCCTAGCTCTTTAGGCTTTTATCCAACTGACTCGACTGACTCATTAAACTAGCGGAAGTGTGCCTTATTGGATAACTAGGCAGTTAATGCTGCCCTTCATTGTTGAGGCCCTGAATTTTGGCCCTAAGACCTGCAACCTCGTCTTCAAGCTTTTCTTTATCGCGCTTGAGGCTACGGAACAACTTAGTATGAACCCCAACCTTCTCTCCTATCTCATCTATGAGCTTGTCCCTCAAATTGTTGGATGTTTCCATCTCCTTGACAAGGTTGGAGAGGCCTTCAATCTTCTCGTTGAGAGTGCGTAGGGTTGGTGTCTTGGGAACTTTCTCCAGTGCTAATGCTGATGCTGCTCTCTTCCTCTTGGGTTTAGGCTTGGGTTTAGGTGCAATGGGCTCAGCATAGCATACGTCTTGAGGATTTGCACGAACTCCTTGAACAGAAGGGCGAGAGGTATTGGTGTACTTAGCGCATATCAGCTTGCCCTTCTTGTCAGTCTCAACTGCCACGAGTCGCTCATTAGCTCTAGGTGCAAGAAGCTTGGTACCACGGGGGATAGCGATCTGCTTTTCTTTAGCACCTCCTTCAAGCATCAGTCTTGCGGATGGTGGAGGAAGAGCAGCTGGATCTTGCACGTAGTAGACTTGCTCATGATGCTTGGGAACTGTTGCAACTTGCTTCGGCGGCACGACGGCGAGAGGCTTCGACTGCGCGAGGATGAGGGCCTTCGAGTCATCGCTGGGGATGCTGTCGAAGTCCGCGCCGTAGGAGACGATCGCCTTGTTCGCCATTGCTAATAGATCTAGATTGGAGAGCTCCTTTTAGGAGGGAGAGGTGGCTGGTTATGGAATAAAGTTGAGGAGGTCTAGGTACGTATTTATATGGGTTTTTAGAAGACAGGATGAGGATAAAACCTAGGTTCTATGGGATCCGTACGAAAGCATATCCGATCTTGCGTGGATAATACGCGAATATACGTAGGAAGAGTGTAGAAGGACAGGGGACGAAAGTCAGGACGAGGGGGCGCCAGGGGGCGCCGCCCGGCCCCACTAGGGCGCCGGTCGGCCCCACCCGGGGGCCCACCTCGGGTGCCCTTCTACGGTGTGCCTCGGAATCCTCCTATTTTTCTGTTAGATATATTTTTGGATAAAATTTCGTACCGGAATAAAATAGAACTTAATAAGATGGTAATTGGATAAAATCAATTTCATCCACTACTCCTGAATCATATGGCTCTAAATAAAGTTTAAGTCGGTGCTCATTTACCTTGAATAACGTACCTTCGTTTGATTGTAAAGTTATTGCTCCGTGCGGTGACGCATTCACGACGGTAAAGGGTCCTTCCCATTTACTTCTTAGCTTCCCGAGCCTGAATAACCTGAACCTGGAATTAAAAAGTAATACCTTATCTCCTAGTGTAAACTCCTTCTTTTTGATCCTCTTATCGTGCTATTTCTTCGTTCGTTCTTTGTAGATCTTTGAATTGTGATAAGCCTTTTCTCTCCATTCTTCTAATTCTGATAATTGCATCTTTCTTTTCTCTTCGGCAGCTTCCAAATCCATGTTCCATCTTTTGATAGCCCAGTGAGCTTTATGTTCTAATTCAACTGGTAAATGGCAAGTCTTAGCATATACCAATTGATATGGTGACATATCCAAAGGTGTTTTATAAGCTGTCTGGTATGCCCATAGTGCATCAGGTAACCGATCCTTCCATAAAGTTCCCATCTCATTTACTGTTTTCTAAAGAATATTCTTGATTTGTTTATTAGACGTTTCTGCCTGGCCACTTGTCTGAGGATGGTATGGAGTAGCAACGTTGTGTCGTATTCCATGAGCTTGTAGGTATAAGTGAAACTTCTTATCAGTGAAATGTGTTCCTCCATCACTTATAACCATTCTAGGTGTTCCAAACCTTGAGAATATAATTTCTTCAAACATCTTCTTTGAGTGCTTGAAGTTAGTATTTTTGCATGGCATAGCTTCTACCCACTTGGATACATAGTCAACTGCCACCAAAATATACTCATAATTCTTTGACTTCACAAAGGGTCCCATGTAATCAATTCCCCATACATCAAAGAGCTCTATCTGAAGGTTGTTGGTTAGTGGCATGGCATCTCTTGCATTGATGTTTCCGTGCCTCTGACATGCTCCACATCTTCGGATGAAATCTTTGGTGTCTTCATACATGGTTGGCCAAAAGAAACCACTCTGCCAGATTTTTGCATGAGTGCGGAATGCCCCATAATGACCTCCATATGGTGATGAGTGACATTTTTGAATGATTTGCATGCCTTCTTCTACTGGTACACACCTTCTGAGTAATCCATCAGCACATACCCGAAAGAGGTAAGGTGGATCCCACATATGGAGACGACTTTCATAAATGAGTCTTTTCTTATTCTCCCCAGGTGGTACATAACCTGCAACCATAAAATTGACAATATTTGCGTACCAAGGATCTGTCTTGGTCACTTTAAACAATATGTCATCTCTCAATGAATCATTAATAGGTAGTTCCTGTGGTTCTTTAAAATACATCCTAGACAAATGATCAGCAACAGGATTTTCTATTCCTTTTCTATCTTTAATTTCTAAATCAAATTCTTGCAGTAATAGAATCCATCTTATTAATTGGGGTTTAGCATCTTTCTTAGTGAGCAAATATTTAAGAGCAGCATGATCAGAATAAACAATTATTTTAGCTCCAACTAAGTAAGATCTAAATTTATCAATAGCAAAAACAACAGCCAAAAGTTCTTTCTCAGTGGTTGCATAATTTAGTTGTGCTTCTGTCATTGTCATGCTAGCATAAGCAATTGCATGATGCGTCTTATCTTTTGTTTGTCCTAAGACTGCTCCTACAGCATAATCACTAGCATCACACATTATTTCAAAAGGTAACGACCAATCAGGGGGTTGAATGATTGGTGCTGATGTAAGTGCTTTCTTAAGAACATTAAATGATTCCAAGCATTCTTCATTAAAATCAAAAGGTACATCCTTAGCTAATAATCATGTCATTGGTCTAGCAATTTATGAAAAATTCTTTATAAATCTACGATAAAAACCACAATGACCAAGAAAACTTCGGACTCCTTTTACATTAACAGGGGGAGGTAGTTGTTCAATTACTTCAATTTTAGCTTTATCTACCTCTATACCTCTTTCTGACACTAAGTGTCCTAACACTATTCCTTCTCTAACCATAAAATGACATTTTTCCCAATTGAGGACCAAGTGTTTTTCTTCACATCTTTGCAAAACCTTATCTAAATTTTCTAGACAATCATCGAAAGTTTTTTCATAAACCGAAAAATCATCCATAAAAACTTCCATGATTTCTTCTATCATATCAGAAAATATAGACATCATGCATCTTTGAAAAGAAGCGGGTGCATTGCATAACCCAAAAGACATTCTTCTATAAGCATAAGTTCCATAAGGACATGTAAAAGTGATTTTGCTTTGATCATCAGGGTGGATAGGGATTTGGTGATATCCTGAATAACCATTAAGGAAACAAAAGAAAGAATGATTTGCTAAATGCTCTAACATCTCATCAATAAAAGGTAGAGGAAAATGGTCTTTCTTTGTTGCTTTGTTGAGTTTTCGATAATCTATGCACATTCGCCATCCAGTGACAGTTCTTTTAGGTATTAATTTATTTTTATCATTTTGGACAAATGTCATTCCTCCCTTTTTAGGTACAACTTGCACAGGACTTACCCACTTGCTATGCGGCACCGGGTATATAATCCCTGCATGTAAAAGCTTTAGGACTTCTTTCTTTACTACATCTCGCATCGCATTTTGGAGTCTCCGTTGAGGCTCTCTTGAAGGTGTAATTTCTGGATTAGTTGGTATGCAATGGGTGCAAAGAACAGGGCTAATCCCTTTTAGGTCTTGGAGTGAATATCCAAAAGCGGCTCTATGTTTTTCTAAAACAGTTATTAATTTATAAGTCTCTTCATCAGAGAGTTTATCGCTTATAATTACAGGATATTCTTGATCATTATTAAGAAAAACATATTTAAGTCCGGATGGTAATGGTTTGAGCTCAATAGGAGGCTTAGGTGGTTCTAGTAGTTCATCAAGAGGTTCAGGATCAATAAGATCCTCTTCCTCTTCATCGATGAAGAACTGGGTATCATCTTCTAAATCAGGTTGAATAAAAGTATTATACTCAACTGCCTTAACCTCTTCTATTGAATTTAATTCAGGGAAGGACTCTGCCTTAACATTTACTGCATGAGTTATAGGTATTGAGAAATTAAATCCCTTCCCTAGCTTGATATTTAATTTACCATTACGACCTTCCTGAAGAAGTTTAATTATAGGTACTCCAATCATTACATCAAAATCCACACATCAAAGATATAGAAATTTAGCGAAATGAGGAAATCATTAATAACAATAGGAAGTGCACTCAAAATTCATGTACTAGGAATAATGTGTCCTGAACAATTTTTAAATAATTTATTTGTAGTAATTAATGGTATGTCTTTTAAGAATTTTCTAGCAAAAGAGTACGACATAATGTTGACTCCTACAACTGGGTTATATAAAGCTTCAAAAGGATATGAATCTACTTGTAGTATTATACTAACAGAGGGTGAATCAAGACGAATTATATTAGGGGATTGCTCGACTCTATCAACCAATTATCACCCAAGATAAAAATCAACTTTCTTATTATTTTTCTAAGAAATTTTAAATCATCGATGTGAAAAACTGAAATTGAAATCTCTAGATTGTTGAGGTTGAATAATTTTACTATAAAGTGTAGTATTCCCAAAATCACTAAAGAAATCATCCTCTATTTCAAACATCCACTCAGAATTTGGAATTATCTCATTAACTAGCTCAGGTTTTAATTCATCTATAGATTGAGATGAATCAAGTAAAAGTTCAATTTTCAGCTAATTGAGAATTTTTTTTAGCAACTCTTCTTTTTTTTTTCTTCGGGAGATCATTCAAAATATTAGTAAGAATAGTTTTAGCATGATCAACAGTAATATGCATAAATGCTCCTCCCGAGGCCAAATTAAGATATTCTTTGTTTTTATCATCAAGGCCTAAAAAGAAATATTGTAAAAGCGGGTTCTGGTAAAGCAAGATTAGGTCCGTAATTCATGAAACTATCAAAACGATCCCAAGCCTTGCCTAGCGATTCATTACTTAATTGTTTGAATCCTATGATTTCAAATCGAAGTTTAGCGACCTTTTCTACTAGGAAGAATTTAAGATAAAAGTATTTTCGTAATATTTCCCAATCTCCTTGACTACTCCCAACATGGCGATTATACCATTTCTTAGCTCTGTCCGTTAATAACAATGAAAAGAGTTTCCATCTTAAAGTTTCATCAGCCATGCCCTTAATGCGCAGACATGAACATGTTTGCTCAAAATTAGTTAAATGGGAATAAGGGTTTTCGCTAGTGTTACCAGAAAAGATATGTTCTTGAACTAATTTAATTAATTCCGGACGTAACTCATAGCTAGATGATGTGATAGGTTTAGAAGATTCTATTGGCTGGAGGTACGATCCCGATGGTGCTCCATATTGATATAAAAGTTGAGATTCGTTTTCCATAATATTTTTATTTTTGTTTTTAATATAAAAGGATAACTATAGAATAAGATAGGCTAAATCAAAATCAGCAAACTGTTCCCCGGCAACGGCGCCAGAAATGCTTGTTGGTATAAATTAACTGCACCCTAAATAATAATTATAATCAGATTATCTGCGAGCGCACAGATATGTACTGATCAGCACTTTACCAAGATCAACCCGGTTTTAATATCGAACCCAAAGGAACAGTAGGTGAATTATGATCTAGCCTAATACTCTTAATCTACGGGGGTACAAACAATCTAGAAAATATTGAGAACGAGGAAATAGCTAATGCACTCTAGTTCTAACCACCGGTAAACTTTGTATAATATCGTCTTATCAGGCAAGCGATCTGAATAGGAGAAGAAATAGAGTAATCTACCTACCAGACACCTATCAGCCTATCTGTCCTATCAACGGGAAGTGGACTACAGAGGATTCAACGTAGCTATAAAGTCACCTACGCGAGCTACCACTATCCGGCTAATCAGGGGACATTCACAAGTAATCATAACCTAGACACCACGTCTACGCTACGACAACTACTCTGACCTAGGAGCTACCCAAATCAAAGTACTCAATGTAATATGAGTTGCAAACCAAAGAACGAATATAAACGATTGCTTACTTGAATCAGAATAGTAAATACAAAAGTACCTCAGAACGCAGCTCCGGGCGAGGGAGCCGAATCAGGGACGAATACAGCCTCCCGAGGATGCTCCGACAGGCCGGGGCTCCTCCGAATCTCTACTCTTCTCTCTATCTCTCTAATCTCTATCTTGATTGCTAGCCTAGATCTAGTGGATCTCTATCTAAAGCTCTGACTCTTCATCTCTTGATCTGGCCTCCTCCAGGGAGGTATGGCCCTCCTTTTATAGCCCGGTGGGATCAACACGTGCCGTTGGATCAAACCGACTTAACAAGCGGCCATGATGAAAACCCTAGGCGGTTAGGAGAAGCTTCCAGAAGGGGGGCAGCCGCGGCAACCCTAGGGCGACGGGCGGCCCAATGGTGGGGCCGGCCGGCCCCACCGGTGGCGGCCGCGGGCCCCGCTTCTTCGGGTGTCTTCTGGAGTGTTCCTGAATTCTCCGGTGATATCCCTTCGTCGCGGTTAAGTTTCGTGGTAAATAAGCACTTGAATCTCTCCTGAATAATTCCCTGAAAAATGCACAAATCACCAAAACTCGTGGAAATTATTAATGATAACCCTATTCTTATTATAATTCCGTTCCTCAGGTAGTGGTAATTGCTAATAAATTTTGGATCATAACAGGTGTCAACACCCACCTCCCTCACCTCTCCCATTTGCATTTTTCTCTTCTTTTTCTAAGGTTTCTTCCTCTAGTTGCTTGTGAGTGAGAGAGAGTTCCACTAATCCTTCATTAGTATAATCAAACTCGTATGAAGGGAATGGAGGTCCCGAATCCTCCATGTTTCTTCGTGGAGTCAGATCATTGAGTTGCTTGCATCGATTCGTGTTTTGTTCTTCGCGTTTTTCGTTTTCCTCTCTTTCCCCTCTTCGCGTTCTTAGCGATTTCTCGGGCCGTGATCTATCTCTTTGCGAACCACTTGTTTCTACTTGATCTTGGTCGTAGGTTGATCCTTTCCACCGAAGGATTTCATCCAATTCCTCACGAATCCACAGATCGGGTCGAATCGAGTTTTTCGGGAAAAACTTGCTCTTGAATCGAATTTCATTGATTTTTGGAGTTGCAGTGCGTTTGGGGTTGTGACCTTCATGGAATAGCCTTAGAACTACCTTATGAGCCCCTCTACAAAATTTCAGATCAATCGTAGTTGATTTGGTTGAGTTTTGGATTTGAAATTGAATTTTACAGGTTTCTGCCCGTGCATACCGGACGCGTCCGGTGCGAATACCGGACACGTCCGGTAGACTTAACTTTGGAATTTTGAGCTGAAATTTTGTGGAGACCTTCTTCTGTGTGTCTAGTGTCTAGAGTTAAAATTTCACGATTTTTGGACACCATTTGATTGGATTTCCCATTTTCTCCCAAGTTGCTCTGTGCTGAAACTTGGGTCCGGTACATACCGGACGCGTCCGGTATGAGGTCCGGTATGAGCTGAGTGTGTCCGGTCCAAAGTCGTGAATACCGGACACGTCCGATATGAGGTCCGGTATGATGGTCTGAAGGCTGTTTCGCTGAGTTGTTCGCTTTTTGACCGTTCGAGATCCGATTCGAGTTCCGTTTGTTGCGTTGGGTTCGTAGCATCACGTACTTCATATCCACGTACTCTTGTCACAAGTTGGCTTGAGTATTTTGGATTGGCCACTCTCTCCTTTCCATAGGAATTGAGTGCGTCGCTTTTGAAGTTTCGTCGAGGGCTCATCTCCGATCTTCCTCGGTTGATCCGCTGTACCTCTTGGACATCGCCAAGGGTATCCACCTACCTGTTAGGTCGTGATCTTACCGCTCGCTTGTGAGTTTTCTTTTGGGGTTCGAATTTGGGACAGCGGTCGAAAGCTTCAAAAGAAATTTGAGGCTCCCATTCACCGCCCCCTCTGGTCGCCGTTTTCGGTCCTTCACATAGTGCCTGATGTTGCTCCACATCTGAAGCCAAGTAACCTGACAACAACAATCAGCAAAACATGTAGGTTAGCCAATTGGCAACGCCAAGTTGGATCGCAGCTACCAGAAAAGCAAGCCAGTTGAGCCATGTTCTAGCAAAAACTGCAGCTAATTCAAATCAAGAGGAGGCGGCCCAGTCAATCTGGGGATCAATCAAAGTTGTAATAGCAATAGATTTTTAATTTACACGGATTGTTGGATCCATGTTCTACTGTGGTTATGTCTTCAAACAAATCACTACTATGGTTACAGAGCCTATATATTAGTTTTTTTCACCCAAGACACTCCCAATTAATGTGTCACTAAGTTGATCTGCTGTGACCTCACCAGGTTCTGGATTGCACGGTTCATATTAATTTCACTTTATACACATGCATATGTGAATAAGAACATGTTTTGTGCAAGAAAACTTACCTGTTTTGTGTAAGATCCAGATAGAGGAAGCAGTTTTTAACGAGTGTCTTCTGTTCTGGTCTGAATGGGTCATTTCCAGGAGCCTCACAGTACAACGATTGTCCGACCGTTATCACACTGGACCATGTAACTTCCATGCCCTGAGAAGATGGGAACAATTCAAAAACCTGTAGGAAATTATTTATGTTTTGTAACTGAGGTGAGCTTTGGAGGAATATAAAAATAACATAAGCAGAATGAAATTTTTTTAAGTGCTTTTAAATGAGGTCTTGCTTAGCTATTTGCAAAGGCGATAGCAGAAATTTGACCAAAACAGAGGCGATTTACAAACCTACCTGCTTTTGAACCTTACTAATGATCTCCTTATTTGAGAATGGCATGTATGGATCGCCAGGAGCCAGCACAGCTCTTCAGGTGAATTAAGCGCAGAATGTGAATACATTTGCAGAGCGAGAAATCAATTTGATATTTGGAAAAAAAAAAGTAGACTTATTGGATCATGGAACCTTGTCCTTCAATATAGTAATCAGCAGGAGATGAGAGAGCAAGGTCTGAAAACAGAAGTCCCAAACCGTCCTTTGCAGTTGTCTGCATCAAAAATATTTTTTCAGGTACAAAAGTAATCTTCATCAAAGCTTATATTATGATATGGGTGGTGTGCTTTTCAATTTTAAATTTGTCAGATCAAATAAGTAACGAAATTATTTTTAAAAAATACTGGATACTTCAGCTACCTTGATTTCTCCACTTGCGAACTTGACGTTGTTCAGCGCAATCGATAATTAAGTTAGGTTCAGGTCTTAATAAGGCAAAGATGTGAGCAAGGCTTACTGCAGGTGCATACACGTATCGGCTTCGGCTTGTTGTGCTGCTGTTCCCCGCCCCTGTGTTGTCCTGATGTTGAGTGCCTGGACTCGAGTAACCACCTCATCTCCGACGTACATGGGCGCCACAAACTTGAGCGTTTGGCTTGCGTACACGGTACACCGCGCCAGGCTGAACCAACCATGAAGCGAAGCCACACCAGCGGAGCCCGCGGGCACGTCCGCCGCGAGGTCGCAGGCCGCCGGGGGACTGACTTTGCCGCGGGGGCTACTGCTGCACCACCGTCCTGGCCTCCGCCGCCGCGAGGTCGCTGGCCGCCAGGAGCGTCTTCATTGCGCTCTGTTGCCATGGGCGCGGTGGGCAGTTGTTTACCTACATGCGGGCGGGTAGGTTTGTTCAGGGTGAAAAAAGACAACACGAGGAAGAGCGGATAAACGGCAGGAACGCGTGTTTCATATGTATATCCTCCTGGGCCTATACTCAGATGTGTAGCGATCAATATGATGCATTAGATGTAGATCTAATGAAGGAGAACCTAGTTGGGTATTCCAATTCCTTTGCTCCTTTATATAGTATATAGAGTATAGACAGATATAGAATAGATGACAAGTATTTTCTAATTCCTTTGCTACTTTATAGTACAGATAGATAGATACTAGGAAATATACTCGTGCGTTGCTATGGAACGTATCATTTTTTGTGTGATCATCATAATTTTGAATTTGTCTTGGTATTGAACTCATCTATAGTAATTTATTTGATGCAACGAATTACCATAAACTGATTATATATTTATTAACTCCTTCGCATGAGGTACCATAAACAACAAACTTAATTTATTATAATATTTTTCTCATTGGCTAAATTTGTTATAATATTTTTTCAGTGCCTAACTAACGTGTGTAAGTTTTTTTTAAAAAAAAGAGGTTTAAAAAAACGTGGATAGGATGATTTTTTTTCTTCATTCATTTTTCCCGGATATTTTACTTCTCCATTCATGTTCTATCTCCACCTGACGCTGACACACATGTTTCCTCTGTTCTTGCCTCAGTTCCATCACGGCTTGTGGTCTGCGATCAAGCGCTACCTCGTTGTCACGGCCCGTGGCCTGTGGCTGAGTTCTGCCTTATCAACGTCGCTGCCCACGCCCAAGGCCTGAGCTTCGTATCTTCATCGTGCTCGAGCACCAAAACTCGTCCTCACGGCCTGGGTCCTGCGGCTGAGCTTGGCCTCACCCTCATAGCCTGTGGCTTGCGGTTGAGCTCCATTTCGCCGCCATCGGTGCGCTCACTCTCTATGTCGTTCGGCCCGCGACAGGTACTTGAGCTCCGTGCCACCATCACGCTCGAGCTCCACCTCATCCTTGCAGCTTGTATCTTGCAGCTGAGCTTCGTCCCGCCCACGCGACAGCGGCCCGCGGCCGAGCTCCACCTCGCTGCTGTCGGCGAACCCACGCTCTATGTCGTCGTCACAGCCCGCGCCCTGCACCAGAGCTCCATATAGCCGTTGTGCTAGAGCTGGACCTCGCCCTTTGTAGCTTGTGTCTTATGGCTAAGCTTCGCCTCGCCCTCGCTGCCTATGGCCTGCAGACGAGCTCCGCCTCGCCCATGTCGGTGTGCTGCTGCTCGCTTGCCCTGAGTGGGGGCGTGTATGGGCTTGCGCCTGCGCGGTTGCGCATGCCGACGAATTAGGTTTATGCCAGATTTCTAGTAGGAAAGGATGCAGACGGGTGGAACGCGAACTCGAAACAAATACGGCTGTAGGGAGTTGGACCTTAACGAAATAACAACTAAATATAAATAGAATCGGACTGGTACCTAGACTGATTTGTTAGTTGCAGATACATGTTATCAATTGGGTCTATTATTTATTCTATTTATAAGAATAAATGGGAGGGAAAAAGAAAAAAATTACCGAACTAACAGTGGGAAAGAAAAATAGAAAAAATAAAAAGGAATTGGGAAAGCGCCGAACGGACACATGTTTTCCAATCCGACGTAAATCAAAAAGGAATTGGAAAAGGGCCGGACAGACACATGTTTTCCAATCCGACGTAAATACGTTCTAGAGGAGGTGGTTGGACAAAAAAGGTGCAGAAATTTCACCTCTTTATTATTAGGTAATAGATAGATATATAGTATAGATAATTATTCCATACACTAACTACTCACCCTAATACCTGATCGTAAGCGCTACATTCATTTACAAGGAACAACGACAGCCAAGATTTGGATCATTGGTCTTTAATACAATTAACCTGAGAAAGAAAACTATTTAAATTAAATTAATTGAGAGTAGGGTAACTAGGGTAACTATTAATTGGTCTGGTTTGCATTGACAGCACGTTAGCACACCTTCACAGTTGGATTTCACGGATGATCTCCATCTGTGTTTTCTGTTTTTTTTTTTTAGATCTAGAGGGGCCTTTAGCCCCTTCAGTATTTATTAAGGAAAAAAACAAAATTCAAATACAAGTACAAATTGGTTCGAGAAACAACGAAAAAAAAAAAAAAGCAAAAAAGAAGTAAGCCACATATTTACAATTGATTCTGGATACGAAAGCTCAGAAGCACAGAATTTCTTGTATTCACTCGTATCTGACATTTCTGTTCGCAGTTCGCATGCAGAGCCGCTAGCTGGCCAAACGGAAGCACTGCCTGTCGCCGCTCTGCTCATGCAAGACTATGCTATCTTCGCACGGAAGCACCCTACCGACGACGCCCTGACACCGCTACCTGCCTCCCGCTGTAGTGAAGCCCCCTCCCCTTCTCCATTTGTCGACAGCCGTAGAGCTGCCTTCCCCTGCTCGCCTCATGAGCTCCAGGACTCGTGATCTCCTGCCGCCCCATAGGTCATCCCTGATTAACGGGAATTTGCCGCCTCATGTCGTGGCATTGTGGGTGGCTCCGTCATCATGCCTTTGGGACAAGGAGGGGTAGAATTTGCATCTGTACAGGATGGAGGAGGAAGTGAAACTAGTGAACTGCGCGAGCACCATTTCCTTGGTATTTCCTACTTTTCCACCATCGGATCTAAAGAAATGGGCGGTCCACATTTTTCCCAACCACTGTAAAACTTGTTCTATTATAGATAGTGTCAAAATGGTCATTATATTGCTCAAATTCACAATGTCAAATTGTATATGTGCCTATTTGGAGAGCCATCCTTGCTAGCCCATTTTCACTTAGGGCCCGTGGCCCTGTTGCTTTTGGACAATACCTCACCAATGCCTCCAAAGATAACTCCATGGTGATGCTTTTGTCCCTCCCGCTGGTATAGCTTTCATCTGGTGCCACCAATAAGACTTCACTGTAGGAGGCTTCTTCTTTCATAGAGACTGACACACAAAATAACGTCTTAGATATCTAGGAGAAGCATCCCTATGCACAATGTGTGCAAAAATACTAGCTGAAGACATGTTTAATAATGATTAATACAGTTGAGAGGGGACCCTTCGGAGCTAAGCATCTGAAAACTCATAAATTTTCTATCCAAAAGGTGACAACCTTGTAGAATTTTGACGTTTAAAAGCAATCAAAACGTGATCGAAATCCTAAATCACTAAACAAGCAATAAATTTTTTACACTTGGTTTTCACAAGTCACAATGTCATACCATACTTTTTAGAATCTGTGCGAACTGTCCCTGAGCAAATATTCAACATTAATTTCATAGTAGCACATCCTAATGAATCTCTACAATGGTTATGTGTAGCACTATATGTGACGTCAAGGATTCCTAGGAACGACTTGTATAAACTTTACAACGTAGATAATGTTGTTGATAGTGTTGCCTTAAGTACCCATTGTCCTGACACTGATAAGCAGCATTTTTTTGTGTATATACAATTTGTGGTTGTGGCCCATTAAATTCGATGCACGTTATCTCGAATTTGATCTTGTTCGGTCCTTTCAGCTTCCTTCAACAACTCACCACTCTCTGTTCTTCTCAATCACTGAAACATATACATGTCTATGTATAAACTCTTATTGAAACCATATATCTCCAATTCCACACTATATATAGACACTGCATGTTCTCTTGCCAACGCATATCATGGGTTTGGTATGCATTAGCTTAAAACTAAAATCATGAGTGGCATGCTGTTATTATTCCAATCGAGCATACCCAGGAAGCAAGTCAGGAAAACGTTTCATCTGTCGTGAGCTCAAAATAATGTTAGAGCTTCGCCACACTTATCTACTAGTTCAAAGATCCGCTGACCTCTTTTTCCTGGAAAAAGAGGTCATCTTCACCATAATTGGGCACGAGAAAATGGCATTGTTACTCCTCAATGTCAAGCCATCGACACATATAATGAAAGCAGAGTTTGTGACATGCTGTAGTATTTCTTACACGCAGATGTATATTTCACCGCTTCTGCAAATTTCTGTCCACGTTCTAATCACGTGACAAAAACGGTTTAGACATTTGTGTAAAGTTAATTCGAATGGGTAGTATTTTGACTTAATTATTTTATTTCGTGTCCAGTGCTGAAAGGAAACTGTCGAAAACCTACTTTTAGTGCTCAACGAACAGAGATATCCTCCTCATTTTTCAGCTATTAGTAGCTCTCTGTATTGCTTCTTAAGTGGCATCAAGTAGCTCGGCTACAATGTATCATGATTTATGGGTAAGCTCCCACTGTTGCCGAAGCCCTCTCACTTCAGCAATAGGGTAGAAAGTAGCGAGACAATAACATGGGTCAAGATACTGTACAATCACCCATCCAATCGTATTCAAAAGGTGCATGATTAAAGTGCCGATATTAATTACAGGCTCCATTGTTCAGAAAATTCGGCCTGGGCACAGTGGGTTAGGCAACGGTCTAATTTGGCAACCATGGAAAGTGGATTGCAAGGTAACCACTGGGCCTTACTGAGGACAGTACTTCCTTTGTATCAGGCTCTAACGACAGTACAGCTTGGTGATGGCACCTCCACATCCTTCTGGTTCAATATTTGGAATGGTGATGAAGCTTTGGCAGATCAGTTCCCAGTCTTGTTTAGTCACTGCATCCGTCAGAAAGTTACAGTTTGCCAAGCTGTCTCAACAGAACTTGCTTCGGTGTTCGTTTCACGGCTATCTGATCAAGCATTGCATCAGTTATACCAAGTAAAGGAAATTCTGTCAGCCACGCAGTTGTCTCATGTTCATGACCAGCGACTCTCACCGTTCTCTTGTGGACTTGGAAAACTGGACTCCTCCTCAATCTATAAACTGCTCAAGGCTAAAGGTCAAGTCTCAGATCCTTGCTCTGAATTTATCTGGAAGAATGCCGCACCACCAAGAGTGCAGCTGTTTGTGTGGTTACTGATCAAAGGGAGGATTCAATGCCGCGCAAAACTTTTTAAGAAGAGAATTGTTGATAATCCGAGCTGCGAAGTATGCGGGTCAAGTGAGGAGAATGCCGAGCACATTATCTTTGAATGCCCTTTTGCGGCTAGCTTCTGGAACAAACTGGGCCTGCAGAGGGTTCAGTAGGTGTCACAACAGCAGTACAGCATGTTCTTTGCTCTATGCTGTTGGCCTTTGGAAGAGAAGAAACGTGGTCGTTTTCCGTGGATAAAATGCTTCAATCCGTCAACTTCTAATCATCTGTGCCTCGGACGCAAAGCTATGGCGGTACAGAATGCCAAAGAAGCAAAAACATGTCTCTGATTCTTGGTGCAAACTATTTGAAGATTTAATTTCATTAGAAATGTAGCCTTCCTCTTTAAAAGCTTTGTAAATCCCCCGAGTCTCTCTATGTAAAACGATCAATTTGATTTGGGCTACAAGCCATTAATACAAAATTCAGGTGGTGAGCAAATCCTGTTTCACCCATACTCTTAGGCTTCTCAAATTAACAAGTGTATTTTAAAAATTATATATGCCTATTTGGAGAGCCATCCTTGCTAGCCCAATCATTTCGCTCACAACCCACGGCCCTGTTTCTTTTGGACAATACGTATACTTTGCCTGCGGCTCCAAGACAATTTTGTGGTGACATTTTGCGAACATAAGGTTTATACTTGTGGTTCAGTTGTGATGATGAGTGATTGATTCTACTACTAGCATCTTGGATGGGGTGCTACTGATGGTGGTGAAAGCCACGAGTTCCACATGTACCTTGGCTTGTGTTGCGCAGGTGTCGAGCATGGAGACGGCGGCCGACGGCGAGGTGAAGGTCAAGTGATGGCAGACCGCGCCGAATGGACCGGGAGCGGTGAAAGGGCGGACGCATCGAGACTTGGACTGAGGGACCCGGAATCGCTGGGCGGGATCACATTGCTGGCACCTGGCTTCGACAAGTGCAAGGACGTGGGCTGGTTTGTTGGTTTGGGCCGCAAAACCAACGGTAGAGGGTTTCGGTGGTTTGGGCCTCAAAACCACCCAGCGGGTTTCTGGGTTGAGCCTCAAAACCCTGGCGGAGGTCCCGAGGCGGACGGACGGCACGTGGCGGCATCGGGGAGTTCGCGTCGAGGCGAAACTACCGGTGAGAAGGTGCGGTGGCCGTCGGATCAAAGATTGCATCGAATTGGTTCGAGTTGGACCGCAATGTCCTTAGGGCTAGGCGGTTTGCTCAGAGTTGTATCAGGGGCAAAACTGGAAAAATGAAATAAGCCCGGTCGATAAGTAAGGTGGAGGGAGCCCCATCTCCCTCACCTCTCCCATTTGCATTTTTCCTCTTCCTTTCTAGGGTTTCCATCTTCTAGTGCTAAGTGAGAGAGAGGTCCACTAATCTTTGCAATTAGTGTAAGAACCATATTTACTCATGGGAATGGAGGTCCCGAATCCTCTATGTTTCCTCGTGGGGTCAGATTGATGTGTTGATTCGCGTTTTGTTTGTTGTTCTTCGCGTTCTTCGTTTTTCCCCTTTTCCCCACTTGTTCCCGAGTTGATTTCTCGAGCTGTGGTTCATCTCTTTGCAAACCACTTGTTTCTACTTGATCATGGTCGTGAGTTGATCCTTTCCACCGAAAGATTTCATCTGAATCCTCACGAATCCTCAGATTGGGTTGAATCAAGTTTTTCCGGGAAAACTTGCTCTTGAATCAGATTTCATCGATTTTCAAAGTTGCAGTGAGTTTGGGGTTGTGATCTTCATGGATTAGTCTTAGAACTACCTTGTGAACCCCTCTGCAAAATCTCAGGTCGATCCGAGTTGATTTGATTGAGTTTTAGCTTTGGAATCGAAATTTCCAGGGTTCTGTCCGAAAATACCAGACACATCCGGTGTGCATACCGGACACGTCCGGAAGACTTAACTTTGGAATTTTGAGCTGAAATTTTGTGGAGACCTTCTTCTGTGTGTCTAGTTTCTAGGTTAAAATTTCACGATTTTTGAACATTGTTTGATTGGGTTTTCCATTTTTCTCCAAAAGTCGCTCTGTGCTGAAAATGAGGTCCGGTGCATACCGGACGCGTCCGGTATGAGGTCCGGTATGACCTGAGTGTGTCCGGTCCGAAGCCATGAATTCCGGACACGTCCGGTAGGAGGTCCGGTATGAGGGTCTGAAGGCTGTTTTGCTGAGTTGTTCATTTCTTGATCGTCCGAGCTCCGATTTGAGTTCCGTTTGTTGCGTTGAGTTCGTGGCATCACGTGCTTCATATCCAAGTACTCTTGTCACAAGTTGGCTTAAGTATTTTGGATTGGCCACTCTCTCCTTCTCCGTAGGATTTGAGTGCGTTGCTTTTGGAGTTTCGTCGAGTGCTCGTCTCCGATCTTCCTCGGTTGATCCGCTGTACTTCTTGGACATCTCCAAGGGTATCCACCTACCTGTTAGGTCGTGATCTTACCGCCGCTTGTGGTTTTGCTTTTGGGGTTTGATTTTTGGGACAGCGAAATGAAAGTTTCGAAAAAGAAATTTAAGGCTCCCATTCACCCCCCTCTGTCGCCGTTTTTCGGTCCTTCAATTGGTATCGAGCCGGTTAAGGATCATTCCACCTTAATCGGTTCGTGATCCGCTAGAAGGCGACATGGAGCGCGGTTCAGGAAAACCGCCGCATTTCAATGGAACTAACTACCCGTACTGGAAGATTCGGATGTCTGCCTATCTCCAGAGTCTCAGTGCGAAGGCTGGGAAATCTGTGAGGATGCTAATTACGTTGTCCTTCTCGCTCGTGTTGGCCAAGAGCAAATGGAACAACACTATGCGAACAGCAAGGCACGTAATGCCCTCTTCTCGAGTCTTTCTGAGACTGAGTTCGAGCATGTCGAACACTTGACTACTGCTAGAGAGATCTGGGTGAAGCTACAGAGCTATCACGAGGGGACTCCCCAAATTAAGACCAGACTCTTTGACACGTACAAGCAGGAGTATGAGAGTTTCCGACAACTTGATGGTGAGACCATCGATTCGATGTTCTCACGCTTTCAGACCATTGTCGACAAGATGCGTGCGAACAAGCCGAATTTACCCTATGATGATCATGAGAGCTTTGAAGTTGTTACATGCTCTTGATCAGAGGGTTTGGGATTTGAAGGTGCAAGCTCTTCTCGAGTCACAGAACCACGAGACTCTCACCGTGGACGAGCTCTTCAGCAAACTAAAGTCCAATGAGATTGACCACCAGATTCAAGCCAAGCTTCACAACCCCTCCGCTCTGACTATGGCGCCGGTGTCAGGTAATGGTGTCTCTAGTTCTTTCGCTAACCCCTCCTCTGCGATGTTTGCCTTGTCTTCCTTGATCACAGTGACAGAGGAACAGTTAGACGTACTTGGAGACGATGAGCTGGCTCTCGTCATCAGCCGGTTCTCGTGGTTTCACAACAACCGCTTGAATCGCCGGCGGGGTGGACCGAAGGATGGATGCTATAGATGCGGTGACCCCGATCACTTCGTCGCCAACTGTCCCAAGCGGAACAAGCACTCCTTCGACAAGTCCACCTCTGACAAGTATAAGGAGAAGCGCGACTACACCTCCGGCAAGCACAAGTCCAAGGGAGGCTTTGACAAGAAAGCGATGAAGCACAAGTTCATGAAGAAGTTCAAGGCAAAAGAGCGCGCCTTCCTTGCTTCCCTCAGCGACCTCGACTCTGACGACGAGCATGCTTCCTCCTCTTCGAGCGATGACGAGTCCGAGAGGAAGGTCGAGGACAAGCGGAACGGACTCTGCTTCTTCACCGACTCCACCCACGGAGGCTTCTGCACCATGGCACTTGGTGACGAGATGGAGGGCGGCAACGGCGATGCTCCCAGCGACGACGATGACGACTCATCTAAGGTATCACATTCCATCGACGCACTTGCCGCTGAGGTTGAGGATTTGACTGCTACTTTGCTCAGTCAGGATAAGTTGCTTAAGCGTGCTGCTAGTGATAGAAAAGAGTACAAAGCTAAGCTAGAAGTAGTGCTTAAGGAGCTTGAGCAAGTTAAGAACACTCCCATAGTGGCTGATGAGCCTGAGTGTGAGTTTTGTAGCGTCTACATGGCTGATCTTGCTAGTCTGTAGTCTAAGTATGCTGAGTTGGTTGAGGAGTTTGATAGTGTGCGTGCTTCACCCGTCTTGTTGGGTGCGTGCAAGTCTTGCTTGGACTTGCAATCTGAGTTGGCAGAGAAGAATGCCAAACTTGCCTTGTTTGAGAAGGCCAACTCAGATAGCACTAGTGTGGCTAAGTGTGCTCTTTGTGAGGGTTTGGAGCTGGAGATTGCCAATTGCCGGCATGACAAGGTGCGTACCGAGGAGAAAAACACATACCTTCGGACCATCTTGAGTTGGGTGTCTTGCAGTGAGCCACAACTTGGCATGATGGTCAACCAATTCAGGAGGGGAATTGGTGGACCGGGATTAGGCTTTGCATTAGGTGGGAAGGGTGATGATCTTTATGGCAAAGTTGGTGAGTTTAGTGGTGTGCCTCCAAGTGAAAAACCTTCCACTACTCCCAAGCTACTCAAAATCACTCCACCTAAGCCATTTGTGCCTCCCACCAAAGATGGAGTGTTTGAAGAATCTCCAAGAGCTCCACCCTAGAAACAAGTGTGGATTCCAAAACCGAACCATCTAAAGAACCCACTTGACACACTCCCTTCCATCTCTGAGGAACCCCTTCCTAAAGCTAAACCACCTCCAAGAGTGAACCATACCCACAAGAAAGTGAGTCAAACACCTAAGAGAGAGGTGTACCATTGTGAGTATTGTCATAGGAATGGTCACTTGGCTGAGTTTTGCTTTAGGAGGAAGAGAGATGAGAAGCGTGAGTTTGAGTTGAACAACCGGAACATGTACCGTCCTCCCCATGGTGTACATGTACCGCCTGTTCAGAGGCGCACTACTAGGCCTCGAGGTGCAATGCCTCAAGGTGCTAGGCCTCAGGTTGTGAGACCACGTGGTGGTCGTGCACGGCGGGGTTCAGGTCGTGGTCAATATGACTATGAACCTCACAGCGGTGCTTTTGTGTCCCACAGCTCTAGCTGACCACGTTTTCCCTCTCGTGGTGATCGCTTTCCTCAAATGGGACATGGCATGTTTGGTGTTTTTTCTAACGCTTTTGCAGGGCAAATGTCACATCACCGGTATCCTTCTCAGTTTACTAACCCCAGTGGTGTGTCGTTTGCTCATCCTATGTCTTTCTATTGATGTAGGACGGAGGCTTGGAGAACACATGGCTCCTTGATTCCGGATGTTCGCGCCACATGACCGGAAGTTCTAAATGGTTCTCCAGCCTTGACCCCATGCAACATAAGGAGTACATCACATTTGGGGATAATAGCAAAGGTAAAGTGGTCTCTCGTGGAACCATTCGGGTTAACGAGAGCTTTGTTCTCAAGGATGTTGCTTTGGTCTCGAACTTGCATTTCAATTTGCTCTCTGTTTCGCAACTCCTTGAGGATGGCTTTGAAGTGCGCTTTAAACATGGTTTTTCTCGAGTTCTTGACTCTCATGGAGATCTTGTGTGTCGGATTGTCCCTTTTGGCCGTGTCTTTCGAGCTGATTTTTCTCACTCTTTTGGCTCTTCCCGCTGTTTGGTGGCCGGATCCTCTTCTGAGCTTTAGAAGTGGCATAGGAGACTTGGTCATTTGAGCTTTGACCTTCTTGCTAGGTTGAGCTCACTTGGCTTAATCCAAGGATTGCCCAAGTTAAAATTTGAGAAGGATCTTGTTTGCCACCCTTGTCGTCATGGAAAGATGGTAGCCGCTTCTCACCCACCTGTGAATCAAATCATGACCAAGGAACCCGGCGAGCTACTTCACATGGACACAGTTGGTCCAGCTCGGGTTCGGTCAGAAGGTGGGAAGTGGTATGTGCTAGTGATTGTGGATGACTTTTCGAGATACTCTTGGGTGTTTTTCATAGAGAGTAAGGATGAGGCTTTTTTACATGCTCGAGATTTGATTCTTCGGTTGAGAAATGAGTTTCCTAAGAATGCCATGAGAGCTATTCGTAGTGATAATGGCACAGAATTCAAGAACACTCATTTTGAAACCTTTTGCAAGTCTTTGGGTCTTGAGCACCAGTTTTCCTCACCTTATGTTCCGCAACAGAATGGTATTGTTGAGCGCAAGAATCGGACCCTTGTTGAGATGGCTAGGACGATGCTCGATGAGCATAGGACTCCTAGGAGGTTTTGGGCCGAAGCAATCAACACTGCTTGCCATGTTTCCAATCGCATCTTTCTCCGTGCTTTTACAAAGAAAACTTCTTATGAGTTGCGATTTGGGACGCTACCCAAGGTGAGTCATTTCAGGGTGTTCGGGTGTAAGTGCTTTATCTTGAAACAAGGTAATTTGGATAAGTTTGAGTCCAGGTCCTCCGACGGTATCTTTCTTGGTTATGCTTTGCATTCTAGAGCTTATCGAGTACTTAACCTTGAAACTAACCGTATTGTGGAGACCTGTGAGGTCACTTTCGATGAGACTATGCCTTGTACAACCCCTGTCTTTGAGCGTGCAGGTGATGAAGAGCTTGGAGAAAGCATTTTTGTGGAGGAGGAGCAGGACGATGCCGATTGGGGTGATCCCGAGCCGACTCCACCGGCTGCCCCTATCGAGCCTGCGATGACTACTTCAGCTCACGGTCCAGATCCCTCTACTTCCACTTCTTGGGGACCGTTGGAGCAGCTTCCTCAGCCTACACCGGCCGCACCTGAGGAGGCACCAGCTGCTGTTGAGGGGAGGCGACTTCTTATAGAGAGGCTCCACGACACATACGGCATCGCCACCCCGCTCAGATGATGATTGGCGATATTGACCAGTGAGTCACGCGGTCCAGGTCGTATCACATCTTTCATTTCGCTCATTCTACATTTGTTGCTTCTTTTGAGCCCCGAGATGTTGGACATGCTTTATCTGATCCTGATTGGGTTAATGCCATGCATGAGGAGTTAGAGAACTTTGATAGGAATCAGGTCTGGGTCTTAGTTCCTCCACCACTAGAGTGTCATCCCATAGGTACAAAGTGGGTGTTTAAGAACAAGCAGAGTGAAGATGGGGTGATTGTTAGGAATAAAGCTAGGCTTGTTGCTCAGGGGTATTGCCAGAAAGAGGGGATAGACTTTGACAAAACCTTCGCTCCTGTAGCTCGCTTAGAGGCTATCCGCATTCTGTTAGCATTCGCTGCTGCTAAGGGCTTTAAGTTGTTTCAGATGGATGTCAAGAGCGCTTTTCTGAATGGGTACATAGAGGAGGAAGTGTATGTTAGGCAACCTCCAGGCTTTGAAAATCCCAAGTATCCCAACCATGCTTTCAAGTTGCACAAAGCTTTATATGGTCTTAAGCAAGCCCCTAGAGCATGGTATGATAGGGTAAAAACCTTTTTGCTTAAGAAGGGGTTTAGGATGGGATCGGTAGATAAGACTTTGTTTCTCCTCAAGCAAGGCAGTGACCTTCTCTTGGTTCAGATTTACGTGGATGATATTATCTTTGGTGGCTCTTCTCACGCTTTAAATGCCAAGTTTGTAGAATTTATGAGCAGGGAGTTTGAGATGGGCTTGATGGGCGAGTTGACTTTCTTCCTCGGCCTTCAAATCAAGCAAACACGGGATGAGACGTTCGTGCATCAAGGCAAGTACACAAAGGACGTCCCAAGAAGTTTGACATGGGTGAGGCCAAGCCTCTTTCGACGCCCATGTCGACTACGGACGGCCCTCGACGCCGACGAGGATGGAGAAGCGATCGATCGGAAGGAGTACCGGAGTATGATCGGATCGTTGCTTTGTACTGACAAATGACAAGACCCGACATACGATTTCTTTGTATGCCTCTGCAAGACGCTTTCAGGCTTCCCCACGCACATCTCACCATCAAGCGGTGAAGCGCATCATGAGGTACCTCCGGTTTACCCCTCGAGTTTGGACTTTGGTATTCTCGCTTCTTCCTCGCTCTCTCTTTGCGGTTATTCGGATGCTGATTTTGCTTTGGCTGCCACTTAGATAGGAAGTCCACGTCGGGGACTTGTCGGTTTTTTAAGTTCATCTCTTGTGTCTTGGTCATCCCGTAAGCGGCCTAGCGTTGCACAATCCACCACGTAAGGCTGAGTATGTTCTTCTTTGCCGCTTGTTGTTCCCAAATGCTTTGGATGATAGCTTCCCTACGTGATTTTGGTCTTGAGTTCTCTAGAGTGCCTTTATTGTGTGATAGTACTAGTGCTATCGGTGTTGCTAAGAACCCGATTACTTCACTCCAAGACCAAGCACATAGATGTTCGCTTTCACTTTCTCCGTGATCACCAAGAGAAAGGCGACATTGAGTTGCATCACGTAGCCACCCGGGATCGCCTTGCGGATCTTCTCACTAAGCCCCTCGATCAAGCGACCTTTGCTCGCTTGCGAGGAGAACTGGGTGTGTGTTTCTCTTTTTAGAGGAGGGAAGCACTTTGTCTATTGTACACTAGTTTCAGTTTCTTTTGTAGTCTAGATCTTGATTTGTTTTTGTATGATAGTGCATTTGCATTGCATTCTGTGATATACTTGCATTTTGAGCTTCATGTATATAACACTTGGAATGAAACTATGCTCTTGTTAGTATGCCATGTGAGTAACTTGTGGTGCTTGTCAGCTTAGGCTCTCATTGATCATCTGCTACATGTTATGAGTTGAGCATGATGTTCTAATGTGAACTTGATTAAGCTTGCTGAAATTAAAAATGTTCACCGCCTGAGATGGTAACTAGCATGTGTAGGATGTTGAGATCCCTTTATGCTATATTGTGTATGCTTGGTTACTATGTCTCATGCTTTGAGTCTCACACTTGCTTAGATACTTTACTTGTGCTAAAATCTAAAATCTAAGTAAGTTGAATGAAAAGATCGAGATGGGTCCGTATTGTCCCACATCAAGGTATCGAGACTGCTTCCAATTGCACATTTGGATGAACTTGAGCCTTGTAGTGGATGACCAAAACTATTGCTTTGAGCTCCTGATTGTCTTTTGACATAGGCCCCGCTTGGTTGAAAAGTTAGGCTTGACAGTACGGATAACCTCTCGCACACACACGCTTGTCCAATACTTGTAATTTGCTGCCAACTCTGAAAATCTGATAAAATTGACAAGTTTGAGGTCTTTGACATGATGTGTGACCATGGTTTGGGGTAGTTCACCTTGTTTACAAATGACTAGCACTAGGTTGATTTTTATCTTGCATTTGCTAAGTGCTATCTTTTGTGGTGAACCCCTTTCTGAAGAACTTAAAATCTGCTTAAAACTGCTTAAACTTCATGTTTTGTATCACTTGATCAGTTTGAGCATATGCTAGCACTTGTATGTTGATGCCTTACTCACTTGTATTACCGGCTAGAGCATCTTTTCACTCTGATTGCTATATATCTGAAGCTTCTGCATTTGTGCATATCATTGCATTATAGGCTTGCTGTGTGCATTATTCAACAAGGGGGAGAAATTTGACACACACACACATGCCTGACACATCACATGCTTATGTCAAGGGGGAGTCACTTGATATGTCTTGTTTGGTTGTCTTCTCGGAGGGTGAGACTAGTTCTCAAAGGGAGAAGGGGAGAAGATTGTGTGCACTCATGTATGCATTTGCTCAGGGGGAGTTGTTTTGCATTGCTTATTGCTAGATGTGTTGAGCCTTTGCCTCTTTCTGGAGGATCTAGCATTTCAAGTGTTTCTTGCTAGATGTGTTGAGCCTTTGCCTCTTTCTGGAGGATCTAGCGTTTTGAGTGCTTCTTGCTTGGCTAGCGGTGTTGAGCCCGTTTTCTGTCTCTTCTTGAGGGCTAGCCATGTTTTGCTTGGTTGCGTCGAGCCGCTGCCCATGTCTTTGGGGACCAAGTTGTGCTTGCTTCAAATGACCCCATGTGGCTTCTCTTTGGCTTTTGGTCGTTTGGTGAGCTTTCTTCTTTTCTTCTTCTTCTTCTATTTCTTTTTCTCAGCCGTGGTGTGTTGGTGTTGAACAATGCACTCATCAAGGGGGAGATTGCGAACACAAGGTTTATACTTGTGGTTCAGTTGTGATGATGAGTGATTGATTCAACTACTAGCATCTCGGATGGGGTGCTACTGATGGTGGTGAAAGCCACGAGTTCCACATGTACCTTGGCTTGTGTTGCGCAGGTGTCGAGCATGGAGACGGTGGCCGACGGCGAGGTGAAGGTCAAGTGATGGCGGACCGCGCCGAATGGACCGAGAGCGGTGAAAGGGCGGACGCATCGAGACTTGGGCCGAGGGACCCGAATCGCCGGGCGGGATCGCGTTCTTGCACCGGCCGACAAGTGCAAGGGCGTGGGCTGGTTTGTTGGTTTGGGCCTCAAAACCAACGGTGGAAGGTTTCGGTGGTTTGGGCCTCAAAACCACCCGGTGGGTTTCTGGGTTGAGCCTCAAAACCCTGGCGGAGGTCCCGAGGCGGACGGACGGCACGTGGCGGCATCGGGGAGTTCGCGTCGAGGCGAAGCTACCGGTGAGAAGGTGCGGTGGCCGTCGGATCAAAGATTGCATCGAATCGGTTCGAGTTGGACCGCAATGTCCTTAGGGCTAGGCGGTTTGCTCAGAGTTGTATCAGGGGCAAAACTGGAAAAATAAAATAAGCCCGGTCGATAAGTAAGGTGGAGGGAGCCCCATCTCCCTAACCTCTCCCATTTGCATTTTTCCTCTTCCTTTCTAGGGTTTCCTTCTTCTAGGTGCTAAGTGAGAGAGAGGTCCACTAATCTTTGCAATTAGTGTAAGAACCACATTTACTCATGGGAATGGAGGTCCCGAATTCTCCATGTTTCCTCGTGGGGTCAGATTGATGTGTTGATTCGCGTTTTGTTTGTTGTTCTTCGCGTTCTTCGTTTTTCCCCTTTTCCCCACTTGTTCCCGAGTTGATTTCTCGAGCTGTGGTTCATCTCTTTGCAAACCACTTGTTTCTACTTGATCATGGTCGTGAGTTGATCCTTTCCACCGAAGGATTTCATCTGAATCCTCACGAATCCTCAGATCGGGTTGAATCAAGTTTTTCCGGGAAAACTTGCTCTTGAATTGGATTTCATCGATTTTCGAAGTTGCAGTGAGTTTGGGGTTGTGATCTTCATGGATTAGTCTTAGAACTACCTTGTGAACCCCTCTGCAAAATCTCAGGTTGATCCGAGTTGATTTGTTTGAGTTTTGGTTTTGGAATCGAAATTTCCAGGGTTCTGTCCGAAAATACTAGACACGTCCGGTGTGCATACCGGACACGTCCGGTAGACTTAACTTTAGAATTTTGAGCTAAAATTTTGTGGAGACCTTCTTCTGTGTGTCTAGTTTCTAGGGTTAAAATTTCACGATTTTTGGACATTGTTTGATTGGGTTTTCCATTTTTCTCCCAAAGTCGCTCTGTGCTGAAAATGAGGTCCGGTGCATACCGGACGCGTCCGGTATGAGGTCCTGTATGACCTGAGTGTGTCCGGTCTGAAGCCGTGAATTCCGGACACGTCCGGTAGGAGGTCCGGTATGAGGGTCTGAGGGCTGTTTCGCTGAGTTGTTCGTTTCTTGATCGTCCGAGCTCCGATTTGAGTTCCGTTTGTTGCGTTGAGTTCGTGGCATCACGTGCTTCATATCCAAGTACTCTTGTCACAAGTTGGCTTAAGTATTTTGGATTGGCCACTCTCTCCTTCTCCGTAGGATTTGAGTGCGTCGCTTTTGGAGTTTCGTTGAGTGCTCGTCTCCGATCTTCCTCGGTTGATCCGCTGTACTTCTTGGATATCTCCAAGGGTATCCACCGACCTGTTAGGTCGTGATCTTACCGCTCGCTTGTGGTTTTGCTTTTGGGGTTCGATTTTGGGACAGCGGTCGAAAGTTTCAAAAGAAATTTAAGGCTCCCATTCACCCCCCCTCTGGTCGCCGTTTTCGGTCCTTCACATTTTTGGCGCCACATTTCCCTGTAGGTTCCTAAATGTCCGTCACGCCTGCCGAGCCTTTGTCTGGTGCCCCTAACAATACGTCACTATAGGAGGCTTCTTGCTCCTCGAAGGATGACACCCAAGAAATCATCCGCATTATTTATTCGGTATGGCCGGCCGCCCGGACGTCCGGACGGACACCCGCGGCCACCTGCTCACTCGCCGACGCTGACCTGGTCACCTGCCTGCTTGCCTGCGCCCTGGTCGCTCATGCCATGCTCACCGCTTCGCGCCTACCCGCTTCGCTTTGCTGCTCACCCGCGGCCTGCTCCGTGCCCACGCCCGCGCCCCCCGTGGGGACTGCTTGCGCTAGCTTCCCACGCCTGCTGAAACACTTGCAACATGGAGGACTTGCCGCAACATACGTCTAAAAGAGATGAAATATTATATACTTGCAACATATGTGTAGCTACTGCAACATATGCAACATTAAGATAAAACACTTGTAACACACGTTTGAACCAGCTGTAATATTTAAAACATATAACTGTAACATGCTTCTAAAAATAACTCAAACATTTAGAACATACATTTATAACATACACAATATCCCAATATACTTTTGTAACATCTAGATGAAATACATGCAATATCCAAATCTATACTATAAAGGAGCGAATAAATTGAAATTGATTGTTACCATAAAAATTTCTCGCCCAAAGTGAATGACAGGTGGACCCAAACAGGGACATGGCAGGAACATATGAAACTCTCGCGTGTTTCACGTTGTAGATGAGGATTCCTTGCGTCTTTTTTCACCCGTGCGTACCCACACCCACAACCGCACGCCCACGACCCCTTCTTCCTCCTCTCCAGTCGCGACCCTCCCCGTGCGCTACGTGAGTCTGCCCTGGTCCCTCACCCGGTCACTGACAACTGCCCAATCTCACGGGACGAAGAACAGCCGCGCGTTGGCCGGAGCCTGTCCACCGTCGAACTGCCCAATCTCACGCAAGAACACTCACGTGTCGGCCGGAGCTTGCCCGCCATTGAACTGCCAAATCTCACGCCCGCCATTGAACTGCCAAATCTCACGCGACCAAGAAGAGCCGAGCGTTGGCCGGAGCCTGCCCGCCATCACCAAGCCGGGCAAACCATGGACGAGGCCGCCGCCGCTCTGCTACAGGAGGAGTTCGAAGCGGTTGGAATCCAAGTCCGTTGAGCCGAACCCGTATTCCCGTAGGGGGATGCCGTGCGTCGTCCGGCCTCGAACTGAGCCTGCCCGCCGTCGCCAAGCCGGACCAACTGTCGTGGAGGAGGCACGTAAATGTTTGTACTCTCCGGCCACTCTTCGTTGTTGATTTATGATTTTGATCTGATCGGACCGAGCGGCGGACGTCATTGCCTTGCGTGTGCCCGGATGCCGTCCCCGCCAGAGGCCGTTGCTGGCAGAACAGCGCCGACATGCATGGTTTTCGATATTGGTGGCCGCCGGCCAGACGTTGCCGGCCAGACGTTCGCTGGCCGCCGGACGGATGTTCATGCAGGGTTTTCGATATTGGTGGCCGGCGGACGGACGTTCACAGCACACTTGGCGGTGTTTGCTTCCCGTCGGCCGGTTTCCTCCAACATTCTGTCTGTGTTTGCTGTTACGGCCGAAACATAAATAGTACAAGCTAATAGAACCTGCACCTTAGTGTTTTGCTGTTACGACTAAAAGAAGATGAACAGTACAAAGCTAATAGTATAAGATAATAATAGAACCTGCACATTTATACTAATATATGCAGAAACTTGTGTTGCTGTTACCATTAAAAGATATGAACAGTACAAGCTCTAAAAGAACTTGCACAGTCGTACTAATACATGCAGAAACTTGTCTTTAATGTTAGGGCGAAAAAGATGGACAGTAGTACAAGCTAATTAATAGAACTTACATATCTGTACTAATCCATGCAGAAACTTGTGAAAATCAGAGGAAAATAATTATAAATAAAAATAATGTAAAATTAATTTTGTTACATTCATAACTTTATTTTCTGTGTCTCGAAGTACCCAAATATATGAAATAATATTGACAAACTTTGTGCAGGTATGCCTAACAATGCGGAGAAAAGAAATCAGAGGAAAATAATTATAAATAAAAATAATTGTAAATTAATTTTGTTACATTCATAACTTTATTCTCTTTGATTCAGAAGTGCCAAATATATGAAATAACATTGACAATGCAGGTATGCCTAACAATGCGGAGGAAGCTCGGACTAAACAACGTGAGAATGAGCGAGATAGGTATGCTGCATTGCCTAGCGATGAAAAGGAGAAAGTTCGGGCCAAAAAAAACGTGAGTATCAACGCAGTCGTCGGGCTCATTTGAAGGCCGAGGCTAATTCATCTAAATTGAATGCATCATCTCAAATCACAACTCAGAAGGAGGAAGCTCTGAACAAAAATCGTGAGTATCAACGAGAGAGGTATGCTGCATTGCCTAGCAATAAGAAGAAGGAATTTAGAGACAAAAAATCGTGAGCACCAACGTTGCCGTCGAGCTCGTCTAAAGGCCAAAGACACTGATCTAAAGCACATGGCCAAGAAGAGGTGTTGGCATGCAATGCAAGGTGATAACAAGGATGCGGTCCTTGCTAAAAAAATGTGAGTATCAATGTAATTATCGACGTAAGTTGAGTGCTGCCACCCACTTTGAGAAATACTTAGCATCAACTCTTAATATGTCAAATATGATACTAATATATATTTTAAACTATACATGTAGTGTCAAACATGTCAAGTATAGTAGTAATGTTTCCTGCTTAATCCTACCTTTTTTAGGTGTTGCAAAACTGTATATCAACATGATTATCATGCTCATAAAAAAGTTGATCAAGAAGGTTTCGATTCTGGCATTTGGGAACCGGAAGACACATTACATGGAATTGAAGGTATGACAAGTTTAAACCATGTAATTTCATATTCCAAAATAAATTGTATGACAATGAACATATAATAGTTCAATATTTTTAAATAGAAAATGATTTAGATCAACAGAATCCAAATGAAGATGGCCCAAACATCTACGAGGATGATGAAGCTAGAATGTTTATTGATAAAGGTGAGCCTATGAGGACATTTTTCCTATATTATTTTTTACTCATGCACATCCAAACATAAAAAATTATATTTTTAATAAATTGCAGATTTCCAATACGAGTATGCTATAGAACCCACAACAAAAGTAAATGGTCATGATCCTTATAACTTTGTGTATTTGGGGCCACCTGAGACCCATCATGTCTTGAAGAAAGTAGGGAATATCAATGTTTTAGGCTATAAATTCGTGAGGGAGAATTTAATGTCATGTTTCATGGCGGGAGGCTTTTCCAGCAATGGCTCGTTGATATGTATGTGAAGGTGGAGTCAATGCGATTAGACTGGTATTCAAAACCAAAGCATCAAGATCTAATTTGTGCTGATCTTTACCAGGTTAGATTATATATATTTAAGTTTAAAAGTTAAATTTTCTATTTTTAAACCTAGGGATATACTAATAATCTCTTAACACATATTCACCAGGGCCTTCAAGACACTCTAGCCACTGGAGAAGCCCGTGCGTCTCAAGTTGGTCGTAGAATTGTACTATCAAAAGATTTCCCAGGAAATGATCATGATGTGCACTCAAGATATATGGATGCCATGGCTTTGATTACTCGATATGGAAAGCCAGATTTTTTTTGTGACAATGACATCCAATCCATACTGGGATGAGATAGTAGAACAATTATTACCAGGACAAATGCCCCAAGATCGTCCAGATATAGTTGCAAGGGTTTATAGAGCAAAGCTACATGACCTCCAAGATTTCCTTCTTAAAAAGCATCATTTGGGCAAGGTCGCTGCATGGGCACATGTTACAGAGTTTCAGAAAAGGGGATTGCCACATGAACACTTCCATTTGGTTATGCAAGATGGAAGCAAGGTACGTAATCCTGATAATTATGACAAGTACATATCAGCAGAGCTTCCTGATCAGAAGAAATATTCAGAATTGCATAAACTTGTGTGCAAACATATGATGCATGGACCATGTGGTGTCCTCAACCGTAACTTGCCCATGTATGAAAAATGGTAATTGCCGCTTTCATTATCCCTATGACTTTTGTGAAACCACCCAGCAAGGAAAGAACTCATATCCTATTTATAGAATGCGAGAAGATGGACAAAAGGTGAAAATAAGAAAGGAATGGTTGGACAACAGATGGGTTGTGCCGTACAATCTAATCCTTCTAATGAGGTATAATTGTCATATTAATGTAGAGGTTTGCAGCAGCATAAAATGTGCCAAGTATCTATACAAGTATGTCTTTAAGGGGCACGACCGTGTTTCCGTTTCAGTTGATCAGGCAAAGGCAAATATGGATGGGCAACCATTGGTAATTAATGAGATTAAGCAGTATAGAGATGGAAGATGTATAACAGCTATTGAGGCAATCTATAGATTATATGGTTTTCCTTTGTATGATATGTCACCTTCTGTATTACAAATGCAAGTTCACCTTCCTGGAAAGCATATGGTTGCCTACAAAATTTGGGATAATCTAAAAGATGTTGTGAAAAGCCCTAACTCTTAGAAATCCATGCTTACAGAGTATTTCAGCACAAACATGTATAATCCTGATGCACGAAAGTATCTATATAGAGAGTTCCCCGAGCACTTCACTTGGATAAAGTCAAAAAAGTTTTGGAAGCCTAGGCAAAAAGGTGGACAAATTGGAAGACTGGTGTATGCCCATCCTGCTGAAGGTGAGCGATACTATCTCCGTGTTTTTCTAAACCATGTGAGGGGTGCAACTTCATTCGGGCATCTTAGAAGTCGACATGGGACTACATATGCAACATTTAGAGATGCTTGTGAGGCCTTGGGCTATGTAGAAACTGAGAAAAGCCTAGATGACGGCCTCACTGAAGCTGCAGAATTTAAGATGCCTTGTGCTTTAAGGAGGAGGCTATTTGCAACTATCATGGATTTCAGCAAGTGTAATAATATCCGCGCACTATGGGACAAACATATTGATTCAATGTCTGAGGATTATCGTCACTCAAATGGCAACTCCAAGATGGTTGAACAAATGGTGCTTAGGGATATATCTATACATGTTAAAGATATGGGTAGAGATATTATAAACTATGGACTTCCTGAACTAGATGCCTCGGGTAAATTGGTAAATATAAAAATCTTGGGCATTTTTAATTTATATATATATATATATATATGTGTGTGTGTTGAACAAATAGTGCTTAGAGATATATCTATATATTTTGATATGTCACTAAATTTTAATTCATATGAACAAATGGTGCTTAGAGATATATCTATATATTATGATATGTCAATAAATATTATTATAAATTAATACTTCTTATTTATCATTCTGAAATGCACTTTATACTTTATTTGATTAGATGATGTGCTAAGAGACCATTATAGAGTGCTTATAGAAGAATTGAATATTGGATATGAAGAAGAACATCTAGAAATGATAGAAACATTGAATGTTGAGCAGAGAGCTAGATTTGATATAATTATGAATCATGTGGAAAACAAAGTTGGCCAGGTATTTTTTGTTGATGGACCAGGAGGAACTGGCAAGACCTACCTATATAAGGCTTTGCTTGCAAAGGTGCGCTCCATGAATCTTATTGCAATCGCTACGACCACATCGATATTGCGGCAAGTATCTTGCTCGGTGGGCGAACTGCACACTCCCGCTTCAAGATTCCCATCAAGCTAGATAATAACACTATGTGCAACTTTAAAAAGCAAAGTGGTACTGCTGAATTGCTTCCAGGGGGCTGCCTTGATAATATGGGATGAAGTAGCCATGACAAAGAGACGGGCGGTAGAAACACTCGATAGAACATTGCAAGATATAATGGGTTTGA